>BOPP01000044.1:5703059-5717108 GCA_017312745.1 Gryllus bimaculatus
GTCGAAAAAGTGAAAATCGTTCACAATGAGTGTAAATTGAACATTGAGCGTAATATATGTGAAATGTTTGTTTGTTGAGCCAGTTTATATACTTTTTTATTCTAGACATTGATGTTAAAAAACCAGCCACCGCATTTTTGAATGAAACATTAATTTCTTAGTTTTCTCGTTGTTTTCGCCTAGCCTACCTTCTGGGCATTTTACCGCTATCTTTAGTTGGGAGTGACCATTCCCTACGTCTTTGTAACGTCTCTGACCCGAAGGGTTTAGGGTTCGAGCACCTACAGGGATAAATTTTCGATAGAAGCTAAAGAGCTAGGTGGAACTCATCCGCTGACTGTGGGAGAATTCTAGTGTCCGGCTTCTCGATCGGTAATTTTCTGTGTTCAACACCGGACGAAGGCCGGGACAGTACTCTCATAATGTGCCATGGACCGCGCGGAATCTTTCTTTTCTCATCCTTGTCCTCTCCCCCCTTACGTACACACACACACACACACACACACATATCGCGAGATCAGTCGGAAGCTTGCTGCTTGTCCTGCCGGGGAGGGGGAGTTGCCGCTGAAGGGAGATACCTGGAGAGGGACGTGACCCGCGTGCAGACGTGGTCAGCATCTGTTCTCATCATCTAGTGAGAAAGGAACACCGCCATCTCCTGTGATCAAACATGCACTCCACTAACGGGACAACTTGTTGAAGAGCCCGGAAACATTAATCAATCAATAATCGAAAATAGCAACTTCTTTGGGTTCTGCTTGCCTTTACAACTTGAAACCACGATACGATATACTTAAATTTACATTAAAAAATGAATAATACTCGTATATATAGTACATGTTTTATAGTAAGAAGAAGAAATCCTCAAATGAATTAGGCAATGTACAAACTATTTTATGCATCGTTATGTAAGTCACTACGGGGTTTTGCATTTTTTAAATGTTTCATTCATTAGTTAACCTGAGTTTACTTTGTGAGCATTTAAAAAAAATTCACTATACGAATATTCGTACTTTCTCATGTAGCAAGTACTCATTCTAGACATTCCTCTTTGCGATCGTGGAAGTGGATCTTTCCTTCCTTTCCTTGTCACATCTTCACCCTGCTGGCGGGAGATATCTGGTTGGGGAACACCCACCCTAGCCGACAGGTGGGTCTGCGCCGGATATCCAGGGCGGAAAACGGCGCCGCCTCCAGATTTTCAAAAAGTGTACTGCACTTTCGGGACCAAAGACCTTAGTACTTGACGCGCCCAGAACCACCAATCACGTTAAATGCACATTAGAGGGTGGGTATTTATTGTTTTTGGGCGCGATAACTACATACTTTAGTTATTAGCTCCGTGGGGGTATTTTAGCCGGAAGATGGCAGTTGGCTTCTCCCGCTGGTTACATCGCGCGTTGGCATACGTGTCGCGTTGCGGGTTTTCTTCCTTCAGATTTCCCTCGACTAGCCTCCCGACGTGTGTGGCAGTGTAGTGAATCTAAATGGATGTATGTGGGTAAGGGGAGAAGAGGGACAAAGATGAAGGGAAGATCGCGGGCGGTTAGTGGCCCATTTGTTGTGATACTGCTCCGGCAATTTCGTGCTTTTGGTCGGAGAAACAGTGGAAAACCGTCAATCAGAGAAGCAGGCCGCTAGCAGGCTCCTCTACTCAGCGGTCGAATTCGAACTGCCCATACCCGTTGTGTAATTGTGTATAGTAGCATCCCCCAACGTTGGGGATGAAATCCTAATCCCTCTCGATCAGAAACTCTACAGCGGCAATATTTGTTGTCAGTGAGCCATAACAGCGAGCCGACTCTGTAATAACGAATCTTCGACAGGCGCGCCATATGGATCATTTATACGAATTTATGTACGAATGAATTTCCGAGAATAATTGAGAGACTGGGAATTTTAATTATTTTATTTCCAATAAAATCACTATCGTGTGTTACGTTGAAAAAAATATTTGTTATTGAATATTTTTGATTAATTTACATTATATTTAATCTGTTATTTCTCAATTTGCTTTTACTTTAGGGCTTCATAAACAATTACTTCCTCCAGATCTGTGTAAATGAAAGTCTGAAATGAAGCTGACTATATTTCCTCTACAACACTTCAACCGAGTGCAGGTCCATTTATGTTCTGAGCAAACTAGAAGTAAAAAATGATGCAATGAACGAATGTCCCACATTCGAATTTCTCGATATTACTGCGTCACATGTTATCAATCAAATCTGTACATAACATTTTGTCATCTATGACTCGTCGTGATATAAATTGCCTCATGTTTTTTTTAATTCAAAAAAGATATAACAATACTATAAACGGAAGACTGCATTACTTCTCGCCCTTTTGTTTCAAATGTAGGTCCTAGTGCGAAAGTGTAAAGACTGTTCTCGCCCATGTGTCTCCACAATGTGGGGTGAGGTTTGCGGAAGCGAGATTAAAGTCGCGCTGATTCACACAAGACAAAGATCATACAGGCGTATCACCATCCTGTTTCTCTCCTAGAACCCAGTGAATAGTTTCTAGTGACAGTCACTTAATTCTCGTACAACTCGTATAAACTGATTTATAGGATGCCTGTTTTTCTCTTGTTGTAATGGCAAAATATTAACGGAAACACTTCACATTCAACTCTTGTGCTTGAAAAAAGAACAACAAAAGATAATTGACGGTGGTCTGTTAATTTTTGATTGTATAAAAATAAAAATATATTGGTGAAATCTATAAAATATTTTAAATATCACCAAATCCAATTTATTTTAACATAATATTTATAAGTGACAGTCTAATTACTGAAAACTCAATATAAAATTTAAAAAAGCATCATATTAGTGAACCAAATTTTTAACATAAAACAAAAGAAACAACATATTAGAGAACCGAATTTTAAAGCTTTAAAAGAAGAAAAGAGAAAAGGGAATTGGTGTGCCCTGGATACTAGTACATCAAGAAATCTTTGGAAATGAAAAAACCTTAGAATTAGATTAATGGAACGAATCCTGAAATGCATGTGACGTTAGTAATATTTAAATAACCAAATCCTGCCGAATGTCTCATACATTAAAACTAAGATAAAACAGTGTGATAGAGAGTAAACCGTCATATCAAGATTAGGAACAAGTTACTCTCAATTTACAAATATTTTAATATATAAAATAGCCAATATAAATATAATTCATGCCATTATTGTTTTAAGTAAATTATTTTCTTAACGTGTACTAAATGCAACCGACCGAGAATAAAATTGAATAGATTATATTTAGAACAGGAAATCAACGTTATTTTACAGGCATTAATCTGTCAAGAAAAACAAATTACAAGATTCGAGAAATAAAATGTGAACCAAATATCATTAAGGCTATTAATTACAATAAAAATAATTAAAAATATAAATACATGGATGTAACTCCTTGAAAAATTAAAGAGAGGTAATTAATAAATCAGTTTAATAAAACTATCATCTCCATCTATTCTCTAAATCACCGATTAACCTACAAACAAGTGCTATGTTACCGCAACAAAACAAAAGAAGTATGCTACGTGAAACTTTTACCCACTTTCCGCACTCAAGTAAAACTTTCCTCGTTCCTCTTTAAAGACATGTTAAGAGAAATCTACTCACCATCTTCATTACTAAAAGGAATTAAGATATTCAAATATACCAAAAGAACTTAAACGGTTGAAGATTGAAACATCAAGATTGCAATTTCTCGGAAAGTGTGTTCTATTTCACTGAGACAAATGTGCCCAAGACTGTTCATTTCTACATTCTCGCATACTACTTGCATAGTAGAGAAAAACTGCGGCAAAAACGGTGAATTTTTGGCAGAAAAGCTTTGAGTGACCGTGATACCGAAAACATGGATAAATCTTGTTCCCAGAACAATATCTCGTTTAAAATGTTCTTCGTCAGATTCCACGTTTTATGGCTCCTAGATACCCAAAAATTGGTCGACGGAAAACTTCTTCTTGTCCGTCCGTCCGTCTGTCCGTTCGCCTGTCCGTCCGTCCGTCTAACCGTCTATCCGTTAGTCCGCCCGTCCGTCCATCTGTCCGTTCGTCTGCCTGTCTGTCCGTATGTGACCAACACTTATTCCGCTACCTACATGTGGAAGGTTATTCGTCAACATTGATATTCCACTTCCTACTGGGCTGTTGTTGCGGTTCCTTGAATGTGAAATGGATATTTTGATTTCGGGGGTTACTTTATATGAATCTTCAAAAATGGATCCGAATGTTTTGTATATTTTTCTCGGATAGAACAAAAGCCATCTTTAAATATTGCGCATGCCCAGCTTAATAAATAATCTAAGATAAATTTTCTTCAAATGAAATTTCTTCCTCTCAATTAGTTTTTTAATGTAATTTTTTTAAATATCAGTTATTGTGGGAAACGTTTGAGTGAAATATGGGCAATTTTAAAAATAAAATTTCCTCAGAGACGGCTCCACATTTTTACTTTCCTGTATACACTATGTGTTCAAAAGTATCTGAACACGTGGCTGAAAGTGACCAGTTCGTACCCTCCATCGGTAATGATGGAATTTAATAGTGTGTTGGATCAGGCATACTTTCAATCAGGTGCTGGAAGGTTTCTTGGGGAATGGCAGTCCATTCTTCACGAAGTGCTACACTGAGAAGAGGTATCGATGTGGGTCAGTAAGGCCGGCGTTCCAAAACATTCTAAAGGTGTTCGATAAGATTCAAGCCGGGACTCTGAGCAGGCCAGTCCATTACAGGGACGTTATTATCATGTAACCACTCCGCCACAGGCCATGCAGTATGAACAGGTTCTCAATCGCGTTGAAAGATGCAATCGCCATCCCCGAATTTCTCTCCAACAGGGGGAAGTAAGGTGTTTAAAAAATCTACGTAGGCCTGTGCCGTGATAGTGCCACACAAAACAACATGGGATGCAAGCCCCCTTCATGAAAAATAGGACTACACCGTAACACAATTTTGGACATGTCCAGATTGCTTTGATCTCATAATGTACGTACGTATATACGGAGTCAAGGTATATTAATTTCCCGTATACGTACGTTTATATGGAATATCTAGTTAAATTTTAGTACAGCTACATTTCAACGCTTTTTTTGTAATATGCATATAGCACATTTGCATTAGCACAAATGCTAAACGAAAAAATACAGATCATTCCAATTAGTTTCGAAAATATCTTATACAACTACATTTAACTCTTCCCCAGATTTCCTTAACAATTCCATATTTTCCCTCCTAATTTTTGAAGAGATTAATACTTCACAAACTCATCCTAATTTGTGTTCATGTCTACTTCTGCAATTGCACTTTTAATCATTTTGTATGCTAGTCTGTCGTTGCATGCAAATCTAACATTAAAATATTACTGTTTTGTATGTTTATGTGAAGAAGTTCTTCAAGTTCAATAAGTTACGAAGCAATACAGTTCGTAGGTATTCGCAAATTCATTTTTTAAATACGATAATAATTCGACTCTAAATTTAAATCAATCTGCAGCGCAATTTACTTAATAATTCAATTGTTCACTTTAAGATGTAGACATCAAAGTAGCCGAGGTCGTGAAAAAAATTAAGCAAAAATTGCTTTTGGGTTCTGGAATTTAATCAACGCCAACTATATATATCGATTTAGGAGGCGTTGGTTTAACTCCTGGCATTATCACTAAGATCGCAGCGCCATAACACGAAAAGATACGTATTTGGAAATAATAAATATATAATGAAAAAATAATAAAAATGTTTGTGAGGCGTAGTTGTAGGTGAAATTAATATACCTTTGAAAAGAAAACAAGTAAATATAATTAGTTCTTTATTTCATCTTTCATTAAAAACAAATATGAATGTAGCTACCAATATTTATTAGTGAGTCTTTTATTTCATGAGATATGACACATAGAGTTAAGCAAATATTTGCAGAAAAATGTATAAAAATTCATGAACAAGGATAAGGCAGGAAAACTATCTTATCATCCAACAATTTCACAGGAGTGAAGCATGTTAAGTTGAACCTGAAGGGAGAAAAATCAAATTAAGGAATTTCTGGGCGTTATTAATTTTGAGGCGAGAACAGACCACATGAGAACGGCAAGTCTAGAAAAAAAATATTCGAAAAATGTATATAACAATTATATTTGTCGAGATGCTACCGTATTAACTTAAAAGTTTCGTCTCTCCAACACTTCATTATTGTCCTCCATTACATCTAATCTTTAAGTCGTCTCTTCCCACTCCTAGAGCACTTCCTCATCCTACTTGTTCCGATTCCCCGTCTGTTGGTTGCTCCTTCTCCCGCTATCCGCTTCCGTCTCCCACACCCAGCCCGCGTCACGCCCTCCTAGCCTACAAGTGCCGCTATCTTTTCGCTGTTTAGTAATGAGCCCATTGTGCGGCGTGGAACAAATAGCTTCTTCACTCGCCCGGCGCAGTCGCCCGTTTGCGGCGGAGGTTAAAGAGGCGCTCTGCCCGCGCCGTACCGCACTTGGCCGCGCTGGCTTCGGGTTGGGAACGCGCTACGCGTCTTCCCACGTGGGCCCGTGGGATCTAGACGAGCCATTCCCCTCTCCCTCCCCCCTCCCCCGCGGCGGTCCATTTTTCGCGGCCTCGGGCGGCGACACCTACGCAATGAGGCGAGTGCAGTGGGGAGACCGGGTGGGAGACATGGGGGGAGCGGGACCCTCCGAATCCTGGAGGCCCCCATTCCCAAAGAGGTCCCAGTCGGCTGGTGACAGGGCGGCCCAGTTTTGATAGCGGCAAGCCGAGGTTGAATGCCGGACCCGCCGAAACCGATTATTATATATATATATATTATTATATATATATATATATATATAGATAGATAGATTTATTATTTCTGCAGGTCGGTATAGAACATGGTGGCAGAACACTACAATTTACTTATTACAACTAAGAATAGTTTTACACTGTAATTTTAAAGCATTTTAAGTCAATAATAATAATAACTAACAGCATTACCTATACACTGTATGACTGTCCTGCACGGAATTTTTAATTAATAAATACACTTCTCTTCATTTCACTTCAGTACACTTGCATTTCACTTCGCTACACTACACTTGCACTACACTTCACACACGTCACGACACTCCAATTCAACTTCTACTTTAAATATAATTGTATATTTAACAAAGCAATGTATTTAATAGTGATTATCACAATACTAATTATAAAAAATAGCAATTATAATAAAATTCTAACTAAAATAATAACTATATTAATAAGCCTAACATATACAAATTTCCTTAGTTAATCTACTTTTGAAACCTAGAGGAAAGGCTACACCTAGAGGAAAGGGTTCCATGGCTGTCGAAGGCAACTTATTCCAGTCCGTTATTGTTTTATTTGTGAATGAAAATTTTCCAACATCTGTTCTCTGTGTTCTGAACTGAATTTTGCTTGTCTTGTGATCCGCTGTGCTTGTGATCCGCTCTACTAAAGTAAGTGGGTCTATCGAGCCGAATGAAAATATCTTTCCAAGCTGGATAACCGGCATACGCTTTGTACATGGCACAGAGGCCTTAACCCTCCTGATTTCTAGAGACTCCCATTCTACTTTCTTCCTATTGCTGCGGAAAGTAAGTTTACACGCTCTTCTCTGTACTCTATTCAAATATTCCTTTTGTGAATTTCTATAAGGGTCCCAACAAATTGTCCCGTATTCAATTAATGGAGAAACTAAAGATAGGTAAGCTAATTCTCTCGCTTTTGCAGTATTCTTTTTTAGTATTCGCATGGTAAAATGCAAAAACCTCCAGGCTTTCCATACGACAAAGTTAACCTGATCTACGAGATAGTTTATACGTTGTGCCATAGGCGTGCGCAGAGGGGTCATGACCCCCTCAACCCTTTCAATGGGGGCCCCATAGCCATATTACTCGCGCCATATTTTTCTTGAACGATGGATTGAAGAAATACGGGTAGAGTGGGAGTATTAGTTACGTAATTAGTCTCCAGACTTTATGAATCAATGCCAATCTCTGCAGAATCAGTCATCCCTTCGCAAATTTCTCAATCATTTGCGTTCTAACTTTCTCATGGGTTCGAGGTATCTCCTGTGATGGATCTTCACCTGCTTCGCTCATTTCTTTAGAGTTTTTGTAGAAAATCAAGGACAGAAGTTCTCGTCAGCAACAGAAAGTAGTTTCTGTTTCGCGCCAGTGAAGATGTGTTTGGAATGTTGCCATCAGTGCACGTTGTGAGTTTATGTCTTCAACTGTTTATAATGTCATGGAGGGGGAAGCAAGGTAACGTTCAAGAAAAGTTGCGCAAGTAATAACTGATAAAACATTTTATTTCCGTAAATATATTCAATACCTAACACCTTTTTTAACAACTTCATTTATGAACCCCTGTAAATTAAGAAATTTTTAATCCAACAATTCAGGTACAGGCTCTCCAAATCTAAAAGCTAAAAGTGGGTCAGGGCATTAACTGATGTCACTGCAGTGCCTCTGATTTGGAGGTCCTTGGGTTGAGTCCTGACGACGATAAAATTTTCCAAACGAGCTCTATAGTCAGGTCGAATTCAGCAGTTGTCTGCAGAAGTATCCGAGCGACGTCCGGCTGTACTGATCCGCGGTTTTCCATTCTTTCTCCAATCAAAACCATGCGAATGCCGGAGCAGAACCCTAACAAACGAGTCAAGGACCTATCTTTCCTTCCTCTTCCGTATCCTATCCTCACCCCTTGCTTACACTCACGTGCACTACACTACCACACATATCGGGAGCTTGGAGTTCATCCCGGCTGGGGCGCTGCCGCCCCGTGCAGGATATGTTTGGGGGAAATCCCCGCAAACCGATGTAGGTCGGCGCCGGTTCTCGCCAGCCATCGGATAAAGATCACCACCAAATCCCCTGATAAAATCCTGCACTACACTGACGGGACTAACGACCTTAGCTGTTGATGCGCCCGCAATCACTAATAAATCAATCTAAGACCCCGTAAATAGTTGAACATTAAACCGTTTGTATTAAAAGTAATAATAACAGTTTTATTATTTTTGTAGTACATTTGATTTATTTACTTACAGGTCTTCTTGTTCATAAGAACAAGAAGTAAGTTGTTTCATATTTAAGGGTTCAGTTTGGCCGAATAATTTAAAGAAATTGATGCCGACATGGAACTCAGTCAGTCGGTTTCGTCAGAATGCATTGGATGCAGAAAATCCCACACAACGCTCTATTGAAAATGTTTTAAGACTAGATTTAGAAATATCAAGGTGTTATCTCGCAACAAGCATTATAGCGGTGACTTTGAATAAGAAGTAAATAGTTACATTTTTTTATCTGTTTTGAATGAAAAGAAGTTGCAACCCCAAATATTTCGGGGCCTGGGTGAACTTGCCCCAACCCCCTATTTAGGCGTCACTGAGAGAAGTAGAAGTGGAAAAAGTTTGAAATTGTCTAGAAAAGGTAGCGGAATGAAGGTCACAAAAAACAAAATAAACCGCTCTAGAAATAAGATTTTAAAAAAGGTAGCTGCATAGTTTCGTCAGCCGACGCGCCCGCACTTGCTTAAACATGGATAACCTGACTTGTAGTTACTTTACCTCGATAAAGCGACTTTAAACACAAACCTCAAAAAGTCTAATTTCTAATTCACAGCCCAAAACTCAATAAATTGAATCTCGACGCTTTGGAACAAAATTTCGCAAATCTTTCTAACACAAACCTCAATTATATGTACCTCAATAAATCGAATATCGGTAACCTGAAAAACTGCTTTTAATTTAATTAACTTGAAACTCCATAACTCGCGCTTGTTCATTCGAATGTAACTTGATCACTTGAATGAAAAAGAAATTAGTCCTATTCGGATGACAGATTCAATTCCAATGACGGATTTCATCTTGAAATTGAGTGTGTCACGTTTTCCTTGAACCTGAAGAGTTACCAGAAGAGTAGAAAGAGGAAATTTTAGTGTTATGCAGTCCTGGTTTTGTGAAAACACAGAATAGAGAGCGTATCGTACTCCTTTAATATGAGAGAAGGCTATTGTAATAAATACGTAAGACATTTCGTTGCAATATTCATTGACAAGTAAGAGTTTTCTTCATAAAGTCGTAAAACAGCTTCTTGTATAATCGTTCTTGTACTACTTAATCAATCATAGGAAATGGTGGCAAAATTAGCGTTGATGTTGAATAAATTACTTCATATAACATATAAAAGGGATTTATTATCACATTTGGGAAACATTTACGGTACACGATGCTAAATTATTGAGGTGATTAGTAATATATTTTCCTGTCACTTCAACGCAATCTTTCACCATTAAGCGCGATATTTATGTGACATAGTTTCTGCAGTGACCGGAATTAAATGTGTGGGTGGGATGATGGAGGAGAGACAAATAGTATAAATACAATAATTAAATCAATAACAGTACATAAATTTTAAATGATTAAATAATTAATAATTGATAGAATTGAAAATAGCATTTAAATTAAACCATAAATATTAAATGTACAATAATATCAAATAGATAAAAAGAGCTTATATCTTCTTAAAATGAATAAATAATAAAATGTGCGAAGACCAAAAAATATAATATTTTTGATAATAATAAATCATTACAAATAAGTATTTTGGAATATATTTGAAGAAATTTTTATAAACCATCACAAGATTCTATGAATTTTCTGAAAGTAGTATCATCAAGGACTAATTTTTATGATCTTCTCCCTTTTCAGAAACAAGTAACCGGTATGTTCTCAATACGCAAAATCCATTGTCTTTTTCCTGCCATTGTTGATCTTAATCAGATTTTTACCCTCTGCAAGATAGAGAATAATCGCTAGTCCAAGATAGAGCAAGAAAAATGTTGGCTCGAAATTCATTTTAGAAGTAGTTTTTAAACGAACCAATTTTACTTACTGGATAATTTCATAAGAAAGCGAACAGAAATTTAAATGTTTTGAGATAAAAGTTGCTCCTTCCTTGCCTCTTTCGTTTGGCTATGCTCATGATGCGGGACATTTAGGAATGAAGTTATTTCAGTTTTCAAGAATTGTTAGTGTCGGATACAATAGTTTAATGCATTTCAATGAATTTATTATAGCATTGAAATCTATACTGCAGTAACGATTTCAAAAATATAATTGAACAAAGCGGTTAATATTTGTAAACGTCTGTAACACAACACGGACACAATAGAGTAGAAGGAATAATTGAGAATGAATGAATCACAACTAATTCAATTATCTTTATTAATGAATCACTCAATTTTTTGAAATAATTTAACATTAACCGATAATCAGATTACTCATAAAATCGTGTAATTAATTCATGGACCACACAGTTTTCTATCATTGAGGTCACTGCTTTAGCTGAGTCAACACTGTTTGAATAGCGGGGAAATTGGAGAGAAGGGATTCATGAAGTTGTGTCTCACTTGGAAAAGAATTGAAGAGGCTCAACGTAGTGCTGAATCATGAGAAAGCAAGTCAGTGATATAAACATTTTGAAGAAAGTTGCGAAAGTAATGAAAGTGATGTTCATTCTGACAGGACGACAACAAATCAGAATGAAATTTTAAAAAGAAGAGACGGTGTTGAGACGTGACCCTGACATGAATACTATGGAAGAAAAGTATTAGTATGAATTCATGAAATGAAGCTTAAGTGGAGAAACACTCGTAAGATTGGAAAAGTGTGTAGACAACTTCAAAAAAACTAGTTTTAAGGAATCTGGAATATGTTATTTGATCGAATTGAAAATTAAGAAAATTTCTTTACCTATAATGTATGCTAGAGTGATTTTTAGCAGACGCAGTTTGAAAAGAAAACAAATAAGGTGTGTCCGCTTAAACAAAATAGCGAACATTATTTTAAAAGCAAAAATAAATATTTTGCAAATTGTACAGATTAAACAGTTTGCAACTACTCTTGCTGATATAGTTTATTTTTTGGAGGAGTTGTAATTGAATTTCCCTACGTAACCATGCCTACATGCTATTTGCAATGTTCTCCAGAGAGGGAGTTCAAAATTCCAGGGAGGGGTGAGTCAACGAACTAAGCGCCTAGTATACATGGATGAATTGTGTCTCTAGTAGGAACAAATTACTACTTTTTCAACAGAGGATACATCGAGGGCACCATCTCCAAAATTTCCTCGCCGTGTCCTAATTACACGTACGAGCAACGAACATTCTCAAAGTTATGGGGAAGATGTTTTGTTGTTTATCGCTGAAGTTTGCATGAAGCAAGTGGTTCCTCAAGACGTCCATCAAGTTGAATGCCACTCAAGTCACGACATAAATGCCCCTGTTCATTAAGAGAGCGGGAGATGACCCCATTATACGAGATTATGCATCATAGACGCCAGGAACAGCCTCCCCCCACCCCGTCGCCAAGGGTGAGCGACGATTGGATACATCTAAGACACTAAGGGTTTTCGTTTCAAAACTCATTTGACTTTTATTATTCAACCAAATTTCGTGATTATTTACTTACTCACCTTCCAAAAAACGTAGTGGTAAACGAGTATTGTAATTGCGTAACGGAGACTGCCCGAGTATTCGACAGAAAACTTTAAACGCCGAGCCCTCATAACGAAAATAAGGATAAACCTTGGTTGGTATATGTAGTAAATTACTTCCCCTAACATGTGTAGTCAAAATTCGCAATTTTTGATTTCATATAAAAATATTTCATCAAAAAAATTTTATTAAAAAAATCGAATAAAAGAAAAACGTTTGTCTCTGTGTCCATCCGCCTGTGCAGCCATCCGTGTGCGTATGGTCGATGCCAGGGCCTAAAACCGTTCAGAAATGTTTCTACAAAATTGATTTTTTCCCACCAATATGAACGAACTTGAGACTCTTCAAGTTCGAAACGGATATTTTGAATTTTGGAGGTATTGTTTACAAGACCTCAACATTTTCAAAATTGTGTCAAAAATGGCTCCAAATTTTTGGATTAAACTTCGTTTTCAAATGGCGTAGAAACCTCTTGAAAGAATTGTGCAAAACTCAATTTCGGCAAAATCTCCCAGTTATCAAAAATTTCAGATTTTTAAACTTATTTCGGCGTCTTCCTGCAACTACAACATTGACGACAGAGAAGTCTTAAGCAATTTATTAATGAAATCAATTTTTTCAAAGATATTTTTAAATACATTAATGTACGGTATTTCAAAAATATGAGTAGTTTTTGCTCAATTTTGCGTTAAATATAGACAATTTTTAACAATTATTTTCTCAAAAACGCGTCCACATTTTTCGTAAAATTGTTTCCTGGTATGTAGCAAAAGGTACATTGGTAAAAAACTGTAAAGAAAATCGTATTCCCATTTTCGATAAATTCTCTGTATTTCCAATAATTGTAAAAGAAAAGAAAATTCAAAAAGTGCAATATTCATAGAAATAGAAATTTCTTTCCTGAATAAAATCTGTTCTAAAAAATAAAACTTTATATTATTTGACAAAAAAACTAATTTTCGTATGATTGCTGGTTGAATTTTATGCAATTTATAAAAAAGTCAATGTCAACAGTTCCAATTTTTTCTTTAATTTATTATCGGATAAAGGAACTGATGCTTTAAAAAATGGCGAAGATCTAATTTTCGTTCAACGCTCTGAACATCCAAAATTGCAAAGTTAGAAATATTATAAAAAAGTAAGTGCTGTTGTAGCACCACTAGTTCAATAATAAAATGTGTTGGATCAAGAATTGTTATCATTTGCCAGTTCTGAAACCAGTTTTATGGTATAAACAAGAATTTATGGAATATACAAGAATAAATAATATTTTAAAATTAATAGAACTGGCGCTTATCTGCCGTCATTTGTTTATTACTTCATTTGTTAGTCGAGATGCGTTCAATTTATTGAAAGGAGTCGTGGTACCGTCATTGTCTGGTGCGAGCAAACAATGTTTGAGTTTAGAGCAAGCAAGAGAGTAGCATTACAGTGGGAAGCTGGAGATAGCGAGACTTTTAAGAGCAAAAGATCAACGAGCGAGCTTCCGTAGGGTTTCCTCTGACTCCATTACCGCCTCATTTTTATGAATTTCCCTAATCGTTAATATAAT
>BOPP01000044.1:5719217-5770014 GCA_017312745.1 Gryllus bimaculatus
CCCCCCCCCCGGCCACCTCCACGGGCGGATATCGCAGGAACCGTGCTGTCTTTTGTTTTCCAGAGGAGGCGTAGATCTCCTATGTGAATACAAGCTTGTTGTAAAAAAATTCTTTAACAAAACGCTTCATTGTTTCTTAAAATGTTTTCTTTGCCCAGAGTATAGGAATTTAAAAAAATGCGAGTGTCTCATTATCGTTAAACTTTCTGAATTATCGAAAATTGTTTAAATTAGAAATAATGCGAGAATGTTTGTGATGTTATAGCTTCAGATCAATGATAAACAAAAATGTCACATTTTGAGTATCTTTTAAAAAAGAATGATAGAATAATGAGGAAAAAACAAGTAGCAAAATTGATGAAAGAAGGAAATTAACAATTAAGTAACTTTACACACTTTCTTCTTTACGGTTCATAATTCAATGTAGACATTAAAATGTAAATTTAATTTACATAATCCAATTACAATTTACTGCATTCTACTATTCACAATAAAATTAAAGTTATACTTTTATTTGAAATATGAGGCCAAAAATACACAGACCAAATATTACATTTTTTAAAACGTTTATGGTAAACTATAACACGTGGCAAAAATTATACTAAAGTAGTTAAGTTTTAAAGTTATGATTTTCAGTTAATTTTCGGCGTTAAACCTTTAAAATTATATTTTACGAACGTTTCTTCTTCTTCTTGTTCTTCTTCAGCTTTTATTGTTAACCCTTTCAAACTAATGTCTGTTTTAATAAAAAATATGACGTAATTTTGAATCTCTGTTAAGGAAAAACAACTACATCATGAAGGAAATAAATCGCGATAAGTGGTACTAGTTCATTTTCCTTAAATACAACAAAGGAAAATCACTTCCATTAAAAAAATATGTTTAAGGACAAAATTAATAATTTAATAATCGTCAAGATTATTAATCAAATGGTAACTATTTATAACGAAAAGACGGTTTAGTAATGCCCAAAGTATCACTTCTATTATGTGACTTCAAACACCCAACACATTTTTCTCATTCTTCCAGAATGTTCTAGAAGAATTCTCCTCGTAGAGAAAGAATTGTTGATCGTCAGAGACGACTTAATAAGAACGCAAATGGGTTTTAAGTGCTTTATGACTTCTTCAAATCAGGTTTTTTTTATTCTTCTAGAACGTGCTAGCGCACCTCGTTGACCCTAAACAAGAGCGCGGAAACCAGATGCACCGAGAGCGGGGTGGATTACCACGAACCTGGTTCATGAAAAATGGAAAATTTACATAAAAGGTAAGTAGTTTGATACTAAAATATTTTTATTTGATCTTAAATAATGCATTCTTTGGACGAAAGCTGAAGTAGTGACTTGGCTGATGATGTCAAAGTACCGAGTGTTAGACTCTCAGTTTTCCCAGCCCATTCCTTTTCGGTTGTAATGTAATGGCCAGTCAAAACCTATCAAGCTTTACTACAATCTAACGGATGTCGACGAAATCATTTCCTTCAGGACTGCGATGAGAGTAACAAATATCTTACGTAGTAAAGAGTAAATGTTGTTGTATAATTTATTATTAGTAATTCTTAAATAATGTACAGTTAAATGATTAAATATATAAATTTAGTTTCCGAATTTTAGGAATGTTATAATTAAATCCTTTTAGGGCAGTGAATAAAGCAACAACACAGAATTATAATCCTGACATGAATCTAAAAATACCCAATGAACATAATTTGTAAAATATGTTGTGTGCATGTGACAGTGCATATCATTCTCACTTACCGTTGTGCAAAATTCCAAAACGTTGGCAGTCAGGCGATATAGATGAACTTTTCAGCCCATAGTGTGCTTGAGCATGCAAAACTGTGACCTTTCATCTACATGTGTCTAAGAGTACATATTAGAAACTTATATTTTGTTGTGAAATTTACAATAATCTCATTTCGCCAATGGGGAAACCTTTAAAAAACGTTTCATACGTTTTATTTCTCCTGATCGTTAGGCAACCCATCATCCACTGATGTTTGCCGGTACAAGAAATAGTATCTTGGCGTAGAACAATGACCTGTTAGACACGAGTGCGTCTTGCCGAGTTGCCTGCCAATCAGGGGCATTATTACCTGAGACTTCCTACATCGTATTAATTGGTAAAAAGTAATTATCTTTGATCCCGCTACATGCCCTAGAAGTTTGTCACATTTATTCCAAACAGCCTGTACATGCCCTTCCTGCTTCTAGACTCACTGAGCTTGTGATTGTTTGTCATTGCGATCTTCTGAGTAAATTTTTCCTTGTGAAGCGTGAATAATAATGAAATGGGATGCACGGCTGTAAATGGGGTGTTGTTACAGATACAATACACGGTGAAGTCAACAATTACATGGAAAAACACTCATGCCTATTCGTCTCGGTGGATTGGACGGGACTCGCTTCCGGGCATTGGACCCTGCGCCTCCGAGACAAGCGTGTTTATCTTAGATTGTTTCATTTTAATTCCAATCAAACCCCTTGGGTCTGATCACTTGTAGAGATGCTGTTGTTATCAAAGATTTCTTGGTTCCATACGGTACAGTCTTAAACAAGTGCCTTGATGAAGGACCAAGAAGTGATCACGACAGTTTCTCTTTCGTTCAGTTCCAATATTATACACGGAAGTGTTGATAATAATAATAATTGCACATACGCAGTGGGGTAGCCATTTATCGAAGACCTCTGTGCAGAAGATTCAAACGAGTTCCCTATCTGCGATTGCCAAACTTCAAATCTGGGATTTTAAATCTAATTTATATAGGTATGCATTACATTATAAATTAGATTAAATAAGGGTATACAACGTTATTCATTTTATACCAATGAGTTTCTCATTTCTGGGTTCCTATTGTGAATATAAATTTGTAAAACTTTCGAATGAAAAAATGGAGTTATAACTAAATAAATCAACGCATTCGATCGAATATATCTCGCGAACCACAACGCACGTTTCCTTATCTACGAGGGCGAGTTAACTGAAAACCGTAAAAGTATAACAAAAATACAAATGTGGCGCCAGTGACTTGTAAGTTGAGATGCATGTTTTTAATTGTGAGTCAGATGTCTCCTAGGTGGCATCATTGGTAAGAAACAAACCCCGGTGCAGGAACAGTGTAAAAATAGCTGTCCCACTAGCAACAGAACCAGAGGGGAACAGCGTTCTGTGGTTCGGTTTTTGCGAAGTGAAGGTGTGTATTGACATTCTTCGACGAATGAAGGTTCAGTATGGCGACGCCTATTGACACAGTACCAAGTGTACGAATGGTGTCGGAAGTCCGCAAATGGTGTGTCATGTGTGCCGCCGCGCCCAGGCTAGGCACAATGCGTTGTGATCATTGCTGCCGTTGAAGCAAAGGTGATGAACAACCGCCGAGTGACATTAGACGACATTGCAAAAGCTGCTCACATTTGCCATAGTTCTGCTCATCACATTGTGCATAAAGTGCTCCAATTTCATAAGGTGTCTGCGAAATGGGTGCCCCGACAACTGACCTCTGCCCTGAATTGAAACAGCGACGTGTCAATAGGGGTGAAGAACTCTTGCGGTGCGTTCAACGTGACGGTGATGCCAGCCTTGGGTGAATAGACACGGGGACGAAACCTGTGTCATCACCCGGAAAAGAAGAGAGAGAGCAAGCAGTGGTCCCACTGCCCATCACTGAAACCTAAGATGTTTCGCAAACAGCGAAAGTTATGCTGACTCTCTTTTGGGACGAAAACGGCATCATCGTGGAGCACTACACGCCTCGAGGAACCACTGTCACACCTGCAACATACAGGGACTTCCTTAAAAATCATATCCGACCTGCCATCACAACGAAACGACGTGTATTGTTACCGGCGGGTGTTCTTCTGCAACGCGACAATACACGGCCCCTTACGGCTCGTGGAACTGTAGCAACAGTAACAGACCTGAGATTTGAATGTCTCGCTCATCCAACTTACTCACCTGAACTTGCTCCGAGCGATTTCCACATGTTTGGGTCACTCAAAGAAGCAATGGGCGCAAGAAGTTCCGTTCGGATGATGAGGTAGGCCACGCGGTGCACGAGTGGTTGCGCCTACTCCTAAAAACATTCTTCCTATGGGAATTCAGGCATTTCAGAAGCGCTGGCAAACATGAATTGAGCATGGGGGAGAGTATGTCGACTTGCACCATGTGTGTAAAATAAATAACATTTTAAAAAATAATTACAGTTTTCATTTGACTCTCCCTCGTACATTCTGACTGTTGCCAGTTTTCCATCGCGTAGTGTAGAAACCAACGATTTCAGTTTTGGAGTAGGAACCCTGGTCGCGCAGTAGATGCCAGATAAGTGGAAGAGCTGCTTGCAATGGGAGTAAATGACGATCTGAAGCAGTACCCTAACAAAATGGCAATGGAGCGCGCGCGATTTTTTGGATTGTCAGAGTTTTTATCCAGAAAACGTATAATTGTTTTGTTTTCTTTCGTTACATTTCAGAGATTATGAAAACAACCATTGTCGTAGAATGAACTAAATTTGAATTTGTTTTATCATTTCCTGCATTAAACAGATACGTTGATTGTTTGTTTTGTTTGTGGTGGCTTTTATTCTTCATTAAGAATAATTTTAAATGCATTTAACTTATTTCACATTTGTGGTACAGAAACAAAATAGGAAAATAATGGTGTAATGACTCACACTAGACGATTTTAGATTAAATGCACATTGTGAGATGTACTCACATACACATGCAAGTGGCTATCAAGGGATGAGGCTTTCGTGATAACGTTACTAAGGTACAATAAAACATTGTACTTTAACGCATTTCCAAACATGCTGGAAATATTTTCTAGTAAAACATCTCCCATTCATCCTGTTCATGAGAAAATATTACCATTTGGTTCTTATTGTTAATTTATTTTGTATTCTCTTTTTTGTCTTTGGACAAGTACAAATTTAGTCACAATGGGCTATGTCATGTATTGATTTAAACGTGGAACGGTGCCTATTAGTACGAGAGAAAGCGTCACAAAAATTACCCATTTGAAAACCATTTAAAGGACTTGTATCCAAACAAAGGACGTTCGTTGATCTGTCGTATCAGCTGTGAAACAGCAAGTGTTGGGACGCTGTAAACCTTTTAAAAAATATCAATTGAACACAATTAAATACATTGAGAACTTTGTGTACTACATGTCCGAAACAAAACGTCCCATAAAGATTTTTCTACTGAGTACGAGACAATACCGGTAATTCTCGAGAAGACATATGTAAATATAACACATTGTTGCGATATTCCGTTGTAGCATTGTTGCAATGTGACCATTTTGAGAATTTGATAGAGCAACGGCTCGTGGAAGTTAAAAGACAAAATTTTAAGAAAATCATTTCAGAAGGAATTGAGATTCACAAACCAAAGTTGTGAACGCAATATTTAAACTATTATAAAGTGTTTATTTTATCTTGTTAAAAGGGTTTGAAGGGAAGGACATTGTAACGTTACTTTCTCTGCTATAATTCGCACAGTATTGCAGCTTTAGTCGAGACAAGGTAGACTGACGATCCATTGGGGTAAACTGAACGGAATATGTTAATAAAATATGCATACAACACATTTTCTTCAATTCTGAATCGGTGCTCAAAGTGAAGAACTTCGATGGATCAGTGCCTGAGTGTAGACAAATAGAAGAAAGGATCTTAAAATGAATAGCAGTAAAGAGCCTGATAGCCGCTCCGGATGGCCGAGATTGTTAAACCAGTAGTGCCGTAGCGATCTCGGACCAACGGATCGCGGGTTCGAGTCCCGCCTCGGACATGGTTGTGTTTGTGTTCACCCTTTCATCCCATATCATCGCTAATGACTTAGATGTTGATGCGACCTTAAATAACAAAAAAAAGAGTCTGATAGACAGATTCCGATCTGGCACACGCGCGCCAACACGAAGGCTCGTGGCCTGGTCCTTGATGGCTTGTCACATCGCCTATGTCTCGTAAAACGTTGATAAATTTGAAGCTCTATACTGGCGCAGAGCGTTTGTTTTTATTTCATTACTTCCCTGGAATTATTACTGTTGAAACCTTTTTTACTCAATTTCTCAAAGTCATGTCAAATGGACTTGGTCCGGTTTGGACGTGACTCCTCATTTTACAAACACACTCGAAGATAGTATAGTAAGTAAGTATAGAAGTAAATATATAACTCCGCCTTCTCTGACCGCAAGAGTACAGTGAAATTGGGCCGATTAACGCACGAGAGAAGAAACGGCTATTAGTTACTCTTCGCTCCGATTTCGAATCTATTTCGCGTCGCCTAAACACGCATTGTTGAATCTCTATAGAAATAAATTTTCTCATTTCTATTAACTAAACGTTTAACATTTTCTTTGATACTTCAAAGCAATAATTTCATTTGCAAACTACATTGAAAAGAAGAAAATATGTAAGTGTTGAATGATTTACGAGTATTATTGATTTTGGGTGTGCCAACTGCTAAGATCATTAGTTTCTAAAGTATAGTGAATGCTTTTTGAGGGAGGGCGGGTGATCTTGCTCCGCTGGATGGTGAGCCCTGGAGCCGACCTACCTGACGACTTGCGAGGTTTTGCTTCACCAGGTATCTCCCATCGGCGGGGTACCGCCTCAGCCAGGACAAGCTCTAAGCGCCCAACTTGTCTCCCGGTGAGAATGGTAGTGTAGTGTAGGTAAGAATAAGTGTGTGTACGTAATAGGTGAGGATACGAAAATGAAGAGGAAGATATATTTATTTATTTACGTCAAAAACAGTTTAAAAGTGTGTGTGACGTGCTATGGGGAGAAGTTAATTTGAGGTTACATTTATGTCCAGAAGCAATACAAGAGTTCATCAGGGAAACTGCACGAAAACCTGTTGGAGATGGAGGTCATTGACCCAGAAGCTAAAGTACAATACTTGTTACAGGTTCTTTACAATTATACAATTCAAATGATATATAATACATTAAATGCCATTGTTAAAATTAATATTATTTTCCTTATTGATGCTCGGTATAGTCTCTAATTGTATAGAAACAGTTGTGCAGCAGAAAATATTTTACTTAGGACTTACACTTTTGTATCTAAATTAACCGTTTAATGTCATCGGGCAAGGTGTTGTAAAATAATGTGGTAATGTGAGATCGCGTGCGGTTCCGTGGCCCGTTCGTTAGGGTAATTCTCCGGAATTTGCCTGGAGTTGATCGGAGGCACTAAAAGAAGATTTTTGCGGTTTAGATCAGAGCAGCCGGCCGCTAGAATTCCCCTCCAGCCAGCGACTGAACTCGACCTAGCTGTGTAGGTAGTGTGGAAAATCCTGCCACCGTCGTGAGTGGTAGCCTAGGCCCTCCCGCTCAGAGGCACCGCAGTGACATGAGTTGACGCCCTGAGCCGCCTACGGAGGTGAATAATACGCGAGGCCTTCAGTCGTTCCCTCCCCTGGGAAACCGCCGCTTCTCCGCCTCCCTCCGCCAGAGCAGACGCGGAAGGGAGCGGCACGCGCCTGCGAACTGGGGCGCTCTGCGTCATCTTCCGGTTCAAACACCGCGATGACGCGTCGCGTCGCCGGCATGGCGCTCCCGCACGTCCTCAGCCATGCCCCCTTTTTATTCGACATTTTCATTATAGGTCTGCAGGGAAGACGACCTTCAGATGAGAAGAATATATTTTGCATCAAGGTTTTAATGATTTAGCGTATAGAAATGATGACCCCCTAATTATCGCCTCCCTATGAATTTAGTTTTGATCGGCACACTGATCTCCTCCCCGTACGTCACATATAGTTTTTTTGCTAAATAAATCAAATCACTTCTTGCATTGGAAGCCATTACTAAGGTTAGCACTGAGGATAATTTGTTATGGGATGTGACGAAGAGAAAATCGACTCGCGACGATCGAGTAGAGGATGAGACCCATATTACGAACTTCTCACCGAAAGTGGGTAACTATTTCAGGAACTATTTGCCTCATATAATGGGCAGAATGGGAGAATTTTAAATTTTTTTGTATCTGTTTTATAGAACGACTCAGTAATTTTGTGTCTTTGTGGTTCATCTATTGTCTTATCTGCCGAAATATAAGATATCTTACGCTGCTCAGACTCAGATCATATAATATAGTTTTTGAGTAGGCTTGGGGGTGATCGCGGCATAATGACTAGTGCATCGATGACGTCCGAGTCACTCATGGACCTAATTACTTCAACTATTTTGTATTTGTATCTAGCCATTGTATTTCTCGTAAAGGGTAATTGGCCTCGGCGCCGTTAGATCCCGGGGTTCCCAGTCGGTCACCCATCCAGGAACTCGCGATGTCTCGAATTCGCTTAACCTTTGTGACTTCACGTAGTCAGCAAACCGGCTAGCGACGCCCGTTACGCGGTCGTGGCCTTTCAATAGAAACATCCCAGGATTCACCTCGATAACCGAAGAAATGACGAAAACCCCGGTCAGGAAGGCCGACACGGCGATTGAACCCGGACTTCCACAATAGAAGTCAGCGCGCTACACCCTGTCCCACTTTGATTGATCTTCAACAACCTAATACTCCAAATTCATAATTGAGATCAGTACGCCCTGTTCACGTTACATGTGATGTTACACACTTTAACGAAGTGACCTCCACTCCAATACGGACCGATCTTTTTGTCAAAAAACAACAACAACATTTAAAAGAGACTTATGATTATCACTTTAGAATGACTATTCCACTGGCGAAATTAAAACCAATTGTGTTTAACTATACATACAAAATGCCCCAATCAGGGCGGTATATCTCAAAAAGTTTATCGCTTTTTCCATCCGATTTTTCTTACCGTTTGTTTTTTCTGGCCAATCATAAACAGTGACTCTTAGGTTGCGGTGATGATCGCTGTGTTGCATGAGATTTTAACGTTTCATTCAGTCATGTTCAATATTTGGTGCGCTTTGAAACTCTTTTGGACGTAATTTGACTGGTGGAATAGTCCTATTAAATACCATTCGTGTTTTGAAAATTCTCAGATAAATGTGCTCCTCGCATCGCGAGTCGGGAATTTATCGACAATTTCCGAAGCACTCGTAGTGTGACCTATGATAATTTTAGAACATTAATAACTTCAATGACGTTAAATAATAACGTGTTTTCTGGAGGATCACACACGCATTTCCTCGTACGTAAGAAAGTAAAACACACTTCATGATGTTTTTGTTCTCCTACTCAGTACGGTTCATATCTGGCTTCTGTGATGTTTTTCTTTTGATAATCATGATATTTTGTATTTATGGTAATGTTTGTCTATTATTTCCCTTTTATAAAATTACATAAACCTCACAATGGTCTCATGATTACGTTTCCCCTCGACTTATGACCCTCAACCAGCTAAAATTATTATCAAAATTAGTAGGATCGAGGGTGATATTTTAGTGAAAAATTACGTAAGGAAATTTTATAGACACTCTGTTGCGAGACCCGCTCAGCCGAATATTTCAGAGGTGAAGAGTTCCACACACGACATTTGTCAAATATGTGTTTTTTATACAAAGCGACCATTCGCAGGTTCAGAAAATGAAGAACGTAATTACTCGAGTTCTTTGTTATTTTATAACACCCTATGGAACCCAAGAGCTTCCGTGCAGAATGAAACAATTTTTCAAGCGAGAATCCAAGAAGGAAAAATATAGAGTTTATGAAGAATATCGAGTGCATAACCGAATGAACATACGTTACTTTTATACTATATTTACTTTAATTTCAATCAAGGTATGTTACATTTTAAATGCGAATTAAACTGATCATACACGTCAATGTATATTTTTTATGGACTAGATTATGAATCTATAACCGAGATGGTACTGACAATTACGTATTAAAATATTTTTACAATTATGTATTCGACAATGTTTAATTGAAATGAAAGTACGAATGATAATAAGTACTAAATACTAATATTTTTATGAGGAAAATTTCCAATATTTTTACTCGCGTTACTTCGTCAACTGCTACAGCTATAATAAAAATAACATTAATGTAAAACATGGGAAATGTGCATTAAGTGCTTCTTTTAATTTAGAATGTCTGGAGTAGCTGTTAATAAGCAGATACTATTTAATTACAGTTCTAGTGATAAAACCCTTATTTTATCCTCAAATGAAAATTTATAGTTATTTATCAAGATTATTTAATTTATGGTGACAAACGTATCTAGACTAATTTATGACGTCCGACCAGCGATTACACAGATCTTAACTTTCTCGATTTTCAAAGGAATTTAAGTGAATACAAATGTTTTAAAATTCAAATTGTAAACCTATTATAAATCAAAGTTAAATATTGATAATACTGTAAGCTCGAAAGATCACAGAGCAATGGAGCAACAATATAAAATATCATATTATACATCACTATATTAATTCATAGAATAGGTTTCAGGAAAAGAAAGTGCGTTTGTTTCAGGCGTATTTATTATCTCTTCTTTGAGTGGCTATTCGTGGGAGTACACTGATTCATTTATTTGATATGTATCACGATATTTTCTCATGTTCTTATTAGATGAACAAAATGGTTTCTTTTCTCCACGTTCTAATTAGGAGTAGCGTTTATAGGAACTTACAATTACGCATCGTGACAAAACAGGTTTGCAGTCTGTCATTTGCAGGTCATAAATTAGACACACTTGCCTTCGCTTGTAACAATAACAGTGTTTGCAGATCACGAAGATTATTTTTTGTAATTAATAAACGTTTTGTTAATTAGCAAGTTAATATGTAATTCCCGCGTTTATATTCATGAATATTTTTTAAAGATAAACAATGCTTGACTAACTAATGAATATATTAATTGCAAGAGCTGGTGTAAATGATGTCACAAAGAGGGTAAATAAATTTATAATAAAATTGTTAATACAGTATTTCTGAACGTTTTTGCGTATTCAACTTAAGACCAATTTGTCAGATATGAGAACATACGAAATAGTTAGGTTTATAGTGTAGATCGTGTTTAATTAGAAATAAACATTCGTGTAGAGTAATATAAATTTCTCTGCTCTTTTTGTGAAGTGAGTTAAAGTAGCTTGCAGTGATATATATAATATATATATAAATATATATATATATATAGTATACTATATATATATATAAATATATATTTTGATACAGAGTACTGTCATTTCAAGAAATGTGTTAATTTTTAATTTTGACAATGACTGCAAATTGACTAATTCAAATGAAAAATGATTCGAGCTGCGTAGTGTACCTGCTGAGGTAAGGCTCTTACATATTCTCGCTTTTAATTCCCTGGCTGCAAACACGTTCCACTGACCTAAAACGCCGGGTGGGTGAAGGAGGTTAGGCGGCGTGGCGCGGCGCGGCGCGGCGCGGAACGCGACAGTGGCGCGGCGGGTGTCCCAGACCTTGAGGAATGTCCATTGAAGTGAAACTTGCCTGGCCGTTTTCTCGCTCGTGCCTTTCCTGGTTTTCTTTGCCGCGTTTATGACTGCGAAAACTGGTCAAGTGGTTTTCGTAACTTTCGTGTAGCTCACTGGCCGTGACTTTCAACCGATTGATGTAGAGCAGAATGCTACAAAATAGAAAGCGGCTATTAGCTTATCCTGCTTTCTTTAGAACGGGATTATGCACACGGGCATAGTGCACAAACATTACGTGTAAACGGCCGTGGCGGCTTCTGGCGCCGCGGCAGCCCCGTCGGCGTCCGGAGATGCAGTCGCTGAGCGCAGAAGGCGGAGGCACGCAGGGGGCCTTGGAGATGTTATCTCAAAAGCATCGCCACCAAGTGATTATTAGGCTGTTGCATAACTGAAGAGATGTAACTCGGATGGTATAATAAAAAAAAGTTATATAAGTGGTTGAGAATTTATTGATTTGCCTCTAAACGAATAAATCTATCATTTATTCACTCAATATTAAGTACAAAATCACATCGTACACATTGAAAATACCCTTTTTTTAAATGTTAAGATTGATATCTGTGTTGGTTTAATGTGCAAATACTCACATAAGATGGTGTCAGATATACGTGACAAAAAACGGAGCGCAAGACACCGTGGCAACACGAATTATCTTTACTTTTCCGGCTTTCGTATGGGGCAGTGAGCCGAAATACGCAAAGAGGCGCGAATATAATTCGAAAGCAATATAAGAAACTAAGTGATTTTAAAGTCACGAATGGATGTGTTTAACTTGCTTATCTTTTTGCTGTGGAGTCGGAAAAATCAGATCACAGACAAGTATGATTTGCATATTTCCAGATTGTCACGCACATAAAAACATTGTTGGTAAAATCCATGTATAAAAACTTAATTGAAACTTACAGGAATTTCGAAAATATTTGTTGTAGGAAAATATACTTTTATTTTAATTCGTAAAAAACATTCTGAAGTGTTTTATTTAAAAAAGCATAAATACGTCAAAAGCTGTGAGTAAAATTCACTTTTTCCGCACATGAGCGACATTAAAACCAATTGAAATTTATGTTGGATCAATATAATTGAACCAATGCACTTTATTTAGCGTTTTTACTTGTTTACCGGGCCACAATATTTTTTAAGATAAACAATGTTTGACTAAATACTAATATTTTTGTTCTTTTGTATATGTAATTTAATATTAAACAGTTAATCAAGAAAATGACCCCATGTAATATCAACTCGTTTGTTGGCTCAGTTTGCAGCTTCCATTCTGTGGGAACATGCTGTCGGGTCCACACTCACGGCGCGTGCGTTAAACCATTCGCAAGATCGCTCGCTTGCCGTTTCGTCAAATTACTTTTCCTGTCCAGGATTTTTAAATAACTTATTTTCTTGTTGATTAGTACATAGATAAGTAAAACGTTATACTATACGTATTTTTTGATTGCTTAATATGAACTTATATATTCTGCGTAATCTAATACGTGGGTGAGGAAACCAATTAGACACCTCTGCTAATAGTCAACTTCAGTGCATGTTTTTAGGAATACGTGGAAAGGGAATTTGTTTTGAATTCGGGTTGATTTTGAAAGAGTTCAGGCGAGGTTGAGTGCATTTAATGTGGTTATTTGGGGAACAAAGAAATAAAAGGGGCAGGTAGTTGGTATAGTTGAAGTCGTAAGCTTCCGCGGCCAGAGTCATGTGCGTGATCTGGGCTGTCCGGATGACGCCGCGTCGAAGGCTGTGTTGCCGACGTTTCAACCATCTTGTTGTGGTCTTCCTCAGGGCTGGTATGCGATACCAGCCTGCACCAGCTTTGGCATACTACAGCCCTGAGGAAGACCACGACAAGATGGTCGAAACGTCGGCAACACAGCCTTCGACGCGGCGCCACCCGGACAGACCAGATCACGCACAGTTGGTATAGTTGGATATGGGCTCGATGGACAGTCTCACCGAATACTCACTCTACCCCTTCCCTCTCCACCACAAGTGACCGTCACCCCGCGATAACTCTCGTTTCTGCGGCGTAACTCCTAGCAAGGTCGCTCAGATGACATTTGGGCAGGCATGATTTGATCAAAGATTGAAGTAAACGTAGCATCGCTAAAAGAAAAACACCAATTTCGCCTAACTAATTTTAATCTACAGAAAGCTTTTCCCCCCTAAGTAGTTCCGTCATTTATCATTTAATTTACAACGTATGGGTCTCTATAGCATCAAAGCGAAACTTATTTCCAAGTTATGGATATTATTCTTCAGAATGTTCAATAGTTTAGCTTCTTCTGTGATCGTCAGGCATTGTAGGTCCAGTGAATTATTTCCTCCAAAATGCATAACTAGGGATTTCATTCACATGAGTACGTTAATAATCATTACTCAAAATATGTCTATTATGTTAATTGATGATGATTATATTAAAGATGGATGTGCATTAATTTCTGCAACATGCAAATGTGTATATGAAAACACTTGAATAGGGATGGGAATAGTGTTTTGGTTTCTTCTAAAGGCCAGTATTGTTGTTTCCGTATATAATGTCAAACATGGGTTTTAATACAATGCAATATATCGAAACAATTGTCGAGTTTTAATTCTGAGATATTCAATAAAATATGTTTGAGGTATACTAATGTAATACTAATAATTTCTCTCCTAAAGGATCATTGTTCGTGTCTGACATCTAATAGATCTTTACAAAAGATTTATTAATAGAAAGACAATTTCTTGGGATTTTGTCGAAAACATATTTTGACTAAGGTTTTCAATTATAAACAAAGTTTTTTTTAACTTCTACTCTTTCGATCACGCTAGGAGACGGTGAGTCGAAGGTCCTTATAACATGACTTACAAGGTCCCCAGGTGCCTACGAGTTATGTTCTTAAGACATTATCTACAGAATCATACCTTCATGGGCATGTTATGAGGTTTTCAAAGACTAAGCTCTTCTGATTACACAACGTTAAAAAATATTGTGTATCTCGAGTTGTAAGTCTAATTGAAATGACAATTCCTATTTCATATGTTTTTCTATTTAATCCTTGTATTTTTAATAAGTAAACGTTTAGAAATATTAATAGTTTTATTTTGCACAGTTCAGGATTAAAGGGTGGACGCATAGTTCTGGGACTGACAAATAGAAATGTTCGCACAGGTCCAGGTTGTATAAATAAGCCTTAGCATAGTGCCCTGCTTCTAAAGGAATACGAAATTAGCACCTGAAGCGCACAAGATTTCACAGGTAATATCTAGAATCCAGTTTTATCGACAATACTAATTAAAAATTTGGAGGTTTTGCTCCCCAACATATGCAAATCAAACCACACATGCATATTCAATTGATTATTTTCGAACTTTACTTGAGCTTTGCCACTCCGCATGAGGATCCTAAGCATTCGGTTTTTTACTTAAAATTGTATTGTAACTTTGATTCTCAAAATCGTGAAGCATTTGTATGCCAAAATACGTTTTCTGGTTCGCGATAGCTGACTTCTCACCTGCAGTTCCTTGTCGATGTTGACGTTCCGCTCTCTTCCTCGCGATCTATTTAAAACAACCTTGAATATGGCTAACGCAATGTGCCCACAATTTCTATGTTTCAGCCTTCTTCCCCCGTGTTTCAGCACCGACAAACGTAGTGACCAACCTACAGTAAAGAAAAATAAAACATCTTTAATTTTCCTGAAAAAGTACTTTGTGGACAGCCACTACTAAAAACGGTTCTTTCGGGGCATGCTCAGCAAGCTAAAATTTCAATTTTTAGATTGTATGATTAATATGATTTAGATTGACTGATTAATATGTAAATGCAACAAACACAACAAAATTCTTTCGTCTGACCTAAAGGACTACAAAGACAAAACCGACAAAGGGACATGTAACACAAAAAGTCAGTAAGGCTGTTAAAAACATAGTGTATTACACACGTGGTAAAAGTTATTTTATTTTGCTGATAGGATTGCGCCACATGAACTCGTGTCTCAGCATTTCTTAGTCGCCAAATAAAAAGTCACTTTCACCACCTGTATCATAAATAACTATTGTAGCACGCATGCATATAAATCTTTGTTAACAGTTTTTTGTTTGAAAAGTTGCACGTTTTGAAAGGTATTCGGCAAAATAGTCTTGACCAAATGTATCAACCACATAGAAAACGCACGACGACAAGAATGAGCATTCCTGACGTTTAGCACTTTAGAAATAAACCCGAGAATATATACATGTAAGTTTATATGAATCTTCATGAATAATAATGAACGCAATTCGTATAAAAATCTCTTTGGCATACTCATTTTAAAATTCAGGAACCCGATTTAAAAAGCTCGGCTTCTATCATCTCGTCCTAAAACATTTGTTTCGAACGCCAAATACTCTCTTTCGATTCTCACAGCGCGCAGTGTAAAACGATTGAGAAGGCAACACCGTTCTTGGAGTCCATTGTAACTAAATAAAATATACTCCTAAAGGCGACCCATGGCGTAGTGGTCAGTCTTCCACCTTCTTTCCACGCCTTCCACCGCTGGCGCCCGGGTTCGACCTCAGACAGTCGCAAGTGGAAATTTATGTCAGAAATTTATGCCACCTCCCGGATAGCCGTGAATTTATCGATCCCAGACAGTCGCCAGTGGACAAAGCGGGTTTGCGGCAGGTTTTCTCGGGGTACTTCCGTTTCCCCAGCCAATATGCATTCCACCGGATCGCTCCATTCCTTACCGTATCCTGTCATTCACCACAAGCGGATGACAGCGGTGTCTAGGCGATAACCTAAGAACTGGCTGAGAAGGAAAGGCTGAAGATACCTCACTTGGTTATTGATAGGTAGAGTCCCGGCCTGGAGAGCTAGGAGACGGGAAATGGGGAGGGAGTGGGGGACGCCCCCACCCCAAGACCCTAGATACCGATTGCAGAGAGTGAATGTAATACCAAACGGAGTGATGGGTCAGCTTAGCTGGCCCCTGGGGAGAAGAAGAGTTAAGTTTTAGTTTAGTTACTGGTATTGAGAGCTCGTCATTAACAAGGGGGGATCTGTGTGTTGTTATTTGACTCAATGAAAAGGAAAAAAACGAAGAAAAAGATAGAGAAAGTTTCACCAGAAAAATATCTGGAGAGCAAACTAAAAAGGAAGTTCTTTGAAGAATGTTAATTGCATCTGAATCACTGATTTCAGAAATGGAATAGAGAAAATTGTAACAAAGGCATTTGACCTAGAAGTTACATCAACGTTAATGCTTTCAAATTCATTTCTCCAAGAGCAGATACTCGTAGTTTACTGCTAAGAGAATGAAATTATAACTTTAAAGATCCAATTAATAAATACAGTTCATTCTACGTTGAAACATTTACAAGGCTGCAATACGAATTCAGGGGCCTCTTTTCTACAGGTTGCAAACAATTCCCGTCATATCAGAGAGAGTTTCCGGGCTGGTAGGCCGTGGTCCAGTTGGCGTTGACGGGCCACACGTTTCGTCCGCGACTACAATGGATGTCTGACAAGTGGCCAGTCCCCGGCCTACAGCTGCGCAGTGGGGCCAGAGAGGGGAAAAGTTGGTAAAAAGTAATTTTAAGCGTTTTTCGGGATTTTTGAAAAAAAAAATTTTATAATTAAATAGTGACTCATTCAATTGCTTAATCTTCAAATATTTAATTATATAACCTCATAATCATAAATATCATGTGACTGTTCTTCGAGAAGTAAATTTGAAAGCATTAACGTTGATGTAACTTCTAGGTCAAAAGCCTGTGTTACAATTTTTCCCTATTTCACTTTTGAAAGCAGTGGTTCAGATGAAATTAACATTATGCAGTTTTTAGTTTGCTCTTTAGATATTTTTTCTGGTGAAACTTTCTCTATATTTTTTCTTAGTTTTTCTTCCTTTTCAGTATATTAAGTGACATGACACAGATCCCTCCTTGTTAATGAAGAACTCTTAGTACCTGATGATCAATGTAGAAAAAAATTAATATTGTAGGTAAAAAGGGTAGCAAAACTAGGTGTGCATCATTATAAACAAAGTACCTTAGCGCAAAATTGTGCCAACATGGGCAAGCTTTCATTAATGTTCTGAAAACTAGATGAATTTCGGAATGAGATTTAGTTAATATCATAGCCCGTAAATGTCCAGAAGGTAACTAAAAGACAATATGAAAAATCGGATTTACAAATGTCATTTTGTTGTGACGTGAAGTTTCTACTTGAAATTATCAAATTATTATGCAAGGAATATGTTCTTACTAATATACATTTAAAGTTCGCACTTCAAAGTATTGTAGTATCGTATCCATAGCACTTACAAGCTAGAGAGAGCAAAAATATTTACATCCATAAAAACACACCTCTCTTATAATTGCGAGAGCGAAGACGTGCGCCGCGCAACACTTGTGCAAGTTCAAACTTGCACTGCAAGGAGTGGCGTGATCCCCCATTTCTTTCCTGATCGGGGAACGATGAAGGAGACATTTTTCTACCCCTTTCATGTGAAATGGAGCTTCTGAAACATATTTTCTTTTTGTCAACTTTCCTCTTCTTTGGCCCCACTGTGCGCTGCCCCGAATACTGCGCCCGAGACCCTGCCGCCACCGAGGATATCTACCGTAGTCATGGGCGAAACGTTTGGCTCTTCAACGTCAACTGCACCGCGCCTACCAGCCCGAGAACTCTCTCTGATATTGACTGCGACCGCGACAGCCTACGGTGCCCCCGTCATGTTAAAAAATAAAGAAAAAAACATAAATTCAACATATTTACGACAATAAAATGTTTAATTACTTAAAGTTCCTTTCAAAATATTCCCTCTGCGACACTCCTGTGTACATGTTCCAAACCGATGATGTGAATGGATGAAAACAAGAACTGGTATAAAGTGACATTTTATAAATTCGGAGAAATCTGTTTATTTAAGTCAATATAACTGTAAAGTCGTGATGCTTTTTTCACCATTAAAACTACGGCTTTTCAATTGTTCATTAAAAACACGAAAATGCATTGTCACTGAAATATTTAAAATAAACATTATTTTTTTTATTTAAGGTCAACTGCTAGGTCATTAGCGACCACAATTGCGTGTAACGGTATGGTAACTGAGAGGATGACACGATATGATGATGATATGGGGTGAAAGGACGAACACACTACAACCATGCCCGAGGAGGGACTCAAACCCGCGATCCGAGATCGCTACGGCACTACTGCCCTCGCAATCTCGGCCATCCGGACGGGCTAAAGTAAACATGATTTTCTTAGAATTTGTAAAATGTCACTTAAACCGTTTTCACTCGTTCATAAGGCCATTTTTACGACGTGACTTGTGGAAGCGTAGTCGCAGGCGAGGCGCGGTCAGCCCAAGGGCGAGCGGGCCTTAAAAGTGGTTGCCGTGGTTGCAGAGCCGCGCCAGGCGGAAGGCCGCCCTCGCCCGCGTGTACGGCGGCGTAATGGGCGGCCCGGGAGCAATTAGGCGGTTCTGCTCCGCGCCCGCAACACAGCGCGGCGCAGCACCAGGGCCGCAATAACATCCTACAGGGCCATGAGCACGACCGAACTACGGCGCCCCGTAATCATTATGAAATGTGAAACACATACGTATTCAAAATGAGCATAGAAAATTGGAACCTTTTCGACTTAAAATAATTAATATTGAATTGATTGGTTGAGTGATTCCGGGCGCGTCAACTGCTGAGCATTAGTCCGGTAAGTGTAGTGTCGGTATGTGGCGGTGATCTTCCACTGGATGGCAAGATCCGGCTCCGACCTCCGTTCGACTTACGGGGATTTTCCCCAACCAGACATCTCCCATCAGCGTTGCACCGCTCCAGCCGGGACAAACTCTAATCTCCCGACTGGTCCCCCGGTAATCGCGCTGTATGTCGAGCGGGTAGTATAAAGGTGGAGATCGTCATGTTAGATATCAGAAAACGGAGAGATTTGTTTAAGGAAATAAACTTATGGTTAAAAACATACCATATAAATATCCCAATCATACTTTAAATATCAAATAACTTTTTCTACTTGTCTTCAATTCAAGTTGAGGATAGTGTTGGTAGAGGTGGTGGTGATGGATTTAGTGAAGATGGTAATGGACATCGTGGCGTAGTGGTAATGGTCGTAGTGGTGATGGTCGCGATGGTGCTGATGGTGGTGATAATGATAAAAAGGGTGGTGTAAGTCGTGATGATGGTTTTGATGATGGTGATGGTAGTGGTGGTGGTGGTGGTAGTGATGTTGTTGGTGTTGCTAATGATAGAAGTGGTGGCGTAGGGGGTGTCAGAATCGGAGGTGGCTGTGGCTGGGAGTGCTGAGTGAGGGTGGAGGAAGCGGGCAGCCTAGCACCTGGAGCGAGAGTGTAGCCGAGAGTGGCGTTGAGAGTGAAAGAGGCAGCGGGATGGTCTCCGACCACGAAGGCTGCAAGCAGCGCGCCATCACGCGAGGGCGTTGCGAAGAGTCGGTGCCGCCGGTCGCTGTCTGCGCTCGCGGCACGCACAGGGCGGATGCAAACAAAAGGTTAAAGCATATGCGTCGATGGTGTTGAAAGAGACGAAACAGATTATAAATTCAAAACGTTTCATAGTTATAATGAAGGAGAGTACTTAACTAATGATTTTAAAAAAATGATTTAAAAGGTAAAAAAAACGTGAGTTCACTACAGTTTAAACAGATGAAAGTAATGGAAAAATCTGAAAGAATGAATAGAAAAAATATAGAAATGAGAGGAACTATGATAACTATGATAACTATGTAGAATTTTTTGAATGAAGCCATTAAATCAGCCCCTTATATTACAAATACTTGTATCTGTTCGATTTATGTAAATTGCAAAACATCTTAAGAAATATGTAAAGGAAGAAAACTAAATGTAAGTTATTTTAAAAGATTAGGTAGGGAAGTTTATACTCTTATTAGAAAATGAACCAGATATAACTAGTGGTTTTACAGAATGACACAGACTTTATCGAAGTCAAGTTTTCTAATTTCGTTGGAGTGGGCTAGCTTTACGGTCTTGCCCCATCCTTTTGCCAGCTGCTATCAATCCCCAAAATACGTTTTTTTAACCTTTTCGTGTTTTTTTTAGTTTCCTATTAGTAGATCCAAAATATTACGTTTAGAATATTGAAGAGTGAAATCTTGTCCTGAATGGAGATTTTGATTGAAACATTTGGAGTTGTTTTCAAGAAAAATAAATCGTTTAAACTCTAGTGTAAATGCGAAATTTGAAGCTATTTTTCACAGCAATGTTTAAGTTTTTGAACAAATTCATTGAAAGTAATTTAAAGCTTTTTCTCTTAGAAATGCAATAATGTACACAAATCACTGGAAATGTGCATATTAACGGTGAGAGATATTTAAACAATATATTTGTGTAATTTAAAAACGAAACAAAAGAATACAGCAAAATTATTTTATGTTATCTTAAACAGTGCAATACGCACTATCTGTAAGAAAAGTTTGAAGAAAAATATTGGAGCTTCTTTTGAGAAAATGGCCTTTGAGTGTATCTGAAAATCCGAAATTTTGAGCTCGTTTTTACAGAAACAATTTGAGTTTCAAAAAACTCTATAAGACATCATTTACATTGCATGCACTCGTAAATGCAATAATGTGAAGAAATTGCCACTAATGTAAATATTAACGATGTGAGAGGGTAGTCAACAAATTACACCTATTTAAAAAAATCATAGAGCAATATAAGCGAGCATATGATAACTCTAATGACCTTATAATAAATAAATTGACTTAGTTCGCCTTGTGCTTCTTCTGCTATCTTCACCTGACGTTTGCCTTCCTCTATTTTCGGAAGACAAAAATAAAATTTGACGTCTGGAGTTTTCTTTGTCTAGTGATATTTTTTTAAACGAATATTTCGTACTTGAAGATGCAGTTGAGAGAGCTAATGCCAAAGCTACTCTGTATCATTTTGTGCTATTCTTAAAGAAATACAAAGAATTTAAACTTCAAACCAAAAATGTTTTATTTTGAGTGCCTAAAACACAACACGAATTCAATTAACTTTTTTCAGCATTAACTCCTAACACTTCTCAAACAACATTACGACAGTGTTAACTGACATATATTTCTAGGATGTGTTGAGCACCTTGTATTACAAAAATTTAAAAAATGTGAATTTGTGCTTCCACAAAGACGGCTTATTGTGAAAATTAAATGTCATTCGCAACGTCTCATGAAAGGGGACCTGGCATCGAAGGGGGGGGACACCTAAGTGATAGTTTTTAATGAGATCTGTTCTATACAATTATTCTTCAATTATTGTAATAATTAGTTTTTAGTCTTTTGAATTATTTGTGGTTTTCGAGTAATTTTTGTAATTACACTGCATTATTCGCATTTTTATGTCTGCTTGCATGAGTTACAGGGATGGAAAGTGCCTTTCAATAAAATTATGTTACCTTTCCGAGAAAATATGTGCCATTTTAGCACCACCACTTTTATAGTGTGTGTAATGACCACACCTCCAAATCAAATTTTAAATATTTCATTCAAAACCTGAAATATTTTATTTTCCCCTCTATGTGATGCAACTCTTCTAGTTTACAAAGGTGAGACGAAGGTTTACATCGCCTCTAGTATTCATGGTATCTATTTTTATGAAGTGTGCATGTAATGGTCACATCTTCAAATCGAATTTTAAATGCTTCTTTTGAAAGTTTAACTTTCTTAGTTCATGGTGAAGTTAAAAACGCCTTAATTTTAAAAGGTAGCAACTTTTTAAGATATTGAAGTAATTTATTTTGAACTTTGAAGCCGAGAATTTAGAAAAACCTTTCAAAGAATCTGTTGAATATATAGTATTTGTATCTCATTAATATTCTAACTAAGTTACTTTAACTAATTAAGAACAGACATACGTGTGATAATGTCCATGGCATAAAAACAAAAAAATAAATTTTCATATTTTCTCTTAATGTGTGATTTTGTAACATCTAACAACATCCTCAATCCTCTAAAACGCACTAATCAGAGATAATTACAAAATGTAGTTTTTAAGTAGTCAAATATCCCATTGGAATTAAACAAGGTGCGCCAGTCTATAATTTTGAATGGCCCCGTTCAAACGTATTCGCGCAATGGGCCACCATGCGGGAATGCGGGGTCCGTTAGGCAGCTGTTTTACGGGCCAATTATACATCCATCCAGGACAGGTGTTCGTAGGAACAATTCGGCGTCTCCTCCTGACACGAATCACTTCTCTGCGGGATTCACATGGAATTTGACTACATTGCTCCAACTTAGAACAATTTCTGAGGAGAATTCTTACGTATACTATGCCATATAAATGTAATTATTTTTGCTGAAATCGCTTGGGAAAGATAATTGACTAATGCAGGCTAAGTCAATTTATATGTAAAAATGCAAACTAATGTGTAGTTTTTTATGATTATTAACAATAATTACTTCCTTTACTAGTTTCTCCTCAGATACCCGTCGAAATTATATTAATCCATTTTCGAATTTCATCTCAACTTAAATTTCGTCGGAACGCTGTACCATGAAGCACTATTCAAAGACTTAGTAGCTCTGTTGTGTTCTCCGAAACTCGTGCTGAAACTCCTGAACTTCGGTCATGCACATTGACAGAATTGCTAGCACCGATTCAATATAAATATGTATTTATTAGCATTTCAATTTAATCAATTATCATATTTGCGTTTTTCTTAGTTTGTTCGTAGTGTTTTCTTTCGATTGGCACTCAATACTTTGCTTGCTACGTAATAAAACCAGATAATTTGTTGATAAAGTGCTTTGCTGAAACGAGGCGTTTCCCATTAAAATGACGTAAAAATGTTTTCCTCTCCTTTTGTAAAACACGTTGGCGCGCATATTTCTTACACATTTTACGCCCATCATGTGTATTCTTTAAAACTACGTCAAAACAGTTCCGTGTCTCTCGTTGCGAATACAACGCCATCGTATTTTTAAAGCATTTTTTGAACATTCAACAAATTTTCAATTCAAACCATTTTGATTCAAATTTCAACGTTATTTTTGGTAATTTGACCAGCTCGTTTACATACTACGAATTACGTTGTTAGATTAGCGCACCTCGTTTGAATGAATTATTTTCCCACCAATAACACGATTTCACTACACTACTACACATGTCGAGAGACCAGTTGAGAACTCGGCCGGGGCAGTGGCAAGATGGTGAAAGATACCGCAAGTAATGAGGAAAAACTCGCAAGTTGACATGTAAATTGGTGCCGATATCTCACCACCCAGCAGGGGGAACACCGCCACCTCCCGAGATAAAACACACACTACTCTTACGGGACAAATGACCATAGCAATTGACGCGCCCGAAAATACCAAATAATTAATCAGATTATTCAAACAAACAGTTTAGAATACATTCCCAAAAATACGTACTAATGACGAGAAATAAAGACAATGGCAGGATGCAGCTGACGTAATAATGACCTAATGTACCAACACTCGAGGAATAGTATGTAGGTATATCTTAAGTTTGATGTAAGGAAGGTAAATCCAATGCACTACATCATTTTAGTATTAATTTGTAAATTTTAGAGCTTCTGTAATATGCATAAATAACAACGCAACCAACATTTGAAGATGACAGACACAGCCATCGCAGAATGTTCAAAGATGTTCTGTCACTGAGCGTATGACACTCTTCTTCGTGCCTAGGTAGTCGGCAAAATAGTTTGAGAAAATTGTACCCAATTACCATAAAACAATTCTTAATCAAATTCTGTCACTCATAGGTCTGGTGAGAGCATATTGCAGAATTCTTTGCGAAATGGATGCAATTTGAACTAATGATAAACTGCAGAATTGCAAAATACAAGGCAATTTAAAATTTTGTAAACAATTTTGTCTGTCAAAAACCGATCCAAACTTTTTCTTTAAATTTTATCATCACATATATATAAAGGGACGATGAAAAAATGGTTCTAGTCCCATTTTCGGCAAACTCTTCGTTTTTCGAAATTTGCAAAAAAGTTGTTTCAAAACTCTAAAATTGAAGTTAGAAATGTTTGCTTTAGACACAGTGTGTAGTAAAAATTCTGCTCTTTAAAAAAATAATGTACAAGTTTTTGAAGAAACTAGTAGTTTTCGAGTAACTTGCACAACAAAAATAATGTAATTTATAGAAAAAAATAGAAATTTCCTTAAAAGCCTCTTCAACATTTTTCCATGGATAGAAGGGACGCTTAAAATAATGGGGCGGATATCGTTTTCGTTGAACTGCCTGAAGTTACGAAAATTGGAAATTTAGTAATAACGCGAGAAAGTTTGTGCGGTTGTAGCACCACTAGTTTTATTTTTATTTGATATTCCTTAAGTACATTGGAAGTTACCTTTGTTCACTTTTAAACAAATAAACACGATTCATTATCAACGTCCTTCCTCAATGTGGAAATAGAAAGATACGGATGAAGTTGGCGGGAGTTCTCGCACGACTACGCAAGTATTTAAATATTTTTGTAGTCTTCGCTTATGAACAGGGATGTAACTTCAACAATTTTTCCAGTTAAACAACATTAATTCCTGTCATTTAAAAACATTTCAGCTACACATCGTTTACCCATGTAACATATCTACAAATCTGGAGTTTGAATTCATTTCTCAAAACGCTACTTCTTCAGAAGTCTTAGATGTAACACTCAGAGACGAACATTAGTCAATTATTTTGCTACATGTTTAACACTACTGAAATCAAAAGCGATTCAATCGATTTTTGTAACTGTTGGTTTTGAAAATGTTGAATTTTATTCTTGCTGGTACCTACTTGTATGTTAAACATCATCATCATCATCGACAGCAAGAATAATCTTACATATTCTATGTTCCGCTATTCTCAGGACATGACCTTTCCAGTTTCTCGATATTTCTTTATGGTATCTATAAGATGCTCAATATTTAGTTCTTCTCTGATATCTACACTTTTTTATGTTGGACATGAGATTATTCAGATTATTCTGGGGTAGAACCCCAAACTTTGTTTTTTAATTCCGAAAGAAAAGAATAGTGTAAAAAAGAGATAATACTTTGCTTCGCCCTCGCTCAGTTGTGTTCGGTAGGGCAGAAAGAAAACAATCCTCCGTTGCAGGCGGAGGCTGCCGAGGGCGAATGAGAGGAAACGTCGTTTGGCTGGATGCGCACGCGCAGAACACACGAACTGAAAGCATCAAAACGTGCAACACAGACCTCCCACAATAGAAACAAGGGAAGCCGCGTTTTTATACGCTTCATGAAGCTTAGCAAATGACGTAACCCAGCGTGTATCACTAGCCGAAGAACTTCATGTTTCCCGTATATTCGGGGTTCGGTGGTGTAACGGTTAGCTGTTAGCTTATCGGAGAACTGTTATACCCAAGTTCGCGGGTTCAAACTCGATCAAAGCCGTGGATTTTTAAGGGCAAAAAATCCTTCGTACGCCTTCTTTCGGAGGAGACGTAAAGCCGGGTGTCCCATGAAGTAGATTTACTGCGTGTAAAAGATCAAGTCTAAATGAGGCGTCTGAGCAAAATTATAAACGCCTGTTTTATCACCCGAGTGATACCATCTTTCTCTGTGAGACGGTGAAAGGGAACGTAGCGTTATCAGGTTGGCGAATGGTTAGCGAATGGTTGGCAAATGGTTGGTGAATAAATGAAAGGCGTTGGTTAACGAATTGGCGTTATCAGGTGGAAGATCAGGCAAGATAGCCTGAGCCTCGCTCGGAAAATAAGGCATAATTGAATTGGTATTTATTAACCACAATGATATGTCTGTTATCTTGTTTCATTAGTCAGCCAGTGTCAAACCAACTTGCTGGTGGTCTTAAAGATATAAATTTATTTGAACTGCAAATGGGCATAACCCGGTGGCAGCTAATTACAGAAATAAGATAATGCAGCTAACATGCAACATATAATAATAATAATAATAATAATATAATAACAATAGTAATAACAATAACATTAATAAAAAATAATAATGATATAAAATCTGTCTAATTCATAAAACATTATATTAGCTTAAAAACAAGAAACATCTATAATCTAACTCCGCACTGAATGTTTGTTCAACCAACTATACTGCACTTCACTTCACTTCACTATGGCCCTTTAATCACTTCCTTCATTATTCCTCTGTATACACTGCACGACACCTCACTTCACAATATATTACTTACGCATCGCTCTATAACCTACTATTCTCTATTCTCTCACCTACTATTTTACTATTTTCAATCATCTACTACACAGAAGCTGGAGTAACTTCTATGCATTCGGTTTATTCCCATCCTACCTTATCATACCCTGCCTCACTCAGATCTGCCCTTTACTTTACTTTCGTGTATTTTTTGTCGCACTCGTTCTTACCACATCCCGTTCCACCAGCTCACATCTCACACTTCCTTCTCAACTTTTCCTGATCCGCCTCGCCATGTCCTATGCCTCCATGTTTGCTAGAACCGTCGTTTCCGTGAGCAGCTGTAGACATACGCATAGTTACGTACTACTGGCCATCTTCTAGTAAAAATAATGACTATCAATTACTCGAAGTCTAATTGACCAATCGAAACTATTAAAAAGCATTTGGTTTCATGGACTGAGAAAAGTATGCCTATAGTTCATTGTAATGAATTTACTTACTGCCTTTGAGAAAAATTCACAAAAAATCGAAAGAATTACCACTTAAAGTTTGTTTAAAAGGCAGGAATTGGAGATGGGATAGTTTTATAAAATTTCATGGAGGCAGTATTTTTTCTGATTTTGATGATGTAGTACATTTTGATGGTATACAAAATTTTTATTAAAATCGGAATGAAAGCGTAGATTTGCATAAAAGAACAAACAAACATTCGTCTTTGAATAATAGAAACAATATTGGTTTTAAAGAAAAGTAGCCTAAGTGATGCCCAAAAAATTCTCTTCCTCTCAGTGAAACCCCATCACTATCGGTTTAACCATTTCGTACATTAGCCCTGAGAAACAGAGAGATAAATCGTAGAAATAATTCAATTGTATTTTACATCGTATAAATAAGAATGTATTATAAAACGGCTGGTAGTTTGAAAACAGAGACATTTAAATTTGTATTTATATAGATAATCATATTTTAGACAAAACATATCGTGCAACCCATGCTGTAGCAGTTAGTTTTCTCGTCATTCATCGCATTGGACAGGGTTCAAACCCTTAATCCCCTCTCGATCCGATTAACGAGGAATATGTGGTGGAAATAGCGACTCGTAAGCTTTCTCGGGATTCTCCATCTACTTCTTACCACATCCCATTATGTTCCACAGAGTTTTGTTAATTACTCATTTCATCATCATTGACAACTGAATGTGACAGCATAATCGCCTTGCCGAACAGACCCAACATTGGCCATGTTAAAATTCTAGCCATAATAAAATAAATGAGACAAAAAAGGGAATTAAGATTCTGTCAATAGTGTAGCGTAGAATTATTTTGTTTACATTTCCGCGACGTCCCGGTTGCTCAGCTCGGCTAGATCCCAATATTGGAATCCGCCAAACCCTTCCCCGACCCGGCCTCGTATGGCGTTGCCACGCACTCGTCCACTCGTCCGTCCCAACATACCTAGAAGCATTGCGTGTTGCGTAAATTTCTTTTGTGTATTTGTTGCCTCTACAACGCCCATTTTATCCCCTCAAGGGTTTATGATGATAACAACAAAGTAGTTTGACTTAGTACTCATTGACTAACAACCAAAGCATTGGACTATGTGCGACACGTGAGGACAGCACTCTGTAGATAGCGCTTCAAAAAAAGTGTAATGCTTAGTACTGAAACTCGTAAAATGCGACGTTAGAAGTAAGTAAACAACAAATTATATTAATTCAACGAGTGTGTAAAGGTGAGTCTCCATTTCATTTAATTAAATAGCAAATCGTTTGCGGTAGTTACGCATGCAAAGTTGGCGAAGATCTACTCATCCACTTTTCTATTCCATAAATCCTTACATACATAATACAATAAGACTTCATAAATTTGCCACAACAATGATATATAAAAAAGTACAGTCCCTAACGACTGAGATCGCTAAACCAAACACATGTCAATCTGATCGGTGACAAACAGTGTCGATCTGTCTCGGTGATCTGAGGTGTAGGTTAAAGTATGCTACCGTACCTTGATCTTAAAGTTCTATATACAAGATGAAATATCCGTTTGAAAATCTCAAAGCCTTGAGCTCGTTCATGTTGATCGGTGAAATCAGTTATGGAGATAATCTGCTGAACGGTTTTAACCACTTTTTCGTTACCAGGATCACTGCGGTCCCTCTGACTGAGAGGTCCTAGGTTCGAGCCCCGACGATGGCAGGATTTTCAACACTGGCTTGTTAGCTAGGTCGAATTCAGTCGCTGTCTGGAGAAGAATTCTAGCGGTCGGCTGCTCTGATCGGTAGTTTTCCGCGGTTTCTCCGATCAATACCAAGCGAATTCCGGAGCAGTACCCTAACAAACGGGCCACGGACCGCGCAAAATCCCGCTCAATTGAGACTCAAACTCTAAGTCCTGCCGATTAAAGACACTGCAATGTGAATAGCTGTACCTCTTAGTTATCTCAGCAGATTTTTTACTACATTGATTTCCATTGAGAATAAGGGTGGCAACGAGTGTTTTGGCTAAAATTGTTTGGCAAGAAACATCAGTTATTTTGTAATAGAAACTACAGTTTTCATCAACAAATTAGATGGGGGTTTAGGTTTGATTGATTGATTGATTATTAGTGATCACAGGCGCGCCAACGGCAGAGGTAAATAATCCCGTAAGTGTAATGCATGTTTTTGCTCGGGAGGAGGCGGTGACTTCCCCCTCTGGATGGCGATAACCGGCGCCTACCTACTGGGTTTTCCCCTACCAGGTATATCCCACCAGCGGGGCACCGCCCCTACCGGGACAAGCTCTGAGCTCCGGACCAGTCTTCCGGCGTGTGAGGTAGTATAGTGCACGTAAGTGTAAATGTGTGTAAGTAAGGGGTGAGGATAGGACAAGGAAAAAAAAGGAAAGATTGCTCGCGGTCCGTAGCCCATTTCGTAGGGTACTGCTCCAAAATTCACCTGGCATTGAGCGGGCAAAGCTACCGATCAACGCAGCCGATCGGAGCAGCAAAACGAAAAACTACCGATCATAGCAGCCGGTCGGTAGAATTGTCCTCCTGACAGCAACAGAACTCGACCCTGCTCTCTGGCTAATGTCGAAAATCCTGCCACTGTTGGGACTCGACCCCAGGACTTCCCGGTCAGAGGCACTGCAGCGACATCAGGGTTTGGGGTTTCGTCCTTTAGCGACATTCGAGTATACGCTTAATTTTCGCTATTATACACTTAATCCGTGTAGCCGTAATCCGTGAGTAAGGCTCTCCGTGAAGCCGTGCGGCGGCCCCCGCGCCCGGAACCGGCGACCCGCCATCGGGCGCTCCTGGGGCGGCGGCGGCGACGGCGGCGGTGGTGGAGTCGGTGGAAGGGGGCGGCGCGGCGCGGCGTTTCGCTGGCTATGACCTGCCTTCGGCGCGCGCGCGCGCTCGCTCGCGCCCCGCCTCCTCCTCCTCCCCCTCCTCCTCCTCCTCCTCCGCCGCCGCCTTGGGTCATCCGTGACGTCACGTCTGACGTGGCGTATAAAAGGCGGCGCGCGGCGCCCTGCCGCCTGTATGCAGGTGCGCCGGGTGGCAAGTGAGTAGTCGGTCGCTCGCTCGGGAGTCGAAGCAGAAGAAGCAGAAGAGGAAGAGCAGGAGGAAGAGGCAGCGACGCTCGCCAAGTGCTGCGCAGCGCAGCGGGCCCAGCAGCGCGCAGACGACGCTCAGCCAGTCGCCGCCTGAGCGCGCAGCCGGTCGCAACTCGACGCGACAGCAGCAGAACCGGCAGATCCCAAGAACAGGTAACTCGACTTCGACGCTGGCTACACGCGGATATGAGGTGTAGGGCGAACGGTTCAGCCGATGGCAAACGGACGCAAGCACCTTTTTTTTGTTCAATTAAAATAGCACCAACTACGAGGTCATTAGCGATCGCAATTGATTAACGTTAGGGGTATCTGTATACTAAATGAAGTGATATGGTGATGCTGAGGAATGCAAGAACGAACACATACAACCCCGCTTGAGGCGGGACTCGAACCAGCGATCCCTCGTCCCGAGGCCACCAGGCCCTTAGCGATCTCGGCCACCCGGTTCGGGTTCGGGTAACTGCAAGCTCCGCAGTCGCTGTTGAAGGAATGCAATAGGTCTTTCCTTTGCGCCGGTGAATGCGACATTCCATTTACGTGACAATTAACTTTATATGAGCTATTTTTGTGAACTTTCAGTAAAATAATTCGATTCCAACCGTAGAATTTGCGAATGTTTCCCTGCTAAAGATCTGTGTAAACACAGCGTGTTCGCAATTTCTTCTACTTATATGCGTCAGGGATGCTGAAAGCGCACTAAATCAAGAGGAGACGACCTAGAACGTTGTATGCATTGCTACACATGCAAGTTATGGCAGCTTCCTTGCCGAGCGAAGCTCTCCAACAAACGGTCAGGTAGAACAAAAAACAGGGGAAAATATTGTGGCGACGGCTATTACGTTATTAGCAAAGTTTGTCAGTGGATTTTTGTCATCTGACGCCACCAGGTCATTTCTAGAGACAGCGATGTATGTTGGGAATTCAAACGTTCACTTGACGGTAGTTGGGTTGATTAATGCAGCGCGAAATACAATTCGGCTTTAGATGAGTAAATCGAAAAGAACAAAAACTCCCGAAACAATAACGACGCGAAAGTTCTGTGCCGTGAAGTGAGGTTGATAGTGAGAACATTGTGGTGACTACATTTGTTTGGTGGTTTGCAGAGTTGGTTGGTAGACCATTCACATTTTGTCGCCAGCAGTACTATGCCTCTTTCCGTATATAATTGCATCAATGGTCGTTTGAAAAATTAAGCGTATACTCGAATTTACTATCAGTTCAGTATGGTTGGTCATGATAACACGAAATACTTAACAACTTCGGGATTCCTCGTGCAGACCCAAAAAACTGTCTAGTGCCTAGCAGAGTTGCTAGCAGGAGCTCATCATAAATCACCTGCAGTGCTTCTCCCCATATGCAAGCATAACTATTTGAGTCCCGCTACCAGTTGTGTAGTAATGTTAATTCTGGCACCGGTAAATATGACTGGCTGACCAATGGCCACCAAACTGAGTAAACTGTCAAAGAATAGTATATCGAAAACTAAAAGACGTATGTCTTCGACCAATCCTTTACAACTTGTGTCATGAAATGTAACTGACAACGTTGAATCGCAAGAAAACTGGCCGGGTTCAGCACTCGAAGTTCAATATCAGTGAAAAATGTTGCTTCTCTCGAAACACAACTTTTCCACGACATGTTTGAAATTGAAGTGTACACTAGAGTTCATCTGTGTTGTTGGGTTTATCTTGTGTTGGGTTGCGTTTAGTTGATTCGATCGAAACGAACTAGTGCTTCCGCAAACATAACAGCGTACGTATAGAAACGGTATATTATTGCTCTGTGGCATGTAGTGGGGTTGTTAGTGTCAATGTGAAATAACTATGGGATATTTGTTTGTTTCGGTTTGGCAAAGTTGGTCGTGGAAATTCGACATTCGTCTCGCCCAAAACTAACGTTTCTCTCAGAAACCAGAACGGTTGACATTTGAAAACGCATTGTGGACTGGATTCCCGCTGACAACTGAATAGAAGTATCTTGACTATGAGAAATATGTGGCCCTTTTAACAAACGGTGGCTTAGCTGAGTTAGAATGCCTCAAAGTCTCGAATGTTAGATATTTCTAGAGAGAATGAATGCATTGACAACTATAGAGCATATATTGTCAAGTGTAATTGGTCGTGGGAAATCCTAACACAAGTTCGATAATCGAGTGAGCTAACTCTATCCCTCAACAATATCCTTACAAAAACAATTTATTATTCAAATCCGTTCTTAATTGAACTGTTGCTGAAACGTTCCCTCGCAGCTGTAGTCATCCGTCTGAGCGGTCTCATTGTCCCCATTCGAAAGTTAATGAAGGTGTAGCGGAGGAAAAATACTTGTCTAAGTGGATGGGGGTAATTGAGTGTGAAAAATGTAGATAACCGGGTTTTAAAAACGCGAGATGCCTTTCATCAGTTTCTGTGGTTAGTAACAGTGTCATTTTCAGTGAGAACATGAAGGCGTGACACTTATGGCAATTGTGTGTCTGTTCAATAAAAAAAATGAGTAAGGGAAGTTCCCAGTTAATGACTGTAAACAACGTGCTTCTTTTCTTTCTTATTGATACAAACCGCATTGCAGGAAACTATTGAAAGTCTTCGCACAGTAAAATGCGCATCTGAAGAAGAAATATTAATGATAATGATACTTACTATCAAATGATATTTATTACCAAATACTTCATTGCTTTTGTGAATGTTGTTATTTCAATTAAGTTTTCATATTAAGTGTTTAAAAAACGACGATCTCTGGCGTACCAGAATTCCATGTCGAGTTACAGGCAATTTCTTTTACGTACTGAAAATATTTCAATCGCAGTTTAATTTCCAATCCTATTTCAGTGTCAAATCAAACACAGTAGTGTAGGAACTTGTTAAAACTGGTAATTGCGACATTTTATAAGCCCGATTATGACAATGCCTTAATATTCAGACGCAGTTCTAACTTATTACGAATAAATATAAGGATTAACGTAAACTATTGGATTCTTAAAAGTATCGCTAACATTTGTGATGAATTAATAGCGTGTTAGTGACAATTAAGGAGTGAAATGCGTTTCTAATTGTATATGTGTGGCTTGTGTATGTATGATATGACTACATGAATTGGGAAGCGCAGGGTTTTAGTAAGGGAACTCGGAATATTTTCTTTGAACAAAGAACAAAATGATGTTATTTCATTAGCATGGTTTTGAAGTGGAAATATTTTTTGTCTTCGAAACCTTTGCTATTTTTTAATAGCTACAGTTGGTCGGACTGCATTGACGTTGGAAACGTTTCTGAAATAAAAACGTTCAACTGGTAAGTGAAGGTGACCCATTACTTATTCAACATATGCCGCCTACGGAGTTAAAAAATATCCAGTTGTAAAACCGAATAATATTAACAGGCATGATGATCTCTCAGACCCCACAGAAGAGCTCTAATACCTTTGCTTCGCACTTATTTGTAAAAATGGCGTTAAGGAGAGCAAGTGGCCACTTTGTTTTAAATAGGACCAGTTCCTTGGTTTCCAAGAAATTACTTGCACATCCTGCCCCAGACTCACCGGACCTGTCGCTATCCGGGCTGCATTTAGAGCGAACCAGCTTCAACTACACGATCGATAATCGATTAGTCGATTTCTCAAAGTATACCTTCCGATGCAAATGAACCAAACAAAAATTATTTTTCAGTATTCTCAGGATTACTGCTACTCAGTCAAATTGGTCAGCAACTTTCAGTGACAAAAATAATGGCTTTCCTTTCCTTCAATCAGTAAATTAAATTTAAAATCGTTTGAATAAAAAGGTGCAAGTTTAAATAATCACTACTGTAAACTGCTTAAATTAATTATACTCTCTTAGAAATATGTAAAGAAGTGTTGTTGTGTAAACAATAGTACCAGACATTCTTCATTTATATACTACATATTTTTGCGACTGACGTTATCTTAATTATCAGATGATGTCGATAGAACTGGTTCATTATTTTAAATAAAACTGAAATAATGCTTCCCAAGCAGCGTACAAGTCTCAGGGAACAGGAAGCGTAAATGCATTTTTTAAAATAACTGTATGATGTTCATCGCTGTACACATGACCCGTTATTAGAAGACTCATTAAGAAATGTGTTGAAAAAAAGTCGACATTGTTTCCTCCTCAAGGAAAATAGTATAAACCAAGGTGCTCTGTGAAAGAAACCTGAAAAGATTAATAGGTTCATGCACTCCCAGCCAGATATTAATACTTGAGTAGTCGGTGACCAGTCGCATCATCACGTTCGGAGAGTGTTGCAGTTACAGGCGTGACTATAATATTAGATAACTTTCCTTCATTGGAAATAGCATACACTTGGAAAGCATAGTAGTTAATTCAGTCAACTTTATTTAATGTGGCGTTACATTTCATTATTTTCCTAAAGTTTTCACAGGTGCGTGTACTGTCCATTCTTGATTCGTTTCCTGTGCCAATCTTCATTCATGATGCAATCACCTAGTTTTAATTTACTATACATTTTACATTTCACCTTTCAAAGTAAAATGTATTGCTTTTCAATAATATTAGGAGAGGATTATGACCCTTGTGACACCACTTCTGAATCTACCTCTGCTTTGGGTCCTTTATGTAAATGTGTCCGTGTTGAACAATTTTTGTCATGTGCCTGAGTTGACGAGAGAGTCATCATGTTACTCCTGAGAAAGTATGAAGGGACCAACCGGTTCGGACTGTGCCGTGTCAGCCAGCGCGAGGCAGAGAAAAGATTGTATCCCGGGCACTTGCAGTGCACATCGCGTTTGGCCTATCTGCGAGCTGAGTCTCTTGAGGAGCGTTCACCGCTGCAGATTCTCCGGAAGTGGCCTTCTGATAGTACTGCTGGAAGCTTCACTGGGGGGGGGGGGGACTCTTTTACCGGTTTCTGCAACCATCGTGTTTATTTTTCTTAGTTGTCAGGAATCGCTTGAAAGTATTTTAAATCGGTGAATTGTTACGTGCGTGATAGAACTTTTATTATCTGAGCAGTCCTTTGTGTACCGCTGTCCGCTCCTTGGTATCCAGTTGCGAGATTTGCAGTCGTTCGACTGATTGTTTGGAATACTTTTCTATTGACGACCAATCGAATGCGATAATAATCCTGACCATTAATTTTTTTGTTGTATTGCAGAAATTGATAAGAAAGCTTTTTAAGATATCTATTTTCCATAATCTCTTATCGAAAAATAGTATTTACCTTAACTTATTATACGTAGGTACTTCTCGTTTCTACTTTGAATGTTTTATACGACGAGTAGACAATGAAAAGTGAGTCCAATTCAAAGAAAGTTTTTCAGTAAAATTAAATTTTAACGTTCATCAGAATGTAGAAAAGGGTGAATAATACATGTAGAATATTTTTGTTTGATACACATAAACTTGTAAGTTCGACTCTCAAATTTCTGCATAATGCCGTGTGCTCAATGGGGATTTTTTTGTAAATATAAATCTTTTGTTTCACATTAATATTTAAAAATTACAAATCTTTTGTACCTATTTTATTTTTATTTTATTTCTTTTATTTTTAGTCCCATCAACAACGTAGATACAAAAACGTCGATAAGCAACGAAAATAGTCGCTAATAATAGTCCTATTATTTCCGTTTCTTCGTACAAAACATCAATAAATAAATTAAACAATAACAGCATAATTGAGAATCATATATTAGTAGTAACAATTGAAAATAGTATTTTTTTTTTAAATTTTACAACACCTCCCTTATTTCGCGTCAGCGGAACTCCCCTCCGAACAGTCCGTCCCTTTGAACGCGCGGCCTTCTGGCGGTCGCTCGGGCCATTAGTCCGTCTCAAATGCAGACGCAGGGCTGCGCCGTGCGTGGGAGGGGGCCTTGGCGGCTTCCAGGGGGCTGCGCGCGCGCGAAGAGATGTGCAGAGGCAAATGCGTTTCCGATGGCGGTGGGCGACCATCGCCCCCACGAACGAGTTTTTTTTTTTTAAAGCAAACATCTTAAGTGTGTCGATGGCTGAATTTCAACTACACATGTCTCAAAAGTTGTGACTTTTCAGGAGAGAAGACAAATGATGCATAATTTTCAATAGAAACTAATAAAACTGTGAATAATTTTCGTCGTTTTAACAAATTTTCAAGAAATTTCACTGGGACGTGTCGTCAGATTTCTGTAAAAGATTATCTTACCTTTCGGGTGATATTATCTTCAAACAGCTAAATTTTGAGATAGAGGTTTTTGATTAAATTTAGGCATCTTTATAGGTAAACTTAATATGACTGGAATATGCCTAGTTCATTTATGCAGAAATAATTTATTTGTAGTTAAGCGGGTGAAGCGAATGACGTTCTGTATTTTCTGACGTATCTGTATTTTCGCGGAAAATGCTATATCTGTTCTCAAGAACACGAATCTTCATCTCGGATGCCAATTGTAAGTCTGGTCGTTGACTTGAAAATGCGTGAGAGAAATGAGTTAAATGACAGTGTCTATACGTAAACAACTAATTTAACCCAACTTTTTCCATCCGGGAAATTGTCATCTCTCTTTCTCTTCTCTATCTGCTCTCTCTGCTCTCTCTCTCTCTCTCACACACACACTTTTAAACCCAAAGAGTGACAGTCAGGCCCTCTCTGAGAGTGAGAACATCAACGGTTAATCAAACGAATATACCGCACCGGTACTTCCACCCGCTGGCCCACCTTTCCGCCCATCTGTCTTTAGCTCCACCCACCCGCCCGCACCTCAGTCTCCCCCTTCCGCCCTCGCGCCTCTATCGACCTCGTTTCGGCCCCACACAAAGCAGTTCTGCCGCCGCCAGCGGCGCTCCGCCTCCTCCTCAGCTGCTATCGTACCCTTTTGCCTCTTTCTTTGCCTTCCCTTTCGCCTTTCCCTCGTTTCGCTTCCTTCTTCGTCTTCGTGTCCTCCTACGTTCTTTCATCTCCGTCTTTGCCTTCGCTCCCCTCGAAAAATGACTTCGTCTCCGTCTTTTCCTACCTCTTTGTCTTTGTTTTTCTGTTGTCGTCTCCCTTCTTCATCTTCGTCGCCGTCTCCTCGGTCCTTCCGTCTCTGCGTCTGCCTCAGCTATCGTCTTCCTCTTTTGTCTTCATCTCCGCCTCGAATTCCACTTCCTCTTCTTCCTCTTGCTTCTCCTCCCCATCCCCTTCTCCGCTTCCTCCTTCTCCGCTTCAGCTTTTGCCGTCACCTGCTTTATCGACTCGCTCTCCCACCCACACGCTACCGGCGCATAAGGAAACAAATAAATAGCGAAGGCGCAGCCCCTTTCTCTACCAAGTAGTTACCGAAACATTTTTTTCTCTGCAGACTACGAAGACTCTCGATCAGAGAGATCGTGCCACTTATGAATGAACTGTTTCGTGGGCTCCTAAACGTCACGAGATAGTTGTTTATGTTTTAACCAGTAGTCCATATGAATAAGCGGTTCGATTTGTTTACAAACTTCTGCATATAATGATGTAGTGCTTTAAATATTGAATAGTTTTGATTCTATCCTTTTTCAAAGCTGGAATTGAACGTTACAAGATGGTAAAATATGAATATACATTTTTCAATGCGCTCTTTTAAATGCCTGAAAATGTGATTCAGAGAAATGTACTAAATGTTATCACAGTACAATTTAAATTTATTTTTAAACATCAAGATATCCAATACGTTAATAGATCATCGATTTACTTAACTCATGTTCCAATTTCATTAACAAAGTTTTATATTGTTATATCGTCATTCTAACATACAGTCAAGAAAAATATGTTTAATAATAGTAATTATAATAATAATAATAATAATAATAATAATAATAATAATAATAATAATAATAATAATAATGTTACTACTACAATCACTGCGTCAACTACTACTGTCATAATACCACCACTGCACTAATCCATTACAAGTAGGTATGCTGCCACAACATTCCCATTAGTACTCGTTGGGAGATGTACTGTGTGGAAGTTTGTGTTTGGTACCAAAATCAATGCTATCATGATGACGAGGATGACGCAGTAACTAATTTGTATATTACTGTCCTACAAATATTATCTTTCTATTTTGAACATATTTTGTTTTAATAATGCGAATTTCACGACATATTTCAATCTCACAATTTACAAGTTTTCATTGCAAAGAGCATACAATGCTTCTAGTCAATGTTTCTGTTCCAGACATTCCTTGACATACCATATTTAATGTTTCAGCTGGTTATTCTATACTTTCATTTAATCTGCCCACAATTATAAAGGATTTATTGAAGATAATAATAATCTACTATCTCTACTATAATCTCAATAGTTGCATTAGACAACTTAACTAAATTTTTCACACAGTTTACTGACATTTTATTCACTAGTAGTAGTGACTTTAAACTCATTTTTGCCCGTTCTGCGCAGTACCAGATAATCCACGAACCACGTGACTACAACGCGGTCACTTCATTTGAAAAGCCAGGACTGACGTTGGCCGCCATGCTGCATAGCAATCGAAACGTGTTGAGAAACATTTTGAAAGTGACGACCTAACAAATATAATACGATGGAGGTGTAGTTGACATAAAAGATTGCTTTTATGTTGAGTTGAATAAAAAATGCTTCTTATGTGTGTGTCAATGTCGTATAACAAGGTGAACATTTTGGTATCTGACGACTTTTAAAATTCTCGCTAATATCTCGGCGCAAACTGGTACACGAAGCTTGTTTTCTGTAGCCGGAAAGGTCACGCAGTGGCTCATCAACGTCTTTTCATCATGAGCGTACACCATTCATCTGTTTGCTTTATCTCGTCCTCGAATACACAAATGCCGGCCTCGAATAAAGAAATGCCGGCGTCCCGGACCCACCGAGTGTGCGGCCACCGCGAAAGGCGGGCGCCGTGGAGAACCGGTCGGCGGGGCGTCGCGACGCCAGAGAGCTCCTCAGATAACGAGAGCGGCGGGCTTCCGGCGTCGCGTCGGGCGTCGTGAGGTGTCGGTCGGTTGTGCGCAAGCACTCTCGGTCGCGCGCGGCCGCGTTATCCGCCGAGATAGGCCTCTGGCCGGCCGGCGACGCTCTTCGAGGGCCGTGCTCTCTGAGAGCGGCTCTTAGGGGACAGGAGAATTGAGGGAGTCCTGGTCATTGGGGGTCGGGAGAAAGTTCTGTTCAGTTCGTGCCTTATTTTACGCGGCGCTCTTCCGTCTGACCGCGCAAATTTCAATACGCTCCTTTCATGAGAGAGAGAAGGTACAACTCGGGGGACGAAACAGCCGATTTGAATTTAGCTCGCTGGCTTCTTTTAGGCTTGGGATTCTTTTGCATGCAGTGAATCTACAACATGGGGCGGCCGGCTTTACTTCTCCACCAAAGGAAGACGTACAAAGGATTTGTTCGCCCTTAAAAATGTCATGCCATCGGGTATGAACGTGCAAACGTAAGTTCATCAGCCTGATACCGTTATGCCAGTTAAAAAAACTTAATGTGGCTTACTAATCTACGCTCTGGGTCTTCACCAGGGGATACAATTTTGCTCTCACAGTAGGGCACCCGAGCGACGGCTCTTATCCTCACCCGCCGCGGGCGTAACAGTAACAGTAGGACTGGAATCCGGACACACCGGAATCGCGATACGTACATCAACCCGCCGTGTCACCAGCTCGAGACCACCAACTTTCCGGTTCGGTACCGGAGCTGTTTGCGTCGCTCAGTGCATTCGGAACAAGTCTCTCCCGAAAACGTATGGGTATTTGGTACTGCCCCGTCTAAGCCAAACTGGTGGCCACCTAGGCCGTTATACCCGGGGGTCACGGAGTCTCCCACCCAAGCCAACCTCCAGAGTTGGCTCAGTTGTATTAACCGATGTCACTGCAGGCCCTCTGGCTGGCAGGTCCTTGGTTCGAGTCCCAACGGTGACAGGATTTTCGGCACTAGCTACATAGCTAGGTCGAATTCAGTCGCTGTCCGAAAGAGAATTTCGTGCGATCAGCAGCTTTGATGGCTAATTTTCCCTAGTTTCTCCGATCAACACCAGGCGAATGCCGGAGCAGTACCCTAACAAACGGGCCACGGGCCGCGCGCGTTCTTTCCTACCTCTTCCTTCTTCTATCCTCTTCCTTTACATACACTTACACTAACACGTACTACACAAGCGCACATGGCAGGAGACCGGTCGGGAACTCAGAGACTTGCCCCGCTGGGGCGGTGTCCCGCTGATGAGAGATACCTGGTTGGGAAAACCCCCGCTAGGCCACGTAGGTCAGCGCCGGATCTCGCCGTACAGCGGAGGAAGACCACTTCCCCCTCCAAAGCAAAAAGAACATGCATTATACTTTACGGAATTTACGGAATCAGTCACAATCAATCAAACCAAACCAAACCAAGCCAAACCCGTATCTCACAGCTTTCTAGTTTGGTAACAATGTATATCCAGGAATCTGGGCACCCGGGCAGCAGATTCCTGGGCCATTTGAACAAGTGAAAACAAAATGAAAATCTAATATGTATTCTATCCAAAACGCAATCGAACTGTGAAGTTGTTATTTAACGTCGGTAAGTTATGGCCACTTTCATGTTTGTTGCAATATTTTTTATTAATTTGCTTGGTGATGAGAAACTATTCATCAGAAATTCCTATTATTTCTTATCGCATTAATGGCAAAGTAGCTTTTTGTGTCTTTAGACATTAATCTAACCGACAAAGAATATAATAGTATCCCTTGTGTGAGGCTCTTCAGTTCTCAAGGGGAGTAATCTTAATCTGTTTATTATTTCCTCTGGAAGAAATTGAAGTCTTTGAAGTCTCATAACTTTTCAGTCTCAGAACAAACAAGCTACTAATACAAAATAAATGCATCCTTCTTTCAAAATTCTCAAAGCAATTTATCTTTTATCAATTGTTTCTCTTTTCCTTGCATTTATTTTTAAAACGAACCAAAAACGTTAGTTATGACTGTTGGCGTGTGTAAAGATAGAAAGAAGATATGAGCCAGCCAGTTCCGTGCAATGTTATCATTTCCCTACAGTGATGCTTCTTGTAAACCAACGAATGTGTATTTTCTAGCTTCAACGTCCATGCGTTGTCACGTCAAAACATACCAATTACTTAACGCTCGGTGATAGACTGGATATATTCCTTTCTAACACGGTGTTTTTGCACTCCAAGAAGTTGTAAAAAGATTCATTAAGGATGTAACAAATATAATGACAATAGAAACATAATTGTTTAATTATAGTATAATCGATAGTACGAGGGTAGAAGAGTAAAACTGTTCTTATGAGTAAAATATTATTGTAAAACTATTGCAGATAGTGATTTACGAAGATTAGACGACAATAAAAGATATTTTTACGATATTTTTCACCTTAGCAATGATAGTATTGGCGACTAATATCTTGCAAAGTGCAGAAACGGTTATACACTAAGAAACTACATGCAATCGTTGGCAATATGTAATTGTTCCTAAACAGATGAGTCACGTATTATTTCTGGCGCTGTAATATCCTCTAAATAAATAGAATATGGCCGTTCATTATTTCTCAGGTTCGGAAGTATCTTTTGAATTATTATTTTACTGTGATTCGTCGGAATGTTGCAGCCAATAGTTTTCGAAATAGTTTAATACTTTCAAACGATATATCGTACTTAGTTTGTATAAAAAAGAAGTCAATTCAAATTGTACACTAATGGTTTCACTGTTAACACTCATCGATTGTAATATTCAATGTATATGGTGGTTTTTAGAAGTGATTCAATTATTACGACAGCGACGAAGTAAATTTAAAAGGAGTTAAGATGACCAATAATGACAATTTAATTTTTGTCTTAACATTGTATACGTGCCAGATAGGTAATAATGGATAATTATCATTTGGCGATACACATCAAAACCCTCTAATTATAATTAAAATGCATATCTCCATCAAATACGTGTTCAGCCTGAAACAGGAGGAAGTGACTAAATTACTTTGCCCTCTTTTCCATTAAACGTTTTGTTAATGTACAAAAGACATTTTACAAGATTATAATAAAATATATATGATGATAATGAAATTATAAATTCAATGACGTAATTAATAAATTCATTTGATTTAACGTTAAACTATTTGCGGGGATGACTTTCCCAAGTGTTGTATAACGATTCCTCATATTCTTAGAATTAAAACCGAAAAATCAGGAATTAAACTACGTCACAGAAATAAAATGATTTATTTACGTAAATCTATTTTCAAAACTTTTTTGGGAGGCATGACCGCTGTGTTACTCCCCCCGTTAGCACTCCTATGGTTTCCATTCAAAATGATCGCAGTTCCAATCAGTGGCGGAACTTAATGCCATGCCCTCCCCCCAAGAAAATTCCTAGAGTTTTCGCTTATTCCCTTCCTTTATTTAGAAAAATCGATTTAAATATTTATTTATGTAACAACTATGAAATTGTTTAAAAAATAATCTTGTATATTATCATACATACAATACAAAAATTATATAATTACAATATAATACCAAATATATTTATTACTGAACAAAAATCTATGATACCCCACCCCCTAAATAACCGGCTGGATCCGCTCCTGGTTCCAGTTCATTTCGAACGTATTCGCCGACATACACTCTCCGTGCAAAGACAGCCGACCCAGATTCGCCGGCCAGTGGCCGGTGGAGGAAAGCGAGACAGCTGCTGAGCGATGTGATAGATGTCGCGCGGGCGATGAGGGCTTTCTGCGATTCATTGCGCATGCGCGCGAATGAGTAGCCCGTTAGTCCAAACGCGCCGATTGGGCTGTGGAGCGCCCCTCGCATTGTGAACAAAACACGAAAACGTGCACCAAAACTCAAATGGTCTCGGAATCATTAATAATTCTTGAAGGGATATTGGTGTGATTTGGTTAGAATCAGATGTTCAAGTTGCGAATGTGGACATCGCTAGCGAAATGTAATTTCAAGTATAGATTCAAATTTATTGTGCAATACTTACTATTGTCATATATATAATGTAATTGTAATATAGAATTATGATTTGAAAGTTCACGCTCAAATTTTTGTCTTTACTGGCGGCAACCCACAAATTGTAGGTTTCGTAACGACCACAGATTCCTTGTACTCAAATTGCCTTGTTTATTTTATTGATGTGCGGTGTGATGTTGCATGTTCTTAAAAATGTTGACATCAAGATTACATGCACAGTTCTCCGCCGCTAAGTAGTATTTTATTTAGAAGATGAGTAGTTTAAACTACATGTTGGTCTCAAGAAACCAGTATCACAATCAAGCTAGTTAAATTTTATACCTCACAAAATGTAATGCAGAATAATACCATCTAGATTAGAGTACCTTCTCTAGATGCGCTGCCAGGTCAATTTGGGGGTTCAATTTGACCGCTAGAGAGTCCATGCCTTTCTATGAATCTGTTTGCAGTCTTGCTAACCAACGTTGGTTATCTTAACGGAAAATATACTTTTTCCAGTAACGCCTATTGGCTTCAGTTAATTTCTCCTCAGACTCCACACATGTACTCCGCTGGTTTGCTAAATTACCGCTCCTTACGCTCACTAAAGCTCAATTATTGGCATTAGTGTTTTCACAGACACATGGACCAAACAATCGTTTAATCGTGTCCGAAATTAACCAAAATAAATAAATTTTTGACAGAAACCGTTATGACAATACCCAAGTAGTAAATTAATATTTTACGCAGTTAGTGTAAATAAAGGTGATTAATTTAATGATTTTCCAAAGAAAACTTTTTTCATATTAACACGAAATTGTACAGTGTGAACGAAGTGGATAAATAAATAAACAAACAAATATATAAATAACTACATAAATAAATATGTATATAAATAACTAAATAAAAAATAGCAAAATCGGTAATAAATAACAGTCAAACATTTACAGATCCTTCAAAGTGTTTACTTATTATAGATAATTATCAATATAATATAAGATTATCATAATAATAATTGCAACTTTCATAAGTATTTTCCATATGTTTAAAAAACAGTAATAACGATTAATCTATAAAATTGTCTAAGTATTTTTCCAACTTGTTAAAATGTCTTAAACCAACTTTTTTAAATAACCTAGGGGCGTGCTAATTTTGCGTATTAGAAGCAATCATATATCTCGATTTCCGAGTATGATGATGATGTTCTTACATTCTTGGCTATCCGGGATGAGCCGCGTCTCACTCAATTGGGGTATACTACTGTTAGCCCAATTGACCCAGCCGCGGCTCATCCCGGATAGCCAAGAACGTATTGACTCCGGCTGCGGAAGCCTACAAACCGACGATGATCTTACTATCTCTCCGCAAATATCTGAAAGTTTTAAATTACGTACTTTTTTTTAAAAATTAAACTGTAAGTAACGCGACAGACGAGCTACTCTACAAAACGGGCCCTAACTTTTGTGATTTTGGCCGACTGTGCGCGCGCGAAACCATCTCGTCATTCCGTCCGCCTGCGCGCAGCCAGCGGGCAAAAACGCCGGGCGCCCGTTGCCGTTGCGCGCGGCTTGTGGGTACAGTTACGAGCGCCCCCCCCGGCTATTTGCATCCGTGGTTGCGCTGTTTGCCACCGACCGCTACGCGAAGCTGTTTATTTGTAAACCGCCCGCCCGGCTCTCTCGTAAATAGATATTTCCCCGAGCCGCGAAATGGAGACGAGAAAATAAGCCGTGTTTGAAGGCTCTAAGTCATCATTCTTCCCTGCTGTTACGTACAGTTTAATTTAAAAAAAAGTACGTAATTTAAAACTTCCAGATATTTGTGAAGAGTTGGTAAGATCATCATTGGTTTGTAGGCTTCCGCGGCCGGAGTCAATACGTTCTTGGCTATCCGGGATGAGCCGCGTCTCGGTCAATTGGGCTAACAGTAGTATAGCCCAATTGACTGAGACGTGGCTCATCCTGGATAGCCAAAAATATAAGATCATCATCATATACTTGGAGATCGAGGTATATAATTGCTTCTAGTACGAAAAATTACCAACTTTTTTATTGAGTAATTGTTTTAAAATTAAAGTTTAATTGGTATGTTACCTTCGGCGTTAAAAAACCAGATTTCTTACCTTTATTTGTGCGTCTAGTTTGCTCAAATGTGTAGTCGTATGGTATTGTCTTCAAAACTTATCACTTCTACTATTTATGTCAACTGCTTCTTTGTCGCGCGGAATTTTTGCACATGTAGTTTCAATTCCTTCTGATGGCACTGTCACTATCTTGGCATCGGCATTATTCTAAAATATTTTCTTTATTGTTTTACTTTTACTTTTATTTATTTCTCTGACTTCTTTGCCAAAATTCGACAATAACAATCCTTCTAATCTAAAAGATTACTATGAACGTACGTGTTCCTTACAGTATCAATCAGAATCTCTTGAAAATATTCAAGTTTCTATATTTAACGAAAAGTTAAAAATAACATTTTGACTTGTTCACATTAAATCTATGGGCTTCCTGTTAGTTATTTTTATAATTTTTACTTACAGTTTTGGTGAAAAGTTTATTCAGCCATTCTTTATCAACTTTATTATTAAAGATATTTTCACAAATAGTGAAGGATTTCAAAAATATGTCATGTATATAATTCAAAAGTTAACCAACTTTTTCACGACAATCTTTGTCGCACACGTCCCGCTTTCGCCGGAAGGTTCGAGTAGTGTGTGGTACACAACTCGCTAGGTGTTTGTCGTTGAGTATTCCCAGTGCGTGTTCTAGTTTCAACTGTAAAAAGAGTTGCCGCGCCCTTATTGGGGTAGAGAGAAAACTGGAGAAGTTGCTCGAACCAACCTGTTCGATGGAACTTTCTAGAAATTACGGGAAGCCGGAAAGGAGCCTAGCCGGGACTGTCCCGGAGTGGCCCAGAAAACGAAGCAAGACATCCGCGACGGAAGTAAGGTTACGTGCGACGGATGCATATCATGCGCGGATGCAGAAGGAGCGACTGGGCAACGTTCAAACTCGGCCAGCAATTGGGATTCGTTCCACAACGCACGTGTAACATTACCATTGTTTCACTTGAAATTAAATTCCATTCTGCATCGGTGTTTAATTCTGCGGAGCGTGGATCTGTGTAGACATTCAGAATAAAGTGGTTAGAGTACGGTGCTGTAATATGAAAATTGTGAGGAACACTCGAGGGATATTTAAGATGGAATGATGACAAAGAAGTTATAAACTGAGGCCTCAATGTTCAGCCGAAACAAAAGAGGATGAGAAAATAGAAAAGCAGTATTTAGATACAACGTGTTGAAAGAAAGGATTATTCCAAACTTCCGAAAGTAGCATACAACTACGCATAAAAAAAGAAGTGATGTAGGCAGTCTATGAAGAGACGTGTGGGTGGTTTGTACCCTTTGAAGTGAAAAATTAAATTAAATACATTCCGAAAATACCAGGCGATTTGCATAGAAAGTATCAATAAGGTTGCACACAATGATACAATGATGCAATGTGGATGTGATTGCGTCTTTGAATTGTGTATGATGAGTGATGTGACTATGGTTATTTGGTTCGTGAAGCTGCCAGTAGGCGAGACTTTAACTCATTTGATGAAAAGGAGATATCGTCTAGCTATCATATGTTGTATACTGAAGGACCATGTGCAACCGTGTACCTATATCAACAATCCATTTATTTACAATCGTTTGGCGAAAATATTTCATCGGTTGATTAAATAAGTATTTTTAGTGTGTAGGTTCACTTTACTTGTATTCATTGATTGATTCATATTTACGGACGCCGACCTAGCTATCTAGCTAGAGTCCAAAATCACGCCAACGACTCGAACCCTGGGGCCTGCCCGACAGAAATACTGCAGTGCCGTCTGGGGATACATTCAGATCGTAATAGTAATGATAATAATAAAATTAAATGTACATATATTTGACATCACTTCCGACTTCGTCCTTCCTAAGTCGGCCCCGTGAAGCAAACGGTTGCGGCAGCCGTTGCCTGCGCCGAGGAGGCTGCAGGTTCGAGCCCTGGGTAGACATGGTCGTATTTGTGATTGCCCCTTTCTCCCCTCATCATCATCCCATCATCTCGTAATTTACACTTCAAGGAGTAACAACCTTTTCGTACTGAAGGATACAGCTGAAAAGCTGAACCGGGAAAAGATACACACGTTAATCGTGTTGCGTGGGTAGTAATGGCCTATACGCCAATAATAATAATAATAATAATAATAATAATAATAATACAATTAAATTTAAGCGTATTTGATATCACTAAGCACTTCGCCCTAATTCGCGCATCCTAGGAACAGAACTCGTGAGTGACACGTGACGCTCTACTTTTTTCTCCCCGTGCAGCGAAAGATCTTGTCTCGGAGAGATTGACAGCCGGCCAGAGGCTTACGTAAGGCGAGCGCGCGCGCCCGGCGGTGGTTTTTTGAACTCCCGCGCGGCGCCCGTGACGGCGCGTCGACCTTGGGGGCGGAGGCGGAGGCGTCTGGCGCGAATGGAGCCTGTGGCGCGAACAGCGGCTTCCTGCCTCCGCACCCGACCCCCTCGGCGGCCACTGTTGACGCCAAGGCCACGGCCACGGCCACGCTCAGCGCATGGGCCATGGCCAAGCGACCCCAGAGGGTGGTTTGTTGTTATTTATGGTCGCAGCAACATCTAGGTCATTAGCGACCGCTATTGCGTTTAGCGGTTTGGTAACTGTGAAGATGATAGGATATGGTGATGATAGGGGTGGAAGGACGAACACAATAGAACCATGCCCGTGGCGGGACTCCAACCCCCGATCTTCTGGTCCGCGACCGTTACGACACTAGTGCTTTAATGATCTCGGCCATTCGGACCGGCCCAGAGGGTTGTTGTTGTTGTTGTTGTTGTTGTTATTTTGTGCTCGCGAATAGGCCGACTAGGACCTCGCGTGCATGCACTCAGCATTTACCGGGGCTCAACACCATTATCTCGGCGGCAGGTGCATGTAGCTCTATCTAGGAATCAGCATTTAGCTGGATCCGATTTTTATCCTCCCGGGTTGTTGGCCCTGGGGTATGCTAGATGAAGTTATGATGATTGTGAGGGGTGAAAGGACAACACAAATCTACAAAGTACACAAACACACCCATCCCCGAGGCGGGACTCGGAAGCTCGATCTTCTGCGTTAGCGATCTCGGCCATCTATCTGATCGGCTGTTGTTGCTATTATTATTATTATTAATTATTATTATTTATCTTGTCGGAGTTACTGTCCAAGACAAAATTTGTCTGTACAATATTTATGGAGGTACAAAGTAGGTAAAGTCTACAGAACAAGCAATTTACAATTATTCTCAATTCTCAATCTTGCAATCTATTTCTCAATCTTCTAGTGATGCATTAACTTATTTTATTGTTGTTGTTGTTGTTGATCCTCTAGTTTACGCCTAAAGATATTATAAGTCGATTGAATAACAATGGACTCCGGGTTGCAACTTGCATCCGCAGGTGCATATCTATGGACGGTCTCTCAGTCTCTTGAATGGCCTGGGTGTTTTGCGTAGTTCTATCACACAATTGAAAGTACATTCTTCTTTAGAAAACATTCATTAACAAGTGATGTTAATCTACTTGCATCGATATGTGTTGATCGAGTATAATGAACTTTACTTAATGATATAACATTATCAGTTAACATTACTTTCACAAACCAAAAACTGTTATAATGGTTATAACTGAAGGAAAGAGAATTTGTTGTTGAGCAGGACTAAAAATGTTGAAATCTATAGCGACATCTGGTCCAAAAATGATTTCGTGTAAACTAAAAATGATATCTTGCATCTCATGAGTCGCAGTTCTTGCAAAAGAACTCTTTGAATTCACACGCACGTGGATTCTTTATTGCTCAAGAATAGTTTGTGAATGACTTATCATAAAAGAAAAAACGTTCATTTCTCGGATCAATAAGAAATGAGCTAGCGATATATTCAGTCCCGTTAACATCTGTTTGTATCTCTTTCCCGGCCTTGTTTATTCAGGGTCATTCGGTCATCTTCACAGTCATTACTATGCCACCGCTCTTACAAAGATCATTTGTCGCGCAGCTCAGATCGTTGGAAACAGGAAGAGAAAATCTGCAAAGCGAATCCGTGCTTCCGCGCGCGAGACATGACTCAGCAGGACTGTTTTAGAGCACTTCCACGCTGAAATTGAGGGTCATGGGAATGACCATCACTTGCTGACCGTCACACTATTTAGTAAGGTACTCGTTTTCTGAACGCCCATTCAAAAATGCTAATAAAACTGCGAAATGCTGATCGGAAGAGGTAAAATTGGTTTTCAACGAACGACCAGAAACAACGTTTCTCTTTTACTCCATGTGTCACATTGTTTAGTGTGGCGAAGTCTGTTTTATTTCTCAAGGCAAAATTGTTCTTTAATATTACTTTGTGCCTGTACAAAGCAATTAGATAAAAGGAAGTTATCTAAACCGACTACGTTGATATAGTAGATGTTATAATTGTTTGCAAATTGAACAAAATGTTAAAATTACGCTTTCATTTCAAAACACTCTTTGATAATGAAAATAATTCATTTCCTCCCGAACGGCCACTTGAAGGTAACTTGCTGTTGGCGCAGTCTTACGGAACATTACGCGGGTTACACGAACGGGTATATACGATGGAAAAAAATGATGTAGTGTGCATAAATTATTGATGACAGCTGCTAATGAGCCAGAAGCATAAATTAAACGCTTCGAGATACACTAATTTCTTTTCCGCAGTACAGCAACTGTATCAGAAAACAAATTTATGAATCTTGAAACCGGTACTGCTGCTGTACCACGTTAAAAATGTCATCTTTCGAGATAAATGGTTAGCAGCGGATCGTGAAAATTAATGCAAATCAGAATATTTTTTATTCGTATGAAGAGTACTCCAAAACATTTTCCCGGTATGAAAACTCATAGCAATCACCCGCCTACCTGTTGACTGCTAGCTACAGATAGCTACAGCTACTGCTAGCTACAGCTAGCCAAATAATGGACTCCTTGTGAAGGCAACTGAGGGAGCAAGCAGATAAAAATGCCATATGCAACCTTAGGATCGAGCAACCTCCTGCTGCTCCACAAATAAAAAAAACTCATCAACTGAGACCTCAACCACCCCTACAAAATGACCAGTAACATTAACTTCCATTAAACTGCATTTGGATTCTATTAACATTTGGCTGACCGAAGTTGGGCTGGCCAACGTTTCGGCTGCCATACTGCGATCTTGAGAAAGACACTCACCTTAAATAACGACTCCAGAAACGTTGGTAACTCTGTCTTCCTCGTGGACAGTTATTCCTAAACAAACTCGTGAAGTATTTACTCTCGTACCACAGCACTCTGGCAATTCATGGTCCTTCCGAGGTATAGTTTGTGGTAGAGGGCTGAATGAGTGTTTCCGGCAAAGGAACATGAATCTCGTTTTCAGATTTGCGACTGTTTCAAGTAATTATTAACATAATTTTTCGTAACAATATTTTCCATTTTTGTACAATTTTGATATCAAAATGGTTGGTTCCTTTTTCTAGGAAGTGACAGGATGGTTTGTTGAATTAAGGATAGTATTGTTGCCACGTGATGTGAGGTCGTATGTCGCTGTTTGGAAAGTATTCGTACGCGTTCCGGTTCTTTCCTTGTGCTCATTCAAATGAATTTTGATGATCAGTGTTGCGGTTTCTTACTTTTTTGCTATTATCTTCGTGTACATTGAACAGTGTCTGTGAAGAGGAGAGGCATATATCGCATCACCGTCACCTAAGAGACTGTTCTTCGTG
>BOPP01000044.1:5778584-5789494 GCA_017312745.1 Gryllus bimaculatus
AGCGCCGAGAGGAAAACGGCTTCGCTCTCCGCTGCGTGCGATTCGCACACGCGTGATGCGTGATGCGTGACGCCAACTCGCCCCGGGCACGCGAGCGCACGCCCTCGCCTCCCTTCCTCTTCCCGGGAGGCGCTGTTGACGAACTTTCGTCTCCCGTTGCGTGATACGAGACACGTTTAACTTTCGTTGTTCGTAACGCTGCAACACAAGAAAAGTGACTTCTAGGCTGTCCGGGTGACGCCAACCTTGACTTCTAAGAAATTGTCGTTTGGCAGCAAAACGGTTTTATCCCAAGTGGAGACTTTGATCTCACGGTCAGAATCAAATTGTTTACTCTACATACCCGGCTGTTTCGTGAATTATATTTATAAAATTGTTCCCTCTAAAATACACTATATTCTAAATACCTTCTTTTGCTTAACTCAAAATGAATATGTTTTACATGTACGACTTCTTGTCCGTCAGAGATATAATGTCAGCTTAGGTACCCCATCAAATTGATTGATTACTAGTGATTCCGGGCGCGTCAACGGCTAAAGTCATTAGTTCCGTAAAAGTAATGAAAATTTTTGCTCGGGAATTGTCAGTGAACTTGCCACGCTGTATGGCGAAGTGCGGCTCCGACCTACCGTCGGCTAGCGGGTTTCTCCAACTTGGTATCTCCCACCAACGAGGCACCGCCCCAGTGGGGAAAAGCTCTAAATTCGCGAGCGGTCTCCCGGAGTGTGTGGTTGGGTAATGCATGTAAGTGTAAGTATATGTAAGGAGTAGGATAGAATAAGAAGGGAAGGTCGCCCGCGGTCCGTGGCCCGTTGGTTAGGGTACTGCTCCAGCATTAGTCCATGCAATGTGAATGTCTAATATCATTTATATATCTGTGTCTAATAATGACTCGATATCTCGATAATAAACGATGTGCCTTCCCAACCTTTAGTGAGAATTATTGATTTTTATGTTTTTGTAACGCGCTGTTATCGAATGATGAATGTAATGTTAGAAATCAAGAACAAAAGATACGGTAATGGATGAAGATCGTGCAAGTATCATTTATTCAAAGTTTATTGACTCCTCTGCCTTTGTCAGCCTTCTTTGATAAAAAACAATAATAAAATCCTTATCGCTACTAGACATGCATGCGTCTTCTGTAATAAGATGGGACCTCCTCAATTTTATGTCTTCGCCACCAGTTCAGATATTTCTAACAGTTAACCTTCAACTGCTTCCTTCAAACTTTCATGCCTGGGCACAATGCTCAGTTTTAAAGTGTTAAATTCTTGAGCTAGTCATTCATGACCAGTTATGTGTGTTAAGGCGCCTTCCACATAACGGAAACTACTAATACCGCTTTGGCTACTGAATAACAAGTGAGCATCTTATGCGATCGAACACTTCTTATTTAAGAGGAGGAGAGCAGGTCATATTAACGGAAAGGATTCGGCCATAGCGGCTGTGACCGCTGATGTTTTCTCTGTTCTCGTGTCCAGATGTTCTGAACACTCACCGTTATATCATTTTGGTTTATCAAATACCGCGTGGAAAAAAAATAACATCAACCGCGAGGGTTTCATTTTCCATGCTGATTATATTCAATTTCTAACATTCGTTTTAAAAATATAAATTGCGTATTCTTTTTTAATACGAGACTGTTTCACCTCTTGAACATTCAAACAAAATCTGTGTGAATGGGATCCGTATGTTTCTCCATAACGACAAATGATTGCTTTGAAACCGTTGCATTGACAAAAGAAGGTAATTATTTGTTAATTTTTCTGGATAACGGAACTGTTATCCCATACACATATTTTTCAATGTTTACTCGACATTTTTGTGTTCTGCATTGACCACTCCTTTTTGTACATGATTTCTCTGGGATAAAAGTATTCAAATTATTTCGTGCGAGATGTTTTTTTTAGTATTTTAGTGTTATTTCGACATATAACTTTTATTGAGGTCTTAGCTGAATGCAATTGCAAATAATAAGCCATTAACTTCATTTGGGGGAAAATGTCAATGAGGAATATTTTTTATTACAGAAAAAGCTGTTTACAGGGAAAATGATAAAGTAAATATAAAATTATATTTTGTAATGTTTTAAACTTAAGTATTACTACTATCGTATTGTATAGCATTTTAATTAGTGTGTTTTTAAGAAGACTGTGAAAGGAATATAACCAGGGAAACCTATTTCTTGACAATTCATTTTATTTCCTTATTCTTTTCATATCTTTCACTACAAATTTGCTAGTTCGCTTATGTCTGTAAAGTCGGCTCCACACATGCGGCATTCGCTCGCCGAATCCCGAGTAATGTGAGCGGGTTGCTTGCGATTCGCCGAACGTTCGGTATTCGCCCTACCCACTGCGTGTCGGTCTTTAGGGCACATCGTTCGGCGAACATTCGCCGAACACATCAGCTGTTCGGGATTGGACGAGCTGCACTGCGAATGCCAAATGTGTGGATCCGCCTTAACCCTCAGTAGTGACATCTCTAATTTGAAGCCGTCGGTAGTAATCCAGAGAGAGTGGTTGGCGCGAGGACCGAGACGAGCGTTAACGAGGGCCGCGTTCCGTTTGTTGCAGCGCCATGAAGTGGATGCTGTTGGCGGCGCTGTGCTGCCTGGCAGCGGCCGCCCTCGCTTCGCCCATCGCCGCCCCGCGCGCCGTCCCCGCCCCCGCCCCCGCCGCCCCCAGGGCGTTAGCGCGCCAAGCGGACGGCACCGCGCCGGTTGTGGCCGGCGGCGGCGGCGGCGGCTCCGACGACGATGACGACGACGACGACGATGACGACGACGACCTGGGAGGCATCACCGACATCGTCGACGACGACGACGATGACGACGACGACGACGATGATGACGATGACGACGACGACGATGACGACGACGACGATTTTGAGAGGTTCTTCGAGGACATTCTAGGAGGTGCGTAGGTGACCCACTCAAGAGTGGTGCAGATGGATGACGCATGCGGTGGCGGACGCCTCGTCTCTGTCTGTCGACGATGGTTGCATGAGGACCAAGGAACTTCTACAAACGCCTTCCAAAGACCGAGTACTTCTTGTCACTCGGAACGCGCATAAAGCCGCCAATATTCAAAAGCATGAATATTTAAAATCTGCTGGTGTTTAATTTTATGCATAAATGAATATTTGTTTCTTTACTTCACAAATTTGTACATCATCTGATTTGTAATATATAATAATCTGTAATATATTCTGAATAATCCTCTAAACTTTTTTGTTACTAACTACTTTCGTCCTAACAAATGCAGCTCCAAAATAAGCTCCTGTGCATGTAAAAGAGGTAAGTTTGTTTCTAGGAGCATATCGCATGAATACTAATGATAAAATTATTCCTTTGCTTCTTGTTTATAGTTATGTAAAATTATGTTGCTTGTGTTATAATTTTACATTAATTTTAACGCAATAGTTTAATCACTAATATAATATAATTGGCTGCACTTCATTTACAGACTATCATAGTGTATTTCTTTCAAAACATGTTTTGCTTCTTTTATTATGTGAATGTGAATTAATCCTTCAGGTTCTTCAATTTGGTTAATGTAGCAATTTTGTAAGTTGTCTGTTCTATTTAACAGAATATCAGTGACAATTTTTTAAATTTATTTTGGTTGATTTAATGTATATGACTTTCATCCAAATACGATTTTGCTTATGAAGACACAAGTAATTATTATTGATCAGCAGACCTCGGATATTTAAGCTCTAAAACTCATATTTTAGACTTCTAAAATAAGCTGTTAAAAGATAGAAGGCGAAACAATTGTCTAATTAGGCATTAATAAGTTTTTCAAATAAATTTTATTTTATTTCGAGCTGTTTCATTTGAAACATGGATATAAATTATAAAATAGAATACGGGTACAAATTTAAATTCTGAAATATTTTTTTCACATGGGATCATTTTAGACTTCACAGAATTTCTTTTCAATATCAATATGTATTACTATTCTTAGTGTATTACTATTCTTAGTTGTAATATGTAAAATGTAGTGTTCTGCCACCAGGTTCTATACCTACTTGCAGAAATAATAAATCTATCTATCAACATCAATTTTAGGCACTATGAATGCGGTTTCTTGATATAGTACTGCCATGAAAGGAGTTCTTAATGGACTTTGAATGTTTGTGGGAAAAGGGTAAAATGGGCAAAATCCGAGGTCTGCTGACCAACCCCGGAGACGACGCTCTCGGGGCCGCACGGCCCCGCAGCGCTGCGGGTGGCGGGGGAGACGTCTGATCGCGCCTTGCGGTGCGCCCCGTCCGTTCGCAGACGACGACGACGACGACGAGGACGAGGACGACGAGGAGGCCGCGCCGGCGGCGCCCGCGCCCTGGCCCGCGCCTCGCCGGCGCCCGCCGCGCCCGCCGCCGCCCGCCGCCCCGGCCGCGCCCGTGCGCCGCCGCCGCCGGCGTCGCCCCGTCCGCCGCGGTGCGCGACGCGCCAGCGCCGACTACACCCCCCCTGAGCAAGCCGCGGACTCGGCGCCGTGTACGACGGACGAGGGCCGGAGGACCAGCCGGCGAGGGCCTGTCGAGCGAGTACTCGGCGGCCGGCGACGCTGGCGGCTTCGAGCACTCGCCCGGCCCGACCAGCCCCGCCGCCGTCGCGGCCCCGCCGCCGCCCCGGCCGCCGCCGCCGCCCGCCGCCCAGACGACGACGACGCGACATGACCGACGACGACGACGACGACGGGGTGGGGGAGCTGGGGGACGACGTTAGTGAATACGTGGATGAGGACGATGATGACGACGATGATGATGACGATGACGATGATGATGACGAGCTCGACGATATTGACTCTGAAGAGAGTAAGAGATCACGTGAGTCCTCCAATCTTAAACATATTCTATGACGCTGAGGAAGTGAGAATCGGAACTAAGATCGTAGAAAGACTTTTTTATTTATTTTAATTTATTTTAAACTATTACTTAAAAGTGAGCAAATGAGAGCGAGGATGAAGTGCTAAACATGCAAACTTTACAATTGCCGTCTTTCGTAGAGTGGGAGAGAATTGAAAACTAGAGTGTCGTTTATACTCTTTTTAAGACTGCAGTGTAAATCTCGATAGTTTGGTAGTGAGATCTTGGATAAGTCGATTTCAGCATTAATAAATGTATGTAATTTTTATGCGTTTTCACTATTCCTTGACGGAATTATAACTGTAAAGTCATGTGCGAGGGAATAAAATTCCCTGAATATTCCAAATTATAACCATGTCGACTTATCGGAGTTCTCGATATTTGCGAACGTGAAGTAGGATGAAAGAAATAAATTTGTAATTATTCATTTTTAAATATTACTCCGCTTTACTCGCACAAGTATTCTCTTCAGCTGTTTTATTTACTATTAACGGTCTTCACGACCGTACAATCTACAAATTTAAGAAATTATTTTAAAGATTTTTACTGTAAGTTCATTCTTGTAAGTTGGTGAGAGAGTGTTTTTTGCATAAATTCTTGTAAACTATTGACCAAAGTATCATGTTCTTCTTAACTTCTGTGCTTTTAAATCAAGACATAGAACACTTCGCTAGATTATAATACGTAGGCCATCGGTAAATGTCACGTTGGAAACCTGTGACCCAGAACAGTCGAATGTTAAACTCAGGGATCAAGCCAGTGTGTAAGTGGAATGTCTTGCAACACTATGTACAACCTTTACTGTGTCTTTAATTTGGAATTAATATACGAATGATTGTGTTTTAAAATTGTGTTTTCTTGATTTCAATTATCCATCTCTCAATTTTGAGCCACAAACCAGTCACTCACACGGCGTGACATCTACTAGTATTAACAATTGATGAATTAACTTCATTAAAATTTTCCAGTGCTGGATGGAAACTGGATAACACAGCTTCAATATGGAACGAGTTTCCGCCGCTTGTATTCATAAGCGATTGCTTGGTAGCTATATAATACGTCTTGCGCACAGCACAACTTAAAACATCGCTTGTGAACATTTCTCTTGCATTTAGAACTGTTTTCGCGGCTTATTTGCATGTTTTAAATGTGCTTTGCAATGTTCAGTTTAACAGTGGTAGAGCTTCCTCTAAGGATATAACAGCTTAAAATAATTTCTATCAAACTTTTAAATAACAAAGTGATTAATTGACTCTCAATTAGTGAATATAAAAAACGAATTTACGCTGAATAAACGAATCTAACAATGACCTGATAAAATATCAAATTAACCAAACTCCAATAAAAAATATTCAATAAAGTTTGATAGAAATACATAATAACGCATAATGCAGCCTTACAGGCGCTAATAACTCTGCTTAAACAAATGTGGTTGGTCTTCGTGATCTCTGTACACAATTTAGCTTAATTCACAAATTCTCTGACTCCGAATCAAGAAGCCAGGATCAACTGATGACATAGCCTTTCCTACTTTTTTCGGAGGAAACCATTCCAAATTCTATTCAGCTCTTCATCCACCTCTCGCCGGTCGACTTTGCCGGCGCTCGGCTGAAGGATGTCTAAGTGAGTTTGGCAGACGTAAAACTCGAATGGAGGTCATGAGATCGTGTGAAGTGGACCAGGATGAGCTTAAATTGCCGGTGAGGCATTTCAAGTTCGAGAACCAGTTAATAATACGGAATTACGTGGTCCCCCAAAGGCCGCTGTGGGTTACAAGTCGAGCGTCGAAATCTCCTGGCTTCTTGAACGTTGGAAGAGCTTGACGGTGCCTTTGAATGTTTCACTATCATACAATGATATACACGATTATGTTGACCAAATAGTCAAATGGAAGTGGACCGTATTACGTTTCGCTTTTGTTGAAAGTTTCTTGTAGTTCTGCTGCTGATGGAATGTTCATAAGGCATCGTACACTAGCATGTGGACGCGACCAGACAAACGAGACGAGTCGACTGACGTGCTGACTACAAGGGCTGCCCTGCAACGGCGAGCTCATTTCAAGCAGCCACCTTGGCCCCACACGCCGACGCTCACTTGTTCATCAATCGAAAGAAAGCCGTATTCGAGACTGGATTGGGGAATAGAACGTATGTCTACAGTGTTTGTAAAGAAAGTTACGGCGATGTTCGGGCAATTTTCTGCACTAAGGTACTACGCCATTCACTACTTTGACAGTTAAGGTTCGCTCAAAATACGAACTATTCCTTGTTTTCTTTCTCCAGTACGGCTTTTCTGCATTAAAATGATGAACAATGCTGCAAATCACCAAACAAGCGGGCACTGCGTTTAACTTTTTCTCCTTTCCACTCCAAGAACACCCCAAAATCCTTTACCTTCTTTGCGAGCGGTGAGTTAACATGGAAATTAACATCAAGAGTAAACAAAAATTTGAAAAGTCAAATTTATACTTTTGCAATAGTAGCTGTTATGTATAACGCATAATGGATACCTACGAGTTCCAGCACACAAGAATTTCCAAAACCAGAAACACAACACAAGCGGAAGGGGTTAAAGAACTTTATATTTGTTTTCAATCACCTCGTAGAAATGTTATTAATATCCATGGAAATATTTCAACAAACCTACCACAGTCAATCCAGTACCTTTAAAAACCTTGCAACTCCCTGCCTAAAACATCATTCAATCTTTGTCACCACTTTTAAAGATACACTTTCATCAGAAGATGGATAAACGTACAGGAACAAATCTTAGAAACCACGAAAGAAAAAAACTTTACAAAAATGTAGGACATAATCATTTTAGTTTATTAAAAGTCCCTGGGTACAACCTTGATACATCTAATGCTGAGGAATGAATAATATTCTTAATCACACTCAATTTCTCCAGAGTATTGGCAATTAATTTAATACCGTGGGAGAAAGCATTAGTGACTCTGTACTCTTCATCGAACATGAATGCACATCATTTAGTACATAACACATTACATTCTTCTGCCTCACTCATATTCCCGTGATTTCTTGCCTACTATTTTCTTCCCATATAGTAATTAATATGTTGTGATTAGTAACGGGGTCGTACTGATTAATTTTATTTTTAAAAGTGTAGCCCGCGAATAATATTTTGTTCATATTTATGATGTACGTAGTATTTTTAATGCAAGAAACAAGTGTGTTTCTTTAGCGATGGCTGTAGTGGCATATTTCATTTAACATTGGGTGAAATTCAGTTATTCTGAATAAAAACTTTTCACATATTAAGTTTATGTTTTGATATAAACGGAATATTTTTCTTTAGATACTATTCAAGAACGTATTGAAAACATGCGTATTGTATTGGTCTAATTTTGATATAAGTGTTGGTAAAGAAATATATTTTTAGTTTTCGTGGGATCGAGAATATCCTTGCTAGCTGCAAAAGTAAGAGAGATCCTGGCAGCGTCAACGAGGCTACTGGATAGATGACCGATATCACCGCAGCTACCGGATCTTCGGGGTCTCTGTCAGTTAAGTCATCGAGTGGAGTCGTTCTATCTGGTAGTGCATTGATCCATGCCTTCAGCAGAGCATTGAAGATCACATGACATTGTAAAAACGCAAGTAAGTCACCAAGTTTAATCTGCTCTCGCTGGCGTTTGCTGTCGATGGTGCCCTGCATGAGCAAGTAACAACCGGAACAAATGGTATTACAAGTTTCTTAGCAGGAAAAGAAGGAAAACGGTCGTAAATATATTTTCACTGCCATAATAGTAAAAGTGTCATGTTTAGTGTGAGATATCATTATATTTTCAAGCTGAAAATAAGCATATTCACTCTCGCTGAAATTCTTGATTAACGCTGTTCGTGAAAGGGGGTGTATGAGACCATCTGATATTTACACCACTTTCTCTGCATGTAAAAAAGAATTTACGAATAACAATAGAATAGCATTATAGATGTGGCGATAATTCAAATGTTTTCACGTATTATTATAAATGGATTAAGTAAGCTGTTCACTGGGTTCGATTCTCGGTCGAGCCAAGACTATAGTATGCGTTTCCCTTGCAATGTTGAAGATAATGTTGCTGTGTGATGATGAGAAAATTCACTTCTCAGGTTGAGAAGACCGGAATATGTCTTGAGGATGACTAAGTGCTAACCACACGTATCCCCTTAATCTACGGCCGCGAGGCAGGGATGTCGCCAGTAGGCCTAAGCCCTTTCACGGGCTGTCGCGCCAAGTTCATACATACATTCATAAGTAAGCTGTTGGGCAAAACACATGATCCAATTTGATTAGACTAATTTGACTCGATTCGTGTTTGCATTTACGAGCCAATGGTGGAGCCCACGACAAATTCACAACAAAATTTTGCAACAAAATATCGATACAATTCTCGTGACTCACTTGAGTCGCGAAACTTCTACTAAAGCATTTGTAGTTACTGTTATGGAAGGAAATAAATTAACCTTCACATATCATATGCGATTAGAAATAATTTTGTTTGCGTTCATCTCGAAAATTGCTAACTCGCCACTTTCTACAGACAGCATTATAATATTTTAGTGATTTAAGTAGCCAGTTTCCAAAAGGTAACTTACGAATCATTTAAATGTTACAACTTTAAGAATCGCTGCCATCCACACCTGTTCAACACGCATTCCACACGCGTTCCGTTTACCATATGCTTTAGCCGTTTGTCAAAAAAGTGTTCGCGGCGGGGAAGGGGGGCGGGGCGAGCAAAGGCGAGGTGTGGTGTGGTGAGGCGAGGCGACCCATGAGTTCGTTCGGAATGCGTGTCGCCGCCTACCGCCGAGGGGGGGGGGGCAGAGGACCGTACGCTATGTCAACAGGTTCCAGGAGGCCTCTTTATTTTTTTTCGTCCCGTTCTTCTCGCTCTTCAGATGCTTGAGCTCTGTGACGCAAGGACACAGGGAATGTAAAAGAGTTTACTTTAAATAAATAGTGATGTAGGTTTAAGTTTAGAGTAGATTCAGATGTAAATTTTAAGTAATAGAGATTTTGTGTTAAATGTTCAGATTGGATTAAAAATGTCTTTTAAGGAAAGAGGTCAACCACATTATTACTACTCCTAAGACACTATGTGAATGAAAACAACTTTAACAGTTCTCGACACTAAATTTATTTCGTTAATAAAATTTATCTTGTAATCTATTCATGAATGAAATCAAAAGTACTTCAGGCTTTTGTGAGCGTATTGTAAAGAATATCTCGTTGAGTTGAGTTGTTAAAACATGATTTACAACACATGTTTGATCTGTGGGATATCTGTGAAATATGTGAAAATGGCTAATTTCGAGAATGTTTAATAATAGTTTTGATCAATCAATAAATTCATCTAATTTCTCCAAGATTTTACTGTTTCATTAATCGTTACAGAATTTTGTGCTGTGAATCGGGGATATTCAAGAACGTTTTCACGAGTAAGTTGGGAAAAATATATTATGTAATTTACAAAAAACATTAATAGAGAGGGGTTTCAATTAGGGTGAACTTTATTTTCTCAAATATTGATGTTTTCTACTTAGAAAAGACACTCCATTTTCGGAGTAATATCTTAAACGGCTGTATGTAGGAAAGTGCTTTTGATTTTCAGTTGCGATCATTCACAGATCCTACATCTACATATTCATTTCGCCTTCGTGTCTACTCTTTGAACTGCTCCGTGCGCTGGTCAGACAGCGCGTGTCGAGGCAGCGCGGATGTCAGCGACCGGCGCCGCGTACTAGAAAGCGGAGGGCGCCGGTTCCTCTGGAGGCGGAACACGTCCGTCCAGCGGCGGCCCGGCCGCCCGGTCCGCGCCGCGTCCCCTCCTCCGTCCTCGGCCTCGGCGGCGTCTCCTCCTCGGCCGGCCTACATCGCCTGGCCGCGGCAGTCGGCCAACGGTACCCGGGACATCCGGGCAGGAGGCAGAGGCGCGCGCGAGAATCGAGAGCAGGCCGCCGCCACCGCCGCCGCCGTGCGCGCTGGAGGAATGTGTGTCAGCCGGAGGAGGGAGGGTGCGGTGGCGT
>BOPP01000044.1:5789507-5842690 GCA_017312745.1 Gryllus bimaculatus
AATCGGCGCGGCCGCCGTGGGAAGCGCCGCTACCGCCACCGCCGACGCCCGACCAAAAGCCCCTCATCGCCGCTGCGCCGCGCCGCGCGCCCCACTTCTCTGTTGCCGGAAGCCGCCTCCGCCGCCGCCGCCGCTGCCACCGCGAGGGGCCACGCGGGAAGGGCGGGGCTGCGGTCCTGGGTTCGGCCGCGCCCGCAGGACTTTCCCGCGCGTGCTGCGGTGGCGGATGTTTGTTGCGGTCGCTTCGATTTCGCGCCCTGTGATCGGAAACGCGCTTCGATTTGGCGGGCGCGGAAGCGCGTAATTGCGGGTGGGAAATTGTCTTAGCGACAAAATCGTTTTCTTTCCTTTTATTTTATAACTGGCTTGACTCGTTCCGGAAATAAAATGATTCGAAAATACAATCAATTACCTATCGACAAGAAATTGCAAGTTTCAAATAAATTATATTGTAATGTACACTCTTATAAGAATTACAGGCATATTACCCAAAACGGATAGTATTTTAAAAAGCGATTAATTCAAGCAGGTTTATATTTCATCAATGACTTTATTATCTTAGAATATGTTCTTATTTACTTGCATGAACATGTATGTTTTTTTCTATTTTTATACAACGTTTTTCACAAATTCAAAATATGGTTAATATCCGATTATGACCGAAAGATAATATAAATATCAATTCAACAACAGGTTATCCATTAATTGATTCTTTTAAAAAAGTTTCTAAACATTAATTTGCATTCCATGTGAACTGGACGTCCCAACTTTGATTAGCTCACAAAATATAACGTTTTGAAACGCTGCCACTCCCTATATTTACAAAACATTAATTATTTCAGTTCGCATTTGAGAATGAGATCAACGTATGAATTAAACTCTAATTATCTTCCTTTCTGCATATCCAGAACGTTCATTCAACGTATGTAATAAAGTAATAATTTTAATCATCTTGAAGTGTGCGATCTATACTTCTACCTGCTATTAATGTTGTTTGTTGCTTTTTTCAAATTTCTAATTCTTATGATAATAAATTACATTTAAAAGGGTTTTCTTTAATGGGGTTAAAGGGTTAATGTATTTTACCCTGGAATCACCTGCAAGAGTTGCGATTTATGATTTTCAAAAGTCTGAAAAGTTGGAAGGGAGCGGATACGATCGATCGAAGTTGATGAATGATGTCCACCCTTGTGGGGAGGTTGCTAGCCTCGGAGCATCGTCTACAGTAGGGTTCTACAGAGCGCTCGAGATAACGCCATTTATGACACCGGCTTTCTGTCGCTTGAGGTCTTTGACCTTCATGTAGTCGTTTTAGGCCAAATGTTGTGACAGACACGAAAATAATCGAGCATCGCCAAAGATCGCGTTGCTCCGCCAAATATTCTTCCACCAACCACGAGCTAATGAGCTAGCTGACTGTGCTTTAGGTTCAGTTCAGTGTGTGCAGTTAATTAGGGATAGTTTCAACGAGTGTTTGAATTCGTTACGATGTCGCTACAGGAAATATTTTAAGAATTGATACAAATCCTGTCTGATAGCAGGTGTGTGGGAGTAAATTGAAGACAACAAAGGGGCGTAAACGGAAAGGGCACAATCAGCGAATATTAAAGAGCCTGCGCAATTTTCTCACATAATGCTTTTGATAAAATTCGCAAAACGCTAACTTTTAATCAAAGAGTTTTACATATAAATAATATATTTTAAAAATAAATTTTTGAATGTGGTTCTATTGAATTAAGTCAAAATAAACTGATATCATACGAACATTCTCAGATTAGTGGAATTAGTAAATAATAGGAAGTTTCACATTTCGAGCAAAAAGTTTGTTCAATGTCACTAAATAAAAGCGTATCATTTCGATATGTTACTTTCCTTCCACGCCGCGAAATTGATTTGGCACGAATGAGTCTCGAAACACTACTTGTCACATTACTACATAAACCGTACTGGATTTGGAGACATCGGGGTCTCGACTCCAGAGTAGACTGAGCATTTATTACTAATAGAAACGGTTTTGGGAATATTTCGCCTTTTTTCACATTCACATTAACCTGGCGATTATACCCGCACACATTAACCGTATTTGAATGAAAGCATTTGATCACAAAGAATACTATTTACGTTGTTACAGGGCAATATAACGGTTTTCATTACTAGTTTAGGGTAAAAAATTGTTTTATTTACGCAACTAATTTTGTTTATCACACGTAGGTATGCGGCTGAACTAAGCAGTAAAACACAAACAAAATTAAACAGTAAAATACGAATTAAAATATGTCTTTGTCATTAGACAATGTGACCAATTACATTTCAAGAAACACTGTCATCCACGGAATACTTATTTCTCTTTTTCAAAACCAGTTTCGCCCGATTATTGAGTTTTCAAAAAACAGTTACGACCGCGGTAAAAAAAAGCAACCGAAAACGGTGAACGCAAACAAACAGAAACAGTTTTCGGTTACGACCGGCGGGAAATCCTGATGCCTTCTCGGGCGTCCGCCAGACGGCGTGCGCTGTGGACCCGCCGCTGCCCTGTCGCCGTCGCGTCTCGTCGTCACGCGTAACGGACCGCGGCGGTCGCGGCCACGGCGGCGGCGGCGGCGGCGGAAGTGACAGTTATAAGTGCGGCCCCCAGGCCGGCAATTGGCCGGTGTCAAGCGACAATTAGAACGACATCCGCCGCCGCCGCCGTGCACCGTAAAAAGCGGCCAGCAGCTCCGACGGAGAGGTGCTTCCGCCCCCGACAGGAAGATGTGGCAACTTCGGGCTCCCGTCCTCTTGGGCGCTTTTTGCTCCAAACTGTCGTCTATCCGCGATTTACGTGTTTTCGCGGACTTTAATACGTGGGTAATTTCATACCCGTATCCCTCCCTGTACACGAGGTAAACTTGAGGGTCTTCAAAGCAACCGTTAAGAAACTTGTGGTGGTACAACAGAAAGTGCTTTCTCGCGTTATTTGTGACTTTTGCAGTTTTCTAAAACTCATAGATTTTAACGGAAATGAGACCTGTGCCAGGTCTTAAGTGTCGTGTGCTCTATCCGAGGGGAAGGATTGAAGAAACGCAAGCCGTTTTTGAGAAAATAAAATAATAAATATCCTTCATTTTAGGCAAAAATTACTAGTTTTCTCAAAGAATTGAACATACATGACCCTATTGACATACAAGCTTATAAACAGATTTTCTTTACAAAAAAATCTTTATTGTCAATATTGTACTCTCTTATTGTTGATTTTCTTCAATTTTCTAAAAAAAGTAAGCCAAAATTTATACATGTGCCATTTTAGCATCCTTTTTTGTAACCGATGAAAAAATTAAAGAAAAATACAATTTACTTTCTATTTACTGTGTAAGCACGTAATATAACGAGAAAGTAAAATTTATCACATTTGAGGGAGTAAAATTGATCTTGTTAATATATTCAATAAGTATACTTATACATCGCACAACAAATATTAAAAATTTTCTAAGCCACCAGAAGAGCAAAATAACAAAAGTCTCAAAAATTCCAAGAATGGCGACGTCAAATATAATATTTTTGTGGGTATCGTTACTTTGTATTCACTATTCTACTAGCAAATTTCTTTCGATCGGATTAAGTCAAACTAAACAATGAGAAAATTAAGAAAACGGGTATGTCCCAAATCATTTAAAAAGGAAGCAAGACGAAGTAAGATCACGCGCGGTCTATGGCTCGTTGTTTAATTATGACGTACTAGGCCAGAATCCGCCTAGAATTAACCGTAGGAAACAACGTACGTCAGATTCACAGGCTTGAATCATTCTCATCTAGATAGAAATCGCCTTTGGCCAAGCTAAATAATAGGCGTCACAAATATTCCATCGCTGAAATTCGAACCTAGAATTACTACGAAGCTTTAGTTGCGAGTTCGCAACTACGTACTGCACTTTGATATTTCTCTCGTTTTAGATTTGAAGGGATTCGAGCAGTAAAAAGGTAAGTCACACCAGCAAGCCTCCGGTATTTGTAAATACAAATATTTCGATTGTTGTGAATGTTGTTACTCCGTTTGTGAGAGACACACCTCGACCAAAATCGAGATAACAATATTTACGACTAGCGAGAGGCTTGCTGTGGCTTATCTTGTTTCTGACCAAAACCCTTCATTTGTTGAAATAACACAGGTACTATTAATTTTTATTTTCAAAGTCCGAGATAAAGCACTCATATAATACATCATTTTCGATAAAGCTGTCAAAAATGCCAGCGACTGGTGGCCGTAAATTTGTTTGAAAGACGCGGAAAATGTGCGAGGGACAACCGTTGCCAAACGCCTTGAGGTCCTCCTGAGCCGGTTCAGTGGGAGGGAAGGAGAGCGAGGAAGAGGAATCGGCGTGGGGAGGAGCGGGGAAGTCCATTCAGGGCTCGGCCATTCATCACGTCGGGGAGCGAAGCTAACGGTGAATGGGGGAGGTGATGCTCCAAGAATCACTGACGTGCAGGACAATGCATCTGCTTTTCACACGCGGATCTCGGCGAGCGCTGTGTAATAACGTCTTTCACTGGGGTATCAGAAAAGGTTACGTTGTGTGAAAGAGAACGTGATCCATTAAGAGATTGTTCATTGTTGCTAAATGTGTGGATTTATGAGATTTTCTGGAGTCGCTGCGGCGATATTAAATATTTGGTTTCGTGCTTGAGCAATTACGTTTCTCAATCGTGGTTTTAAATTTGGCTCAAAGCACATCACTCCCCATTATCATTTGGTAGTTTTTGAACACATTTCTGCTTCTTTCTTTTTCTCTTCTTTTTCTTCATTTAACGAAACCACCGCACCACTTCTTACTATTAGTCGTTTCTTTTGTAGCGCTAATTTATACAATAATTAGATTTGCTCTCTTTTTTGTCTATTTGTCGACGTATTGAAAATTATCAAAGACGATACGTCTTTTTCCTTTGTTCCAAGAGTTTTAGACTGTTGTAAAGGATGTTTCGTACTCTCGTTTGGAAGAGCAACGAAATAGTAAATCTTATATGCACCACGGGCGCGAGTACTTTCATGCGCCACAGGCATGGTTTGATGCTTGTGCTCCTTGACTCAGAGGCTCTCGAGAAAGGAAGCCACCTTTGCTGCATAAACATCTTTGTAACACCATTGATGCATAAATAACAATTGTACATTGACTTTTAAAGTTCCATTTCACGGATTCTATACATTTTACATGCATTTTACTAACTTGGATAGATGAACTAATCATGTAGGTAACATAAGTACTAGTTATCTTCGTGGTTAATTAATGTATTTAAGTTCTACTACTCAGAAGTTATCCGTTACAACTTTCTGAAACACCGCCACCTTCGTAGCGTATTCTACGTACAATGATATAGGATAGTGACAGGAAAAAGTTATATTGCTTGATTTGAAACTATAACTGGGGAACACATGTTTTCACTACTTGACATTATTTCTTGCCATGCATCTGCAAGGGAAAATGCATTCCTTTCCATTCGTAAAGTATTAATACCTCTTCTGTAATATATTTTTTCTTTCTCAACGTCAAATTCCCGGGAACCCCGATCGCGCCATTTACTATTTGATCAGTTGGCCACCGAATCGTAAGACGTCAAAAACGTAAAAATCTCTGATTGGTCAAATGCATTCCTTTTCCATTTGTAAAGTATCAGTGGTTCTTCTGAAATAATTTGCTCTTTCTCGACAAGAAATGTCTAAGGACTTGAACGGTGTCGCTTGGTTCTTGAACATAGAGCGCCTACACGCAAGACATTGCAACATAAAAAAAAAATAAAAATAAAAATAAAAAATAAAAAAATAAAAAAACACGCACGAGCGTTGGTCGTCTGGCAGTCTGAGAGCTCCGATCTCCGGGAGGCAGGCGCGGGGCACCTGGGGGGCGGGGCAAGGCCGCGGCGGCGCACCCCTTCCGGCGCGGTTTCACCTGGCGGCGGCGGCGGCGGCGGCGGCGCGTGCGGCCGGAATCGAGGCCACCTCCTCCTCGCCAGAGGTCACGGTCATCGGCCCCGAGACCTCGCCCCGCGACCGCCCCACTTCGCCGACGGCGGCACCCCGCGCCCTCGGCTCTCGCCGCTGGATGGAGCCTCCGCGCGCGCGCCTTCCTCGGCCCCGGCCCCGGCCACGTCCAGCGACAGGACACTGAGTCGAGATCCTACGCTTCGACTCCCGGTGGAGGCTTAGTTTCGACACTAGCTACGGGGCGAACGCTCAGATTCAGCCGCAGTCTCCAGGAGTTTTCTTGCGGCGGCTGCTCCGGTCGATGGTTTTCCCTGGAAAATGCTGTTGGTTCGTGATTTCGGACGCGTCAACTGCTAACGTCATTAGTCCTGTAAGTGTAGTGCATGTTTTTACTCGGGATGTGGCGTGATCTTATCCCGCTGCATGGCGAGTTCAGGCACCGACCTGCCGTCGGCTAGCGGGATGTTCCCCAACCAGGTATCTCCCACCAGCGAGGCACCGCACCAGCCAGGACACGTTCTAAGCACCCGATCGGTCTCCCGGCTTGTAGGGTAGTGTAGTGCATATAAGTGTAAGTGAGTGTGTGAGGATAGGATAAACAATGGGAAGGAATGATCGCGTGCAGTCTGTGGCCCGTTTGGTAGAGTACTGCTCCGGCATTAACTTGGTATTGATCGGAGAAACCACGGGAAACTACCGATCACAGAAACCGGCCGCTAGAATTCTCCTCCAGATTGCATCTGAAATCGACCTAGCTACGTAGGTATTGTGGAAAATCCTTCCACTTTCCAGACTTGCACCTTAGGACCTCCAGGCCGGAGACACTACAGTGACTTCAGTTGATGCCCTGAGCCACCTCTCCCGGTTGGAGGTTCTGAGGCTCGAGTTCCGACTGCGGTGGAGATTCGGCCCTAGCTAGATAGCGAGGAGTCGAATGCTCGAATTCAGCTGCTGTCTCGAGGAGTGTTACTGCGGCGGTTGCTGTGGTTGATAGTCTTCCTTGGCAAATGCGATCAATACCTAGCGAATAGCAGTACCATAACAAATGATCCATGGACCATGACGTTCCTCTCATTGTCCCCTCCTCTCCACTTACCCACAAACGCACATCAACACTGTCACACATCTCGAAAGACCCGGCGGGAACTTAGAGTTTGATCCGGTTGGGGCGGTGCTTTGCTCTGTGAGATACGTAAATGGATAACCCCTGCCCTAAACGGGTGCGAAAGACGGTGCCAGACCACATGTGCTGAAGGGGGGAGGAACACAGCTACTACAACCTGCCGGATATGTATTCTCTACACGTATGGGATTAATGACCTTAATATTAATGCGCGCGGAAATACTAAGTAATCAATCAATGAATCTTACGAGGTGAATTCGTGATTGGGTAGTGCCCACTTAAAATGTGCGTCTCAGCGTCAAGGAAGTTTTTAATGCCGAGTTCTTAATACAGAAATTCGTAGAGCACAGTTGCCACCCGTTTCGATGACAAGAGATTCTCACAATTTCCTTGTAAAACAAGAGAGTCGAAGTGAAGAGCGTCCTAGATATTCGTAGAGAACAGTGGCCTTGTGTCGCAAATTGACGCGCGAATATGAAATACGGTGAGCGCAAAGGCACAACCCTTGTGGACCAGCTCGCCGCACGGAGTAGGAGGTTTGCGGTATTGATTCCGACAGTCCCAGAAATTTGCTTTATTTATGTAAGTTTCCAATTAATAGGGACAATTAGAATTTTTAAGAACTGAAGATAAAATTTCAGTTCCTTTGTGTCTGTTTGTTTACATAAGAAAAAACAGACAAACTACGAGATACTACAACAAATGTATTTGACAATCTTCGTGACATTCTACTAGATATTTACTGGGACGTACAACACCTACTATACAATACCTATTTGGGTAGAGAGATACAAAATACTTATTTGGGAAGGGAATAAGTGTAAACTACACAAATAAAATAATACTCTAGGACAATCACAATAATATATAGAATATTAAAAAAATGATTATTGAATGAGGGTGTGGCGCCTACTGGAATCGAATTCCTTGCCACTCCAACTTATCTTTTGTGTTATAATGACAGTAATTGTAAAATGTCAAGAAATGTTAAACATTATTTCGTAAATTCAACAAATGAAATGTATGTTAATAATTTACTTTTACGTTTAATTAAATTGTGATATATTCATACTGATATACTGTCCTGGAGAATTGAAACTAACAATTATTACAACTGGTCGGAAATGAAACCTGATATCAACAAGTAACTATGTACTTAACACATAACTTGTTTTCTCCCTCCTCTAAGATGCTGTTTGTATTATCGTGACCTAGAAAAATATTCTCGTCATGCGAACACGCAAAGACAAGTTCTGGAAAGCGGTGAAAACGTGTTGTGAGAACATGACAAACTTTTTACCTCTATGTAGCACATCCACGAATCATAGGAAGCAAATTACATTGCTAGGAAGAAAGCAATACAACACAGTAAGGAGAAGAATGGATACAAAGGAATACTTTGAATGAATTAAATATCATACATGAGCGTAAGCAAACCAAATATGGGAAACGAATCCTACATTTCCAATTAACATATTTTTCTTGAATGCAGAAGCATTTAGTCGTTTGGCTTTTTGGGGAAGAAGTTGTTGGAGGAGAAATACGAGTATGTATTTGGATGAAGTATGAGTTGGAATTTGGATGATTAGAGCAATGGTTAACAATTTAATAAAATCGTGTTAGTTTATTTGTCAATATCGTTGTGATCTGCTAAAAATGTTGCAATATATTGGTGAAATATACGGAAAAAGAATCCTGCCAGATAGATGATGCACTCCTCGGCTTTTAATATCTGATGCAATCTTTGAAAGTGGAATCTTAGGTGAACCTTTTCTCTCCGGAGCAACATCACTTTCTATCGCCAATGAATAGAAAGTGCCTTGCTTACCTCAGAAAACTTTTCCCGAAAGTTTATGATCATACTAACTCCATTCACTGCTCCAGCGGCGTACACAATCGAGTTTCCCGTCCGGCTCTTTACACAATGAAACCTCTCGTGACTTTGTCGACCATTTAGACTTCTTGAGTGAGTTATTACAATATTTATAAATACAAATTAACAATATTTACGATATTATTTTAAAATATTAAAATTAAATTTAAATATTATTTTAAATGTACATGCAAAGGTTCAATCTTTAAATCACGCCATCGAGGAATATTGTCAGCGTACTTCACATCAAAATATCTTTTAACATATGTCACAGTAGTCCAAGTAGTTTTGGTCAGTTTAATTTTCATGATATTATATTTGAAGAAATATACTAGACTACTACGATTTAGAAATTTTGCTTCCATTGACATGCTTTTATTTCGATCTATCTTCACTTTATCATTAATTTTGTAACTAACAATTGCGACATTAGACGGTATTACACTAAAACATTCATATTTTCCAAAGCAGAGGTTATCAAACTTTTTAATTATTGTACCCCTAGCTCATATCTAAAATGTAAATATATACCCCCTCCGATAAAATGTCCCTCTAATGACTCGTTTTAAAAATTGCCCGTCTAAATTATTAAGAGGCGTCTTTAATTTATTGAACAAATATTTTAATTTTACAAAGTTAATTATTGCAAGAATTTCAATTTCTCCTTGAAATGTTCCTGGTAATGCTGTTCGGATACCCCCTTCGAGCCCAGCACGTACTTGGAGGTAGGCGTGCTGCAGTTCGAGAGGCCCTTCCGTTGCACCGATGTTACTCTTTGAAGCCCGCTCTCGTTCGCTCCAATTGCGTCGATGGTGTAGGTGTGTGGGGTCGGGCGGGTGACGGAAGCGCGTGCGTGACAGGAAGCGGCGGGCGCCCGCCGTGCGTGCACGCGTGCGTGCGTGCGTGCCGCTGCGCGGCCGCCTACCTAGGCTCAATGTCGTTCTTCGGAGGCCACTCGGCCGGCGCGGCCCGCTCCGCAGCCTGCGCCAGCACAGCATAATCAGGCGGGCATGCCGGCACGCCCGCCTGCCTTTGCCCTCCCCTCACCGCTTCACCGCGCCCCGCCCGAACTCCCGCCGCGCCGCCCGCCTTCTCGCCGCCGCCGCCTCTCGCTCGCCCCGCCCTCATCGCCCCTCACCGCCCTCTCGCCCGCCACCCTCAGTCGGCTCCAAACCCTCTCGCTCCACCCGCACCGGCCTTCCCGCTCCACCCGCCCGCCTCTGTCCAGCTCCGCCCGCTCTCCTCATCCGCTTCGCCGCCTTCTCGGCTCGCGTCCCCCGCTTCTCGTGCGGCCGCCGCCTTCTCGCTCCCTCACCGCCCGACCTTCTCGCCTCAGCCGCGCCTGCCTTCTCGCTCCCCCCTCTCCCCGCCCCGCTCTCGCTCCGCTCGCCCGCCTTCTCCCCGCCCCGCCCGCTTCTCGTCACTGCCTGCTCCAGCCCGCCTTCTCGCGGCCTCGCGCCCATCGCCCTCGCTCGGCGCCGCTTCCTCGCCCCCGCAACTCTCCTCGCCACGCCCGCCTTCTCGCTCCGGCCTGCCGCCGCCCTCTCGCTTCCACCGCCAGCTCGCCCCCGCTCTCCGCCCATTCTCTCGCCTCCACCGCGGCGCCTTCTCGCTCCGCTCGCCCGCCTCTCAGCTCGCCCGCGCGCCCCTCTCGCTCGCCGGCGTTACCCCACCGACCCCGTCGCTCCGCCCTCTCGCTCTCCTCGCCTTTCCCTGGCTCGGCGAAGCATTGCGCAACTTCGCACACCATCACCCCGAACAAACAGACTGAGGAGGCTCAGGCCTTCGCAGTTACGACCACTAGCGGGCGTCTCTGCTGACTCGGAGGAATCCTACGGGTTCTCGAGGTGACTCCCGCCAAGCTAAAGATTTCAGGCGCCAGCTTGCCATGCGCCCGTCGCTGTTTCGAAGCGACTGGTGCTCTGGTCGATATAGCTTTGCCGCTGCTGTGTCTTCGACCGCACACCAGGTTGAGGCAGTACTTTAACAAACAGGCATGGACCATCACTTTAAACCTTTTCTTATCTCGTTTCGACCCTCCCGCTTGTCATCACCACAACCACACACACCAACACTTACCTCTAGGGTTCTACGTCTCTCCACAAATACTACAATCGGGATAAACTGGTAAAGTTATGAACACTTGACGCGAACGGTGGGCTCTGGTCGCATGTTCGCCGTCTTTCAACTTGTCCTCCCTTCGCGCCCCCGTGCCACGGCTCGTCACCCACTGCTCGCACGCGGTAGATAACACTGCATCGCGGTGGAGTGTGACGTGGTGCACAGCAGGCAGATGGCGGGAGGTAAAAAGAAGGGAGGTGATGGCGAGTGATGGCGCTCTGCTCCAGTCATTGCCCACTGCCTGTCATCCATGTCTCTAGCCGCTCGTCGTTACCCGCTCTCCCCTGCGGCTCCCATTAACTCGTCACGCGCTCGCTAAGCGGTCTCTGCCTTTCCAAGTCAACATTCGCTCTCTCTCACATTTTCTTCAAGGTCGGATCCAGAAACTTGTGAAGGGAGAGGGCGTTACTTATTTTGTCCACCCGAGACCTGACAAAGAGAATCAGATTTTTTCGGATTTTTTTTTTTTCCGATTTCAAATATGTAATGTATAACACACACTACACTTATTAGTATATATATTATATATATATATATATTATAATATATATATATTATATATATATAATAGTTAAGCCTATTATCTTAACAAAGTCGATATTTTGTCCTCTAGAATTTGTCTAATTTCATTTCAAGAAACATTGAATATCTTGATGCACATGTTCCACGAGTCGATCTTTGGTCATCGCTTTTATTCTAGGTACCTTAGGTTCATGTGGCGTTAGTTAAATAGAATAAATGCAAAAATTAAATTCATTTTAAAGCATATAACGACACTAATTAAGCCATATTTTGCACACAAATGTGTATAAATCTATTTATATAGAGTTGGACAGTAGTGTAAATTAAAATAAAAGGATATCGTAAAATAAAATAATTACACATTCAGTCGATTTTCAGTTTCACTCAAAGTTCTATCAGAACGATAAATTTAACGTTATTTTTTATTTATACCTAAAGTCGAATGAAATCATGAAACTTAAAATCCTCACTACGAAAACTAACTCAAAATTGGCCTCATTCCCCCCTCCCCCGTGGATCCTCCCTTGACTCGCGTTTACAGGTACCTTCACTCGTCGTCAGCCTCTCCCGCCCATTCCTCTACCGAGGAAATGGAAAATGTCATCCATTACTCTCAAGAGGGAACACTTTTAAGATACTGAATATACACACACGATCAAAGTAGAGACCGAATAAGAAATGATGAAACAACATCGAATCGAAGTTTTTTAATTCAAAAATGAGACAAAATGTCGCAATTTTACTTTTTTTCTCAAGCCGAAAAAAGAAACATAGAAAAAGTGTATTAACTTTTTCCTTTTACGCCTGAAAATTATATCCATAAATTCGGACGCCAAAAAGGCATAGCTAAGTACATATTTTTCTTGATACTTCTATTAAATAAATTCCTAGCAAGCCGTGCTGGCCTTCCTTTCACATGAATATTCCTGTTTTACAGCATACGCAACAACAAAACTCGGCACAATCATATTTCATATAATTAATTTAAACTATTTTATCGACAAAATTGACACTGAGGAAGGTGTCTAGTAAGTAATCGTACAAATAAATAGAGTGAAATATTGACACTGCATGGTAACTTTTAAAAGCATTTTAATATTCACTTTAAACAGCATTAGGACCCTTGAGGCCTGGAAATAGATAGCCCGCAGTATATGTTAACCCGCAATACACGACTGTTTGGTAAGTTGCAGCGTGCAGGCGCGACTTTAACTCTTAAAACTAGTTTCGAACAATGAAATGAAAAGAAAATAGAGGGAATAGTTTCAATAAATGCCATTCAGCATGGTTTCGAGTGAAGAATGGAAACTCAATGCCAATCCAAATGAAAAGAAATGATGCACGACTCCCGTACTACTTTCTCTTACACAATTCTTGCACGCATTTTGGGCTGCTGCATGCTGACAACATAGTCATTATTCATTTAATCAGAGTCATTTACTTTATAAATATAAATGTGGCATCCTGTCCTCAATATCCCATTTCCCATTTTTTCACGTTTTTGTTTCTTTTTTTTTAATAAAAGTACATCATTAGCATTATGTTCTTCCATTCCTTTACAATTATTCTGCAAATTAATATTTCACAAAAGAAATCTTTTTTTATTTCTTTTAATTACTTGAAAAAATAGTATCTTTCATATTTCAATTATTTCACTTAATGCACTTCAGAAATGTGATTCTTTATTAATAATATGATTTTTTTTCATTCTTCAGCAATCTAATTGCTTTTTACATTTAATAATAGTTCATAGTACATAAACAATTTTTTGCAAATTTCTTCTTCTATCTATTTTTCATTGATTTTTATTAAAAATTCTTAGCTATTCTCTTTACGCAAAAACTCTTCCCTGAATTCTCATGAATTGAAAATGAATTATGTTGCATTATTTTTTTATAAAGGAGCTCTTCAAAACAGTGTGCCTCCTATATATATCAGCAAGTACAATCGTTTTGTGGATAACATCTTGGAAAGAATCAATCACTTACTGCGTAAAAGTTATGACCCAGTGAATGTTCGATTGAATAACATGAATGGGCAACAACAGAAGAATAAGAATAGAAAGTCTGGACAAACCAAGATCAAGAGGAAAAATAACAAAAATAGAAGAAGAGGCAACAAGAATAAAAGGCGTAATCAACGTCCAAGACCACGCAGTGCTACTTATGCTATTATGACAACCAGGTAATTGAGTATTAAACTTGGCCTGAAAAATGTATTGTGCTTGTTTCACACTTAAAAATATTCCAAACCCCTTAAAACAGTAATCATAAAGACTAATTCTTGCATTCTAATGCAGTTACTTTGTGGTGTTCAGATAAATGCTTTTACAAAAGGAATTAGTAATTCTTAAACACAAACTAATGATATCTTTTGTGTTCTTACACTATTCAAAGCACACATACCTCTCTTAATTTCTTTTTCTGTTGCAGGCAGGCAAGTTGAAATCTTAACTTTAAAAAATGCTTATAAATATTTACTTTTCAGTGAAACTTCTCCAGTCATTAGAAACATCTCAATGGTAGATGAACCAGTGGCAGCAGCTGTGGCAGCTCTTTCTCAGCAACTGCAAAGCACCCCTATCACAGAGCAGGTGATGTTGATGGAAGTGTCTGCTGATAGAACCCCCACAACTACACCTCCAGCAACCACAATTGGGGCATCAAAGGAGGAAGTCCCAGACAGCCGGGCTCGTCCCCAAAAGCGAAGGCCAAACAACAAGAACCGCAGAAAGAATGGAACTAAGAACAAAAACAGAGCACCGGCTAACAACAGGAGAAAGCCTAAGGTAAGAACAATAGAGACATTGTTTCATTAGAGTTAAAAATGTTTTCAGAGATATGGAAGACAGCAAAAGTGTTAAATTATCTGCTTCACAGCCTAAGAACAGGCCTCCTGCTAGAGCCACTCTGTATGGATTAGCCTCACTTAAGCGAGAGGGAGATGTGTCTGTGAACATGATGAGCTCTCACACAACAGTACGAACTCGATTTACCATTGGACCTCTAATGCTGAAAGTGGAGAAAGAGGTTTGTGATCAGTCATAACCCACATTTAAGACCTTCATTAATTGATTTTGTGAAAGACAATATATTAATTGTGTATACTTTGTAGTTTGGTCGAGGGGCAAAGAAAGATATTCGCAGTGCTGTAGCTACCACAACAGAAATGACTGGCAAACTGAATCTTCGTGTACGACATGGTGGAGCAGCAGCTCTTCATTCTATTCGTGTCCTTCAACCAAAGCAGGTAAGTAATTAAACTTTTATAATGAAAGTGGTAAATGTAATCGAAATCATTGTTTATGTTGGAATAAACCTGCTTATTTCTGCAGGTTCGAGTTGAAAGCTCAGATGACCATGACAAGACTCGTGAATTTGTCTGGAGCAGATCCAGCCATATAGCTCACTTGGTATCTCAAAAACTTTCGTTGGCTACTCGCGCCATGCTACAGCCAACGGCGCGATCCAGATAATCACGCACTGTGAAATTTAATGTTTCAAATAATCTTATCCCCCACCTCAAGGACGTTGTGTGAAGTGTATATATCATTAACCAGTTGTTCCTGAATTCTTCATACAGGAAATCAGTCACAGAAGTTAATCATAGCTGATGTTTTTTCTCCTTTTTTAAAGACTTATTTTATATTGCTTCTTGCCAAGGGGAAAAATGATATCTCATGTTCATATTTATTGATATATTTATTTATTTATTATTTTTAATTTATTTAATTTATCATAAATACATTTCAAGCTTTATCATTAAAATGTTCATGTTCCGTCTTTTTTTCATAATTCTATTTTTTGGTTATACCAACACAAGACAAAAAATTTTATATACATAAAGACAATATTAAATGGCTACAAAATTGTAATTGTTGCAATTTGTACATAAATATACAGACATTTAAGAAGCTGTACAAAAAATGTTCTGATTTTTCTTCTATGTTTTGACTTAGAAAATTTTATGTACCACAGCAAACCCATCACAGCCATTAGTGTACTCGTATTCATAAGACCTGATTTTCTAATACAATGATTAAAGTATTTCCTGTACTTCAATTGGAACAGGCAAACAGAGCATACCAGTACAATCAAGGATATATACATTATGCTTTTGAAGGATGACAATGCTGAATTAACTATTTTTTGGCAAGGGTCAAGAAACATTTGATCGTGACAGGCTAAAAAGTCTTTGTATATTGATGTATATTTGTTCTAAGCATTTAAGTCTTGGTCTGGTGAACTGAAATAAAGGAATAATTTTTCTAGAAGTATCTTTTTCACTTTTTTGTTCCACTAAAACAGCAAGATAAAATAATACTTTTTGAAGACTAATAGCTTCATTAATGATTACATCCACAATGCAATACCAGGGAATAAAATGTGAATTCTCATATCCACATAAAAATGTTGTGGTAATCTGCAAACCCACAGGTGCAATGACAAGCAAGGTTTCTTTCTGAACACTCCAAAAGAGTTTAAACACCTGGTAGAGCAATACAATCCACCCAACAAATATGACAATGATGTTGAAATATACATAATAAATTAATAAAAGAGACACAATCAAAAAAATTACAGAAAATACTGTTCTCATCAATGATGGGCATGATACATTAAGAACAACAAATTCTGAACACATTTCAGGTAACTCACTATTATGAACACTCAAAGACAACTTAAGGCCATCAACACTTTCACAGTAGATATTTTTTCTCTTCCGATGAAAAGTCTGAGACATTTCAACAGTTCACTTTCAAACATCCAGTTTGGGACACAGACTTTAATTTGACTAAAAAATAATACAAAATTGATACATATGGCTTTTGATATAAAAGTGCTGGCAAATACACTAATTTCACAACAATCTCTGATAAGGGATGGAGGCTTTTACATAATACTATTCTTCCAGGATCCACACATTTAGAGGTTAGAAAATGTAATTTCACATTCGGGAAAGTATTGCATCATATAGCAATAAGTTTCAGGTGTGGTAAGTATATTTTTCACATGATCACGAATTCATAGTGATGTATTAAGTAAGAAAATAAAGAAAACATTTCAAAATCATGTTGCGTCATTTACGACAAAGTAAACACGCTAAGGGGCGTAACCCACTAACACCACACGTTGGAATAGAATCTTCGCCTGCTGGAAACAAAAGAAAAACACATAGATTTCAATGAATAAATAATCCTGTATTGTGACAAAACCCAACATACTCAAAAATATTTCTCCTCAACACGTACAACTTCAGCAGGTATTAATTTAATTTTCATCGCTATCACACTGTAAGGTTGGTCCTCGCGAACGATCGTCGTTTGTTATTTTCATTTCGAAATGCACGCGGTAGGTGGCAGCATGCAGGCAGTGTGGCACAGAGCAATCACAAAATCAGAATAATGGCTGCCAAGATGAGGAAGGTACGCTGAGAAACCTGTCAAGTGCCGAACGGCCAAGGCCAGCCTCCTGGGATTGCGATATGGCAACGAAGAGATTTAATATGAAGAATAAAGTTATTTTCTGTGTTTACTAAAGAAAATAATTTAATTGTCCTTGTAGCATCGAATTAGTGGATTAACACTGTCAATATGAGTGCAAAGGATAAAGAAAAGTCATTCCCAGAAAGGCTGAAGAACTTTTTTAGAATAAATAAAGGTGTGACGGGTAAGATGATGGAAAAAATACAGAATAAGTTACTAATATACTCACAAAGTAGTTCTTTGAATTGTTTATTTTTATCATCATTGAAACACTCCATTTTCAGGTAACATTAAAGGGCGGCTCGACTTTGCCCTGACACCTGAAATTGAAAAAGATCTTAGTCCTGATACACCCCTTAACCATCGTGCAAAGCTTATAAAAGACCTTAGTGAGGTAGTTTTAAACAATCGACTTGAAGATGTGAGTATGTTTCTGTAGTAGTATCACGTTACAAATGATTTCAGTCTTGTATTGTGAATTCCTGCCTCTGAAATCTCTGCTGTCAAAATTTAGTATATTTACACACAAACTTAACATAAAAAGTTCTGGTTATAAATTAAAGCAATATTATTTCTGTTGTGAAAATAAAAGAAAAGGAAAACCAAAACAGCTGGTTTACGTTGCATGACTTATTATCTTGTTCTTAGAATGCCATTGAAAGACTGTGGAATTGCTTACAAGATCTACTGCAGCGAGATGTTCAGAAGGAATACCGTCATCTTGCATTTTCATTCTTTCGGTGTTTAGTGCAAGGCCAATATGAAAAATTAGGACTCATGAGAGTACATTTTTTCCGTGTGATTAAAGAACATGATCTACCTGAAGATATTGGCCCAAGGTAGGTCTTATTATTTGTGTATTGTGCAATTGTGTTGAATATTATTTCATGGATGAAATACCATTTCCTCACTGTACGTTATAAATTTCATAGTGGTTGTCTTGCTCGAAGAGTAAATATTAAAAATAGTTGATACTACTTTATCTACAGTATTTTTGTCATGGCTTAATGATCATTAGATTATGCAGCATATTGCATTTATTCATTGTAAATACAAATTACATTCTGATGAACAGAATATACATTTTTTAGTACAACCTTTTTTTTTATATTTTCTCAATTTTAAATAATGAATCATACTTGTACATGTACTGAATACATATTTATACATGCCTACATTATCACCCCCTTATACTAATTATTTCAATCTATCTATTGTGTTTTTTATTCTACATTATATTATTACAGTACATCACAGTACAAACAAACAGTATGTCAGAATATATTTCATTATGCTTACATTATTCACATCAACTTTTCCCTCCCCAACTTCATTTAATGCACATCCTATTCATTGTATCATTATTTTTTATATTCTATCTTGTACATAACATTCATTCCTCATTCTTATTGTATAATTATTTACTTTACTTCACTTCTACATACTCATTTAGTAGAACAATGCATCATAAAATGGATTTTAAGAGGGGGTTTGGCTCTATTTCTTCAAATGAAGGTTCAAAGTTTCTAGAAATGTGTAGAATATTGTTGATTGGGATATATACATACATATGTTTACATAATAAGTTATATACATATTGATAATATTTCAATATATATGTCCAGATTAGATCTTATGCAAAGCCTTTCTGACAATGGAAAAGACATATTATATTTTGAAGAGGAGATTGGCCAGTTTCTTTTACAATGGATGTCTGATATGACTGGAATTGGAAGAACTCATGAATTCCTGTCAATGCTAGTCAATGTCATAAAATTTAATGCTGCCTACATTGATGATGATGTGATTGCTGGTTTGGTCCTGTAAGTACTTGATATATTTACTGAACGATTAAAATATCATTAATTACTGGATTGAAAATCGTTTGGTCAAAATGATTGTTTTCTTTTGTGTTCAATTATGAGTTTGTAGAGTTCTTCATTATTACATTTTCTCTTGGTTTTAATTATGACAATTGAAGAAGTCTAAGAAGTTGTAGGATGCATGGGATTTTTTTTAAAACAATGAGTTAAGTGTGTGGAAGTCTATGAGCAAAGATAAGATGAAAAATGATATAAAAACTTATGTCCAGAATCAAAACTGAGAACACAAAGTTAAATATCAAATATAAAAATACAAAAATAAATAAAATCTTATGAAATCCACTAGATGTAAGTGAATAGTTTATTTCATATTTTTCATTGATATAGCCCAACACTAATCCAAACTCCCAATAAGGAAATAGGGAGAAAATCAGTGGTTGAAAAATGGCGTTGAAAGTTGGGTCATGTATTAAAATGTCAAATAGAAAAGATCCATGCCAATTATTTGATGTGTGGGATATTGTTGTAGAAATATTGGAAAAGTTCGCGTTGTATACATTATATGGAAAATAATAAATACCACAATCATTGTTTCAGTATTTTTAGATATTTGCTATTTTCTCAATGTCGGAGATTTTAATGAAAATCGATACTATACCATACTTATAAATGCACCATCTTCCACGCAAGAAAAAAAGTTTGTCACTTTTGAAAAAGTTTTGAAAAGTCACAGGAACTTCATGTAAAGTATCCCCCAAAATTAAAATATCATAATCTCTGAAATAGCACAACTAGACCTCACCCCGTTTCAACTGAAAAGCTTCTAATCTGGCAGTTATGTGTCACATCCATACATACATCCTCATTTATGGGTACAAAATTAGTTGTCTCTCCTCCACCTGCACCAATCTTAACCATTTTGGGTACAATGCTAACAGACATTCATCCTGATGTGTCAGCAGAGTTACAACTCAAAAAAAAACAACACAGATTTCACACCTGCCAATTCAAGATTGTAATGCTGAGATTCCAATACTTTTCACCCCTATATAGAGAGATAAAGTAAAAATGTATTGATACAAGTTTCTTATATTAGTATCATATCACAGTTTCTCATATCAACAATACACTAAACTAACATTTCCAGAAGTATTCAAGCTCACAGTAATCAAAGCAAAGTAATTATAAAACAAGACAAAAAATTGCATCCAATTGCAGTACAGTAGCCCTAGGTTTTACTATCAGCAAAGTGATTGGAAATATAATATGAAATAGATTAAATGTATTCTTGAAATGAAATAACACCATTTTAAACAGTCTACATTAGTCTATTAGAAAAGAGCTATCCGCGTTAATAGTGATCTTGATAATGACAACATAGCATCTGAGATATTGGATGTTGAGTACAAATAACAGCATTATTTATGGACTTGTCAAAAGCATTTGAGAGAGTAAATAATAATATATTGCTATACGAACTAGAAAACTATGGAATCAAGGGATGGCTTTACATCTTTTGAAATATATTCATAGTTGGTCGTACAAAGATTGTAAATATAGCCAGTAGCATCTAAAAAATCATGAGCAACCCTATTGTAGGTGTATGTCAGGGGTTAGTATGAGGTATTTTTTTTTTATTCTATCTAAATGAAAGGTTTTAAGCTCATTACAAAGGGCAAAATTTATTGCTACTAACACAAATAAAACTACGTGCTTATGTTGGCATAGATCACAATCAACACACTACATAATTGAATCTACATTTAAACCTGAACATGGGAGTGGTACATATTTATCAATTGCAATAGAAAACCAAGACATACAAACCCATAATACTTGTCATCAAGCAAACAAGCTGAGAGTGATATAATCTTGGGCAGGCAACTTGATACCTTTAAATGGTGCTAAATACAGGATGCCTCTCTTAAAATGGCATGACTCATTGACTGACTTTCACAGAAAAAAAAGAAAAAGAAAAAAAAAAGAAGACATTTCACTGTACTTTCTGTTAATTTATTACTTCATATGTAAATATCACGAAGTATCAGACACACTCAGCATGTATTATTTTATGTACAAATGCTCTAAGTTCAGTCACCTGCATACAAACATTGGTGCACTTATAAAATCATATTACAAGAAACAATTCTCAGTTCAAGATGCAATTCTTTTGGAAAGATGTTCATCTCATTTGTAATGTTCTCATCAAGTTGGTTGATCATATGACTGTTATTATAATGTGCTTTGCCTTTCCCCTATCAATAAAAATTGCAAGGTATAAATGTGGCAATTGTGGAGGCCAAAGGGTTTTGCTAAAAACCTATTTTCTAGGAGACATTTCACATATCAAGGTCACATCTCTTTTCGTTTTCTGCTAATTGTTCATAGAACAACGCAAATATCTGCAGATACATAAGCTGTTTATCGTCAGGGGGGAAAAATAGAACATTGCACGCCAAATGACTGTCTTCTCTGGATGTTGAGGTTTGTTATGCACAGAGTGTGGGTTAATTTCTGACCAATATCTGCAATTCTATGCTTTAATGTGACCAAACAGATGAATCCAGCTTTGTCATCAAGTGTATCGGATTGAACTAACTGTCAACAATCAAAGGCAGCTAATTCCAATAAGTAATTTCTTTATCATTGGCTGATTCTTTCAATTTATGTACTGTGGACATATGAAATGTTCAAATCTCTGAGAGCACCCAAAGCCATGTTGTGTATGATACACCAACTGGTTGCAATAATCTTCTTTAAGATTTTTTGGAGCTACCGTGCCATTGTGAATTCTGTTCTCTGTGTCCGGGATCTTCACTTTTGGATATGTATTCTTCAGTGTATTCTCTATCCACCGGGAGAGATGGCTCAGGGCATCCACTGATGCCACTGCAGTCCCTCTGACCAGGAGGTCCTAGGTTCAAGTCCCGATGGTGGCAGGATTTTTGACACTAGCTTGTCAGCTACTTCAAATTCTGTCACTGTTTGGAGGATAAATCTAGCGACCGGCTGCTTGATTGACAGTTTTCTTTGGTTTCTCCGATCAACACCAAGCAAATGCCGGAGTAGTACCCTTGCAAACAGGCCACAGACCACATGCGATCTTTTCTACCTCTTCCTTGTCCTATCCTCACCCCCCTACACACACGTACACTATCTTGCACTACTCTACCACACATGCCGTGAGACTGGTCGGGAGCTTAGAGCTTGTCCTGTGTGGGGAGGTGCCCAACTGGTAGGAGATACCTGGTTGGGGGAAAACCCTGTTAGCCGACGGTAGGTTGGCACCAGATCTCACCATGCAGTGGGGAGAGACCACCGCCAATTCCTGAGCAAAACGTGCACTACACTTACGGGACTAATGACCGTGGTAGTTGATGTGCCCAGAAACACTAATAATCAATAAATCAACCTATGGATCCCGTTCTCCTCTATTTCTTGTAGAGGTCTTGAATGGTCCTGATTTTGGGAGGCTTTGGCATCAGGGTATTTCGTCATTAACATTTCTTTAGTTTCCTTTATGGAACCTGTCTTTGTGTAATTCTCCACCGCGTAAACCTAGTGATCAATTGCTAACTGCACCATTTCTCTACAACAGTAACATGTAACCTGTTGTATTAAACTTAACAATTATGTTTGCCTTCTAGTAATATATTTCAGTGTAGCCAACAATATTTCCCCAATAAACAGTAATGCAAACACCTGTTTATTTATTAATGTTAGAATGGAAGTGAGGCATACCAGTCATAAGTGGGACATCCTGATTAATGTTATACATCTTGGGGAAAGAGAACCCTCAAATTGCAGTGTGTAATTGGAGAAAACATTGTCAAACCAGCTGATACTCAAAACGATTTGCATGTGTTTGTATCTGTGCTCTTCAATGAATAAGCAAGTGGCTGCATTGCCAAAAGGTGCAATATCATCAATTTACTGAGGAATGTCTTCACCACTGTAGGTATTGAATTGTTCAGGAGGTCATATAGTACATATATATGCAACCTATTAAGGAGTATGCAATTGTGTTCTGGTCCTCAGAAAACTATATGTGAATACCCTGGAACTGTAATGAGAAGAGAGTGACTTTCGACTATACGTCTTCAAAATCATAAAGGAGACTAACTTAGAGGATCTGAATAACTCTCTTTCTAGAGTTCATGACTTGTGATTGAGAGGTCACTTGAAAAGAGTGCATAAAGAGAAAAACACACAAACCCCTGAGCTTACTTCTTATCTAACACAATTTAAAAAAATTCATAGGCTTCTGCAGTCCAAGTTATTTTATACCTGTCTGCCCCAGAAGAGTCAAAACAGTCAGTCGACCTTACGTTTCGGTCATCATGTTGTGGTCTTCTTCAGAGCTGTACTGTTAATAGCTCCGAAGGACGCCACAACATGGTGGCCAAAATGTCAGCTTGACCGACTGTGATGCGGCTTTTCCCAGACCGCCAAGTATCAAGTGAAACAGTTTATCTACCTCATTGTTGGACTCAAACACTGGGGGATCCTGTGGGAGTTGCTTGACAAGACATGAGTAGCACAAGGATGGATGTTAATATAATTGAAATTGAACTTCTGCCCATGAGTGATTGTAAATTGAAAACTGTGCTTGAAAATTGTGATCATGCTTGGATTAATGAAAACTGACTTGTGATTCGTTAATCGATTGTGCTTGAAAAGCAAATTTAAGTAGGATGTGTAACAGTATTACTCAGTTTTTAAGGAATATCAGCTGTGCTGCTGTCATGATAGGTAAATAATATAATATTTGTTACATTATTACATTGCTCCTGATGTTAAATTCCACAATTTCTCTAAGTTAATTCTATTTCCAAAATAGGAGGATGAAGAAAAATAAAACCAAATCATTGGATACCTAACAAAATTATGCAAGAATGTTTTTAGCATATTAATTCTTATAAATTGTATTTTTATCATTATTATTAATATTTTTTATTTGTTATTTATTTATTTATTTATTTATTTTTTTTTACAGAAATACATGTTATCTCTCCTGCTGCAGTAATTCTCCTCAAGTTGTGTTGGCTTGTTTGCAAGTCCTTGACACCGTGGTGTGTTATAGCAACCTACCTTCTGATTCACTACCAACTTTTGTCAGTGCTCTATGTCGAACTGTCAATGCAGAAGAGTTCTGCCCAAGTAGCTGGAAGGTTGTAAACAGTTCTCTTTTGAATGCCTTCATGTTAGTTCATTAATGAAAATGTTAATTATTTTCAATTTTGTTGTAGATCATGAGAAATCTTCTTGGCACCCACATGGGCCATTCTGCTCTATACACTATGTGTCGAATTCTTCAGGAACCTTCTTCATTGCAAGATATCCATTTATTGAGAGGAGCAGTGTTCTATATAAGTATGGGTCTTTGGGGGACTAAGAGAGTGGCAACATTGAAGTACACACCAAATTCTGTTCTTCCATCTTTCTTACACGTAAGTACTAAAATTCTTTGTGCCTTCCTTGAAACAAAGATAAATTATTTTGCTGATTTAATACAGATATATCATTCATCCATAAGATGGAGAAGAAAAAAGGAACATTTTAAAAGGAAAGTATTTGTTTTTAAGAAGTGTAGTGTTCAAGATTTGCTGCCACATGAATCTGTTTAAAAATTAATATTCAAATTATTGAGTTTCACATTAAAAATCCTAACTGATTAATTTTAAATGTACTGCTGTTCAGGAAAGAAAAAAATGTAGACTGAAAGTAACACCAGCATTGCTACAACAGCACATACTTTTTCACAATGTTTCTACTGGTTACCTAATGTAATAATGCTAGTTGAACTGGCAAATGTTTTTCCAACCTCTCGAAAATATTTGCCTGGGCTGGGATTTGAACTTGAGCTCTTGCTCGCACCCATCATACTGCCAGCTCTGTTTAGTTATACCAATGCTCCCAACTCATCGGAAAGAAAGTTGAACTGTTGCAATTTTCAAATTTTCTTTGGGATTATTGAAAATTGAACTTGTGCTGGTTTTAAAAGTGCGCTGTGATACCTCCCAACTAGACCCCTTTGTTCAGGATCTCCAGTGACCGCTGGTGGGTTGCAATTTGGGAGGGGTGGCATGTATATACAAACTATCACATATATTATATCTCTTTGAAACATTTTTTGAATGTGGAAAACTATAGCATGTAGTGTACAACTGATTTGCAAGCTTTGGGATTTTAAGACAACTTTTATGTTGATTATAGAAGATGCAATTGTGCTCACATTAAAATAAAAGATTCTTTTAAAAAATATTCCTAGCAAACAAACAATAATTTTTTAAATAAGATGAAAAGGTTGGTATTCTTAACTTCGTTAATAGACACAAATTCTGCCAAACAAATCTCTAATAGCAAATCCTCATGCGCCTCCACCCAACTCTCAATACCCCCTCTCTTCCTCAAGTTTCTATTGCATTCTCAAAACCTTGATCTTTTGCTTAAGCTGGAACATAAAACTAAATTTATCCTCAAAAATTGCACTAGTGGCATGTACAAATTACAAGAATCTATTTATTGCAAGTTTAATACCAGCAACTTTTCCCAAGGCTGTTTTTTCTGTGGAGGGTAGTGCCCTTCAGCCCTTTAGGAGCAGCTGCCACTGAGGACCAGTCCTTTTTGTAATTTATTTTTGGAATTGAATAATTATTGTATAGGACCAATGTATTTTTACTTCTAGAATTATGATCTTCCATCTCTCTTCCTGACCAGTGATTGCAACATTGTTATAATGTAACATGTCTCTTTAAAAAGTGAAAACTTCACACTTAAATGGGTTTGATGATAAGCAACAATGACTGCAAAAAGGCGGCCAAGTTAAAGAAATTTTTAATAATTTTAAATAATATGAGAAAGTAGGTGCTATTGAGCATCACTTTTTTTTTTAAACAAATGTATGGGGTTATGATAATTAATGGTTTTTATACTGTTTAACTGACCCTTCCAGGCTCTCGAAAGTAAACACACAGTTGTCATATATGAAGTCATGTTGAGTATACAAAGATTGGTGAATAAATATGGTTTGGAATTGTATGATCCTGCTTGGGATATTGTATTGAATATCATAGAAGCCATTATATCACATATTGGTAAGTTTCATTTCACATATTGTCTATAATATTGATATTTTTTAAAATATATTCCTATTTATTGTTGTGTAATAGATTTTTAATTCCTCTTTCATTGAACTTAAAATACAAGTACATATATGTACATAAAAATGTTTAGTTTTTGTTTTTTCAATTGTGAGAAGTACTCAGTTTTAATTCTTAGTTATTCAGAATTTATATTAATGATAGAAAATGATTCTTAGCAATACTCCTAGGATACTACAAGTACTTGATGTGCATTGCAGTGACAGAAAATCATTGATGTTACATCTCGCAGAACTTAAGTTGAAGTCCTCACTATCCGACACGTGTGCAAGAATAACATTTTTCATGAAGGAGAACAAGAAGTTCTCCTTTGTTCTATAATTTAAGTGACACAATTCATTAAAACAAAAAACACAATTTATTGGTATGTTGTTCTGCCTGGGGACGTCTTTAATGGAGTTCAGTATTTAACTTATTAATGTTACTATTCCAACTCATCAATTTGGAGAATACTCTTGCATTCCAAATTACTCAAATTGCAAACATTTGTTGAATTAATAACTTTCACAAGTTACTAATTCAACAAATATGATGCTTTCCATGTTCTTTTGCAGATCTGTTAGCTTATTGAAATCAAGACAAGCAGGACAACAACTTTCAAATTTCTTCCTCACATGTAGCCACCATGGAATTTTCAGAACATAGCAAACACTTTCATTATTCAGTTTAGTGTAAAAAGAATAATTCACTATTAATAATAAACATTAATTAATATGAAAATATTTAATAGAACTAGGAGGCATAGCTTTGCTTTTGTCAGTTAGAAGTTTTGTTAAGAGAGAGCAAATGACTCTGTAAGCAGCTCACAATTTAGCAACTATATGAATGGCAATAAATGTACCAAGTGGTGTGCAGTAGAAAAAACAAACAAACTACACAAAATGGTTTTCTAAAAAGTATCACACACACTGCTGAAGAACAACTAATAAATTACTCATGTTCAACAGTACAGAAAATTAAATTTATGAACAAAAGCAGCCGTTGTGAATTCTCTAGTGATGTGGTAAGGGATGTACAGATGGACCCTGCAACACTCACTGAATATAAGAATTTAGTGAGTACATGTAGGCAGAAAAATCAATCAAATACTATTAGCATTTTCAGTCAAAATCAAAACTTTCTGGGTTTTTGGATTTTTCATAAGACCTGATTAATAACTCTCAGTTGACTAGAGGCTGCTTAGTTTTCATTCAATTTCTGTGAGCATTGGAAATATGTAATATAGATGTTTTGATTTCAAGAAATAATCTATCTTCGAATTGGATTGGATAATTAAAATTTGTGCAACTTAAAGTCAAAACAATGTTCAGTATGCCCATTAAGTTCATCCTAGAGGACATAAGATATTGATGTACTTAATTGTCAGTGGTAATTCTAATGATATTTACGACTCTGATACTAACCAGAGTTGAAATTCAAAGTTTTCTTCAAATATTTTTATTCTTAATAATTGCCAATGAATATTAAAATGTTTTCTTGATATTTATGTGCATTTTTGCTAAAAGCATAATTTGGGTGGTCCATTTAATGCATATTGCCACTTGATTTTCAGTTAACTTGAAATTGTGTTGAATGACTTTTCAGAAACCCCTCCTCACAACAGCTCAGTGACTCTTGTGGCAAGTCATCTCCACGATACCTTGTGTACAATAGAACAATTAATTGAATTGGGGCAATTTAATGGTTCAGTGCGTCGTGTTTTTGAATTAATAGAACGTTGCTCTCCTGTGAGGCCTGTAAGTAACCTGTTTTGCAGTTTCTGTTTGTACTACATAAAATATAGATATGATGTTCACAATTTTACCTTGTTTTATATGTTGCCAACACCATTGCCAGTGATGCTAGCCAAATTTGTTTCCTAGGCTCTGTGAAGCCACAGAGGTTAAACGAATTTGAGACTCGCAGGTTTCTGGTTAGGTCACTGACTAGGAACCCTGGGTCTAACAGCACCGAGCCCCTGGCCGAAGGGGTGAAAGGCACTCACTGACTGTAATGTGACAATACTTGACAAAGATAATAACAGAGGATTACTCCATGGCAAATGCTCAAAGCCCAACTAGGGTTCAAAAGATGTATTGCATCAACAATAATGCAACAATTAAAAAAAAAGAAAAAAAAAACACTTGTTACTTCTTTTATTCATTTAACTATTTATATTTAAAGAAAGTGGATAGAGATTCTGGAACTCAAGAAAATGTAGGCATATTTTCTGTTCGGTTGTTTGTCTTTCTTTTTTACGATAAATAAATACCTTATGTTAGCATGATAAAACATTCAAATAATAATAAAAATGGCAGAAGTTCATTCAAGTTTCTGGTGTGTTTACAACTTCTTTCATAAATTTCATTGGTGCAGAGACTGAAATAAGTTATTTTAAAAATCATTTGTTTTTTTGTAGAAAGAGGGTACACTTCAATTAAAATTGTAAATTGAATTATTGTTAGCTAGTTTATTTTTTGACAAACATGGAGCTTCATATAAAGATTAAAAGTGAATGAAACAGTGTTATAACATTAGTTTTATACTGTAGTTACTTATACAACTATTTTGGGGTTGATAAAGAGAGACAAGATAAGTTTTCTCTGTTTAGAAATGTAAAAATATGTGTGATAATTGTTAACTTTTTAAATGAAGAATGACAGTCACTTTGGAATGAATACTCACAGAGAATGTTAATCTGTTGATCAAGGCTGAGACAGGTGACTTTTACAAAGCAATAATTTGTTGTGCTTATCAGGTTAAATTTGCTATGCTTAAGAAATCTACAACAGTTGAAAGGGAAATCCCTTTTAGTATCTTTTTTATTTTTTATTTATTTACGTCAAAAACAGTTAAAAAACTGTGTATGACGTGCTATAGGAAGAAGTTTATTTGAAGTTACATTTATGTCCAGAAGCAAAACAAGGGGCCATCTCAGCATTTGCTTGAGGAATCAAGGAAACCTGAAGAAAACCTGATCGAAATGGGGGTCATTGACCCAGAAGCTGGAGTAAATACTTAGTTACAGGTTCTTTAACAATGATACAATCAAATGATATATAATACATTAAATGTCATTTTAAAAATTAATATTACTTTCCTTTTGGATGCTCAGCATAGTCTCTAATTGTATAGAAACAGTTGTGCAACAGAAAATATTTTACTTGGGACTTAAATTTTTGTATCGAATTTAATTGTTTAATGTCATCTGGCCAGGTGTTTTAAAATAATGTACATGTATTATATGTGAATTTTTTGTAGTGAGCTGTTTACACTGTTACCTGATGAATGTGATTACTACGTTGAGTGTTGTAGTTATAGACAACAGCATTTTCTGAATATATATTCCCGCCCTTAAGTAAGTCATTTTTGACAAAAACCACTGATTCATATATTAAGGGACAAGGTAATGGTAAAAATCCCTAGATTAATAAAGAGAGGCTTACAAGAATGAATCACGTGAGTGGGATTTGCTTATTATTTGTACAATTAATTTTTGTAATCTAAAAGTCTGGGAGCTATAAGATGTATTTCCCCAGATTATTATGTCATATCTCAGGCGGGAATGAACATTTGCAAAATATACACAACAAACAGTGTGTAGGCTGACTGAATTTGAAAGAATTCTGAAAGCATAGCATAAAAAACTTAATTTAGTGTTCAATTCATTTAAATGGACGTTCCATTTAAGGTTGGATTGAATTGAATAACCTAAAAATTTTGTTACCTTAACATCAGTCAATGACACGCCGTTCATTTTCAGTCTTCATTTTCATATTCTCTTGCCATCATCTCTATGCAGTTTTTTGCCTTTGTAACTAATGGAATGTCTCTACGCTGAGGAAAATTCTTATTTGAAGGAATCAGATTCCTGTATCCAGCATATTGTCAGTTGTGGAAAATGGCTCAAATAGCTGAAACATCAAGGACATTATTGCACACCCAATTCATTTAATCAGGAATTAGTTAATCAAATGTTTTCAGGTTTTTGTCTATTGTTCTAATTCCAACTATATTCACATTATTGGTAGTTTTAGCTTTTTTCCTATTATTAGTGTAGTGATGTATTTAGGAAAGAGCCCAAAATTTACCTCATATACTTCTATTAAAAAAGTACAACAATTATAATTATTATCTAAATGTTTTTCAGGAAAGCTCTGTTCTGCGCTTGGTAAGTTATGTAGCAGGATCCATTGTCCCTACACGTTTGGATTGGCTTAACAAGTTGAATTCTCTCTTGGAACGTTATTACAAGCAAGAGCAGAGAACCAATATCAGAGTGAAAGTCTTAGATGTGCTCTCTAATGTGATCCATGTAAATAGGTAATTGTGTTGAGACCTGCATGTTTTATAAATTAAATTGTGCAAGAAGCAAAAATATTTTCCTTTTTATTTCCAGATCTGTGTATGAAGATGAATTAATTGAACGATTTGTTGTTCCTTACTTGCAACATGTTGATGGTGATTCTGATATAATAGTCAGAAATGCAGCTGCTCAGCTTTTGGTGGATTTGTGCTTGGAATGTGAGAATAAGAGATGTCTGGAGCTAATGGACATTTTGGAAAAGGTACTGGTCATCTTTTGATTCTTCACTATTGTGTGGTTTTAAAATGTTACGTTTATGGTAGATAAAATAATTGGCATGGCAAAATTTGAACATCAAATTTTTAAATTGGTTACTTGTATTTTGAAAGGTCTTCACTTACAAGAAGATTTAAAAATAGTTGTTTGCTGATTCTTAAAAATATTTTGATAGATCCTATTTGTAGAGAAAGTGTCCAAGTGTCCTCTTCAGAAATTGGAGTTTTTGTATTGTGTGTTATTTCAAACAAAATATTGTATTAACAAATATGTATTGCGTTCATGCTGCAAAGAGGACAATTTTTTAAATGGACAAAACATTGGCTGATAAAATTAAATAACCCATAATATAAGTTCTTCCAAGTTTCAGTTTTTAATTGAATGATTTGGCTTCACAAGGTAATTCATTATTCTTTCAATTATCATCAGGAACTCTAGGTTTCTATTAGAAAATTTATCGTTTCATGTTACTTATTAATATGTAAAACGGATCAGTATATATTGCAATTACAAGTGTGTATTAGTACACATTTCATTTAGAAGTTAGTCAATTTAACAAAATCTTTCCATAATGGATTTTTTGTTTTTAAGATTTGTGTTGTATTCTATATTGGATGTGAAGAAGTTAACAAAAAAATGAAGTTTTTATCATATTGGAATAATGTAAATGAACGTAATTTTTTGGATGTTGTAATGATGGACAAATGTTTTATTTTTCAGATACTGAATCGTCCATTTGATCAGTTTGCCAATGATTCTATGCCTGTAATGAATGAGACTGATGTAATAGATGTAAAGACTGTAGTAATAGGACTGATTAAAATTTTCACTATCAAATTGTATCAATTGCCCTCTTCTCATGCTATAAAAGCATATCGATTGCTGGTCAATCATCTAGATGTTCATTATTACAAGCCTATTGTTTTGGAGAACACAAGTAATATTAGATATAGGGTAATTATTTTTGCTCTTTAAACATTATATGATAAATAATTATGGGTGTATGTATCTCTGAATGTTGAGATAATGCTTCTATTTCTTTCCATCCAGATATTTGAGTGCTTTCTGCAATTAAGAGCAGATTCGCTTTATCACTTGGGCCTTCCTGATCAAGATACCAAGGAGTTGCGGTTTAGCCCTTACATTGCAGCAGATCGAAAGCAGGGTGACAAAACTGGAGGGACTGCTTCTCCTCCGCCCATGAGTCCCGCTCCTACTCCCTATCCACCTTGCACAGTTACGTACATGTCTTTAACACATGCTTGCAAGGCCGTGATAAGTTGTCTCAAACAAGAAAAAGGTTTGTGTAAACCTTCCAGTGGCACAGATATGCTGAATAATAAATCATTGTGTAACTGATTTCTATTGTATTGTAGACTGGAAAGTTCTTCACTTGATTCTTCATGAAGTTCCTTATGTCATGCAAAATAAAGCTTTAATATTGTCCAAACATGGAAATGATGTTGATTTACTAGCCAGTGCATTAATGGCAATGGTAAGTTGAAATATTTTCTGAGTTTGACTTAATAAATAATTCATGAAAATTAACACTTTAATATGCATTATAAATTAAATAATTTTTTTTATGTGTTTTAATAGGTCAGTGACAAGTCTTTGAGCCTCCCTGACAATCTTCGCAACACTCCCTTGAAATTCACTCGCTCTGAATTTCACGGGTATGTCTTCCCTGTACTGACGTCTCTGGCATCATACCATGCTCATTTGGAACCAAGTCTTCAGCAGCGACTTATAAAGTGCTTGGAGTTTGGCTTAGTGTCACGCTGTGCTCGACAGTGTATAACAGCACTCACAACTTGTACTTTAGAAATGCGAGATGTCATGTATAAGTTGTTGCCTGGGACATTATTGAATTTGTCTAAAATTTCAGCAACAGTGCATATTGCAATACCTATTTTGGAATTTTTGTCAAGTTAGTATTGAATTTATGTAAAGAATAAATTTACCAAATTTTACCACATACAAACAGAACATTTGTTCTGACTGAGAAGTGTAATAATGTTTTTTATTGTTTTGTTTCTTCTAGCACTTACTAGATTACCTAAAGTATTTGCCAGTTTTGTTGGTGATCAGTATATGGCTGTCTTTGCTATTGCTCTTCCCTACACAAATCCTTTCAAATATAACCACTATACAGTATCTCTTGCACATCATGTAATAGCAGTGTGGTTTCTTAAATGTCGTGCACCATTTCGCAGAGACTTTGTTAAATTCATTACTACTGTAAGTATGTTTCATAATAATCAATTTAAAGTTTGAATGGAATAATATTTCTCTTACACAAAGTCTTAATTCAAGGGCCTGAAAGCCAATGTGATATTACCATTTGAAGAAGGTCAGTTGATGAAATCAGAATTGATAAATGAAGACTCATCCAATCGGAAACGAAGTTCAAGTTTAACGGAACAAGGAAGTAGACGCAATTTGAGAGCACTTGCTGCTTCAAATCGTGTTGAGGGACATCATGTAGATATGAAACCACCTATTGATGAAGCTTTAATGAACTTTCATATTGAACTGACAGAAACATGTATCGACTTAATGGCTCGATACACCTTTGCCACTTGTTCTGCTCTTCCAAAAAGGTATGTGTTAAAAAAATTGTCATAAGTTCAGGTTTTTGAAAGGAAAATGTTGATCTTAGTTGAAGAAGGATTTGGAATTTAGTTTTGTGTAATTCAGTTATGTTTCTTTAATCTGGCAAATTCCCCCTGGTTTTTTAATCTGGATGCTTGGAAGTTAAAGCTCTCAATTGTGAGGCTAATTAATTAATTCTAGACATTTTTTCTTTGAGAGATCTTTGAAAAAATATTTTTTTTAAATGTCTCCTGGAAAATTTTATAATATTTAATTTAATTAATTATGAAAAGTGTAAATTTATTTATAGGTTTCCAAATGCAGATTTTCTATTAAATGGTGGGCAGTCAATGACATGGTTGGTAGGCAACAGACTCATAACTGTCACTACAAGTGGATGTAGCCAGAAAGCTTTGAAGAATGGAGTTTGTGACAAGTGTTGGATGCTATGTCGAACTGAGAAAGGTATGAAAATTTAGTTTTTAAAATCCGTTGCTACTGGTTCAAATAAAGGGAACAAATATATAGCTTGTGGCTTTCTTTTTAGCAAAGAATCATTGTGATATTGAATGTTTTAACACAGACAAGTACCTGGGAAGAGTGTTCCATAACCTGTTACTTCAGGATCTTTATTGGTCATTATTAAGTCCTGAATGTTTATGCACTAAAGATTCATAAAGCATGCATGCAAGAAAGCATTAAAAATGAGGGAGATAGACATTTAAAATAATATTACATGCTTACATGCAATGAACTATATACATTTCATGTATATTTGCAAAATGTTTTTGAAATAGAGCAAATTTTGTTTTTAATTTAAAAGAATTATTAATAGTGTTTGTTTAGAAATTCATAATATGTATATTTGAGATTTTTATTGTCATTGTCTTAGCAGATTTAAATAGTATTGTAATTGTTTCATAGCTAATGTATCTTATCTTAAAAAAATGCCAAAATGTGACTAGTTTTGGAACACTTGTGAAATGTTTTTGGGAATCTTATCTGTTTTCACTGTGTAGATCTCATTTTTGTTTCAAAAATCCTCGTAAGTGGTTGGAAAAACACTAGAACAGAAACACTTCTTTGAAAATATCAAATACGTCAATCAGTGGCATTGTAACTAAGAGAAATTCAGTGAAATTAATATAAGAATGTTTTGCTTACTAAACACTTGTAAAATGTATGCTTAGAGAATTCTCTTCTTTTAAATAAGTTTCTAAAGTAAGTTCCTCCTGTTCTTTGTAGAACCTAGCACACCAGATGGAACATCAAACCAAGATGTTCCGGCTGTCCGTGCCAAATCAGCTGTTCAGCGTAGTAACAGTAATGATGTAAATACCTTTTTATATTTTCTTTCTGAATGTAAAGTGTTATTTTATGAACAATTTATTACAGAAATTATTTAAAGAAATGTGATGATCAACTTAAGCTCTAAGCAACTCACGTAGTACAGAATTTCTCAGTGAATCATGATTGACCCAGCAGTTGTTTTGAAAAACAGTATCTTTTTCAACAGATGTTTCATTACAACAATTTTTCTCTGAAGTATAAGTAGTATAAGTAGTATAAGTATTCTCTGAAGCATAATATAGAATGGGGAAAAGTTGTTTCTTTTTCTTTGCAGATGGCACCATCAAAGGAAGAAGCAAGTATTACATCACGCCTCTCTCGTCAAATGTCCGTTGATGTGTCAGGATCTCGAGCGTCTTCCCAGGCTCATAGTAGCAGTGCAACTGCAACTAGCTCTCCTGTGGACGAGTCTGGCAAACGAGGATTTGGTGTTCAAGATCCTCATGAACCTGAGCCTTCAAAACTTGATCAACTACTGTTTGGTTAGTACAGAATCCATTTATCTGAACCTCATTTCAAATAATCTTATTTCAATACAGGGGATCAGAAAAGCTTAAATAGTGTTCTTACAGAATGTCACAGAATATTAGGATAACAAGTTAACTGGATTGTAAAAATGATGAGACCAAAACTGAATTTTGAATATTTTTTTCTGTGTGGAATTTGAAAGTGTTTTATCACTAATAGTAAAACAGCTTTTTTGTTAATTGTCCACATTACTGGTTTACTAGAATACTTCATGTTTTACTTTCTTAGTGTACTGCATATGCAATAAAGAGAAAGTTTTGTAATGCTCAGTTAAAATTCAGCAATTTTCAGCAAAAAAAATTGTGGGACTTTGATATCAAAATATTGTGTACATCTTGTCCCATATGTATGTAGTAAATTACTGCTTCTTACACATTGTATAATTAGAATCCATGTTTTGCGTGTCCTTGATACTGAAACATCATTCGGTGGCAAAAGTCAGTCCATTTGTCCGTGAATGGTCAATGCCAGCACCGAAACTGACCGTTTAGTCAGTTTCCTCCAAAATTGATATTCCCTGATTGATCTAAATGAACTCAAGGTCCTGCGAATCTGAAATGGATATTTTAAATTGATATAATGATATACTTGAAGCTTCAATAACATTTTCCAAATGTTCTTAAAAATGACTCTGAATTTTGTGATTTAAATTTTGCCTTCAGAACGTATAAAGGTTGCTTAAAAAATTGCACAGTTCTCATTTTAGTTGACATCTTTGAATTTTTAAAAATTACAAATGTTCAAACTTTTTTGGCATCTTCCTTAAACTACTATTTGAAGTTAGAGATGGTTTTCTAAATGAAATATGTAGTTCAAAGACATATTCATGAAACAAGATCATGTTCAACTTTTCAAAAAAATTTTTGTTTTAAATTTTAATTATAAATTTTTAACTGGCAATCGCTTGATTACAACTCTTAATTTGACTCATGTATTAGTAACATAGTAACGCTGACTAAAATAATTTAGTAACAAGTGTTTTACCTACTTTTTGAATTCATAAGCGGTACAATATAAATTTAGTTACACAAAATTTGCCATTCTCCTCATCTTCCACAATGGTGCATTATAATAAAATGATGTTATTGCAAATAAAATATTATGCAAAATATCATAGTTTTCAAATAGATAATGTCCAAGGAATATGAGAGAATTCCAAAAAATCATTGTTGTGATTCACAAGACAATACAACTAAAGTATATTGCAGTAATATGTGATTTCAAAGAGCTAATATTCAAACTGGTTGCAATTTGACAGTAAGCGTAAGGAAATATAGGAGAATGCATGCCAAGTTCATAAGCTACAAATATGAAAAAACTATGTTGGACAGTTTCCAACGGGGTATATGGGCCTGATGAATTGAGAGCCAAATTTTTCGATCAATAAAGTAGAATAGGCCTTACTAATGTCAGATGTAATATTTTAAATTTTTTTTTCTAAAAAGTCACAAGTTATACTCTCCACAAATTCTAACGTCATTAGATTTGTTAACTACATAATAAATGTGGAAATTATACTCTAAAAAATTAAATTTAAAGTTAAAAATAAAATTATCTCAAAATGAAAACAGTCACTTAGTCTCATTTTTCTTTGAACCCTTATAATAATCTTAGTGTTACCAATGTTATTAAAATTTATTAATTTTATTCAAGGATTTAATTATTTTCATTCCTCTTAAACAGAACATTGGTATTAAAAGAAGTGTATATGTGTTTCAGGAATCAAGGAGCCAGAAAAAAATGAACGAGAATATTGTGCTTGTTGGTGTCAAGGGTGGGCTGAAATTCACGTGCGCAGACCTACAGGTGTGTTTTTATTCTAAATATTCTATTCAATGTAATGTTTTAATTACCTTAAATTTGCTTCTGTGACTTAGTTTTTGTCAAATTTTTGTAAAATGTTTTCCTTTATTTCATGATTTTTTTTTTATAAATGTGTCTGTTTAATAGGTAAATAAATTTGTTTCCTTCATTCATTATAGATACTGTTGTTTTTTGTTTGTTTGTGTCTTTGTTGTTTTATATTATTATTCATTTTTACTTGTGAAGAGAAATGGAAAAAAGTCATGTATTTGCTTATAAAAGTAATATTTAAAAATAACTTAGTAGAGGAATTTGTGTGTTCTCAGATTGTTAAAATTTTGCTCATTATTTTTTTTCTTGCAGGTGATATGTCATGGATTATGCGTATTCAAAATCCAAATCAACTTCATAGTTCCTCTTCAGACTTTCCTCTGGAAGATATTACTACTCTCTTCATGCCAAACGTAAACAGCAAAAATGATGAACAGTTCAGAAATCTGGTGCCGGAACACAAACGAATAAACAGTGAAAATCTAGCGGAAAGTGATTATGACGTATGTTTGTAATGTAAAGAATTATTAAAAATGAATTTTTAATTAATGATTTAAAATAGAAAATTAAGTAGCTTTCATTCTAGAGTTATCTACAGTAGCTGTTTGAAAGAATATGTTGTTGGTATTAAATTAAGACCAATTGAATGAACAAAAACATTATGAACAAAATAAAAGTGTTTTTTATTGTAAGATGGACATCTAACGAACACATTATTGAAACACAATAAATATTTTGAACTTAATTATTTACCACCAAAAAAAGTTTCTATAAAAATAATTAAAAATTCTGAAAATAATTGAGAGATTGAAATCTAACTTCTATTTCAATGAAACCAAAGAGCCTTTGACCTGTAAAGAATATTCTTATTTTTTTAAAGGCGGCTCCAAACATTTGATATTTGGCGAGGAGCAAGTGATTGCTTGCCATGTCCTGAGTAGTGTGGATGGGTTGCTTGCTATGTGTTGGACGACAAGCTTTCAGTGCTCGCTCTATCCACCGTGTGTCTGTCTTTTACACTCGGCAAAGGAAGTGAACATTCACTGATCAGCTGCTCGGGATTGGGCAAGCGGTATCTCACTACTCAGCAGATGACAAATGTGTGGAGCTGCCTTAATGGTTATGTGAAGTAAAATATGTTCAGCATTCTTTATTTAAAATTGACTATTATATTTTTTGACACTGAGTTCAGTTTTCTCAAATGACTTTACCAATTACATCTTTGTTGAGGCTGTGTTATGACCCCATACATAAAAGTACTTAGGAATACTTCTGTTTTTAAGTAGCAGATAATCGATTTAAATGTTCCATTATTGTGAGGATTGAACTAGTCTGTTCATTAAGATAAGAGTGTATATATGAATTGTTTGCATTAAGATTATTTGTTATGTTATGGAATATTTTATTAGCATTCTCTAATTCTTGGCAAGAAATGGGTTTCTTATATAATACAATTCTAGAAATTCTTCAAATGATTTGGTTCCCTTCTGTATTATTTAGTAATTTTGGAACAAATTTGTTTGATTCAGGCAATCATGGACAGGCATTTTGAAACTGAGGGAGGCAGCTTAGTGCCTCAATCGCTGGGGCCATCAGCAACGTCAGGCCCCATAGAAATTCCTGGCACACCAGTGAAACACATTTCATCAAGACGTGATTCACAAGAAAACACAGATATAGAACTTAGTTATGAAGAAGGAGATGATGTTCCTGATGCTGAAGGTAAAAACCAAGTAATCCTACTGTTCTGAAACAAATTGTGTGTTGTGATGAAGCCCTGAATATTTAACCACCAACTGTTTTCATGGTACAGAATGTGAATAAAAAATTAAAGTTGAAACTTCCATTCTTGTTTTATATTGGTCTTCAATGTGACATTTGGAATATTTAACATATTTCATAATATATGTATGATTTTTTTAATGTAAATGGAACAAAATTTTACATCTTGTAATACATTTCTTTTACCCAGTAGAATATGGCTACCATTAGAATTGGCAAAGTTTCATGTTGTCTAATAATTTCCAAATTTAATTTACTGATGTGGTAACATTGTTAAGGTGTAGGCAGAGCACGCAATCCAGTTCGTCGATCCAACTCTAGCCCTGAAATGAGTGCCAATTGGAAAAATGCTTTCATGAATCGCGAAAAGGACAAGGAAGGAAAGCAAGATAGGGAAAAGGTTGCTGATCTTGAAAGTAGCTCTGAAACTGAAGGAGACAAAAAGCCTTCAAAACAAACTTTCAATAAAGATTCTAGGTAATTAAAACAATATAATGTCTTATTACAACTTTTAAATCAAAATGATTTTCAATAATTTGTGTGCTTTGTGTACTGTTGCAGAGTCAGCTGTGAAGCCATCCCTGAAGAGATGGGAGGTGTGGGGGCCACCCCTCCTTCCAGTGAGCCTGTGAGTGAGCATCTGTCGTGCCATTCGTACCCAGGATCAACATCTGGCCAGGGGCAGCCATCTCCATCATCTGCAAGAACCGTTCCAGCATCTCCAACTTCACTGGTAAGTTAACTTCGCAAATTATTCTTTCCAAGTTTCTTTGGGGTGTCTGGTTTGTGCTAGGCAGTGGTGGAGTATATATATCTGTGTGTGTGTGTGCGTGCGTGCGTGCGTGTGTGTGTGTGTGTGTGTAAAAATAAATACATCCGGGCAGCAGAAAATCTTTGCTTGTCATATTCCTAATTGTATAATAAATTCCACTTAAAACAAATATTTTATAATTGAACAGTATTTAAAGTTTTATAATATTTTATTACAATTAGAATATTTGCAAAATGTGAAGACTATTTAATAACTTGTTCCTATTATTGGATATAAAACCTATTATACGAGGGTTGCCTTTTATATTTCCGGATTAGAGAACAAAAACAAATATTAGTCATCGAAAATCACTTTATTGTTTTTCAAAATATTCCCCATGAAGATCTATACACTTTTGCATGCGTTTGAACTAATGGTTGAAGCACTTTTGCTACTTTGAGGTATCTCCAAAACATGCATTCTGAATGCAGCAACCGCTTCTTCAGGTGTTGAAAAATGTTGACCTCTCAGTTTATTTTTTACATACAGGAATAAAAAGTGCCAAGTCAGGACTATACGGCAGATGACTCATCAAATCAATGTTTTGGGTGCTCAAAAATGCAGTTGTTTGAGCCGAAGTGTGAGAGCTCGCATTGTTGTGGTGAAGAGTGATCCGTCTTCAGTGGTTGGTTTTCCGGATTTCTTGGAAGACAGCTGGCAAACAAATCGTTGTGTTCCACTCAGAATTGACTGTTCTGCGTTGTTCTAGTGGTATGGTTGCGACATGTCCAGTTTTTCCGAAAAAAACCGACCATCTGTATGGAAGTGCTTTGTGCGTGAACAACTTTTGTTGGATTTTGCTCATCTTAAAATATACACTCAACTGCTGTTTACTTGCGGGCTCATATGCGTAAATCCATGATTCATCACCTGTCACGATGTCATAGACGTGTTTTGAAGCACCGTGATCGTATTTTTTGAGCATTTCTTTCAGCCAATCAACACAAGCCTTTTTTTGAGAGATTGACAAATTGTGTGGGATCCAACGTGAACAATTTTTTTTTGACAGTCAAATGTTAATGCAATATTGAAAGTATCACATGCAATATCAGTTCACACACAGCATCAATGGTTTCCGGAACAACAGCTGATTTTAGACGACCTTCGTGAAATTTGTTTTTGAGTGAATTACGACCATGATTGAATTCACCATACCATCGATTAACACTGGTTTTTGATGGAGCTTCATCGTTAAAAATTGAATTAAGTTCATCCATGCACTGTTGCTGAGTTAATCCAGGTCGAAAGTTGTAAAAAATAATCACACGAAATGTTCACAATTTAATTCCATTTTTGGGCCAAGATGAATCTTTTAAGTTACTGTAAACAACACAAATAGCGCTCGTATGTCAAAATGTTCTGAGTACGTATAACCTCAAAACATCCAACTTTACGATAGAGCTGTCAGTTGCCAGATTGCAACACCAGGTTTGCCAAATCCCGAAACATAAAAGGCAACCTTCGTATTTATATATTGGAACTGTGCAAAATGTTCAAAACCTTATTTTAGATTATTGGGGAAAATGCTTCAGGTTTCTCCGCCATCAAGTATAATTTCATCTGTCAGAAGTACACCCACTCCACAAACTCCACCGAGCAGTGTGTCTGCACGACCCCCTCAGTCACCGTCTTCACATGCTCGTGGTGCTTCTTCTGACGTGATGAAAACTGCTCGAGGTAAAGCGAGACTTGGGATGCACAAGATAAAGTTCTGTGAGCCTTGGCACTGTTGGAATGAAGCTCCATTCTGCACATTCCCACATGAAGCTTTGTCAAGCCATTTCATTCAGTTCATGCAGGAAACTAAAGCACTCTGAATTTAATTCATAAAGCGAGTATGTGAAAGCCAATTATGAGCAAATATAATTTAATCAAAGGTGCCATTTGATTATGAATTGCTGTGATATCATGCTACCATTGATGATGATGAATTTTTTTTCTTTTCTCCATTTGAGAAGATTAACGATTAAATTCTTGTCTAAAGAAACCAAAAGTGTTGGAGCAATAGAGTGAGATTTGGTTATCCTTAAGAATGAAAAATGGACCCAAGTTTCTAATGAATTTTATCTGTGTAACTCATTTTATTTGCAACACTTAGCAAAAATAATATTTTTTGTACAGTGGGAATTCAGGTGGGTGTTAAATGCGCCAATGTAATATTTTTATTGCATTTGTTCTTTTCATTTTTGTGAAAACAATTGGGATCACTTTAAAGCAGACTGATTTTGAGGAAATGCTAAAAATACTAAAACTCTCTCATCATAAATCTGTAATGACAAAACAGAGATAAACCTCAGAAAATGGAATAGAAGGCCCTTAAAGGTCTCCTTTTATGTATTACAAACTAAGAAAAGTAATTAGGAGCCTAAGAATCAGGTTTTAAGGATCTAAGACATGCAGTTTCCAAGTTACATACAAACTCTGTCAAATAATGTATATTGAAGATTGCATACACCTCTGCTGCTTTCGTCCTAACATAATCTTGAAAATTTTACATTTTTGTTTTAAATCTCTTTGATTTATCGCTGGCAGTGGGTGGTACGAGAATTCCCAATCCATTTAGAAGCTTATGTTGTTGTTTCTCAATGGTATCTTATAATATAAGCAATAACATCATCTTTTGTAGTGTATTATATATAGAAGATATTATTATAGCAAGAAATATTCATTTCTGTATTTTTGTTAAATTTTGTGCAATGTTCCATTCACGTAAATTGTGAGAACATGCAAATTTGTGTGAGAATGTTAAAATAATATGCATATGTGAACTTTTACGCTTACAGAACTCAAGTCTCCTCCTGATGCACATCAACCACTAACAGTTGATACGACTGGCAAAAGTTCTACACGGCAGCAGACAACTCCCCAGATGTCTTCAGGGAATGAGAAAGTGAGTAATGTGGATTGTAATTTGCTGAAACTCATCAAATATTTCCTTAACACTTGAATTCCAAAAATTCTGTTACTGCCTGTTCCACTTGAGAGGTTCATTTTAACATCTTCGTATTTTCTACGTTAAAAGCAAATTTTTGTTGTTTAACCACTTCCTATTATCTTCTTAATGCTTGCAGTCCCACCTTTTCTTTACTTTCTTGCCTTACTAGTATGTGTAGTAAAGAGAAAGTATTATACTGCGGCAGAAATTGGTGATTTTTTTGTCTGAAAAACTTGTATTGTCAGGCCCTGGAATTGAAAAAGGGATGAATTTTGTTTCTGTATGTAGCAAATTTCTTCTTCTAACATGAGTAGTCATAGTCTATGTTTTGTGGGTCCTTCATACTGAAAAATTGTTTGATAGCCAAACTTTTGTCAAATTGTCTTTCCATCTGTGGTTAATGCTCGCGCTGTTCTGACGATTTCTCTTCTAACAATTGACAAGTTTGAAAGGGATATTTTGAGTTTTGGAGTTACTTTACTCGAAGCATCAGCTCCATTTTCAAAATTTTCTGAAAATGTCTCCAATTTCTTTTATTAAATTTTGTCCTTGGGTAGCCAATAGAATGCTTAAAAAATTAACACCAGACTTATTTCCTTTAAAATCTCTGAATTTTCAAAAATTGCAAATTCAAACCTTTTTTGACATCTTTCCACAACTATAATATCGAAGATAGAGATATTTTCCTTAGTGAAATCTGTTGTTCAAAGACAGATCTTAAAATAAGGTTATGTACAATTTTTCAAGAAAAGTTGTCGAATATCCACAATTCTCCAAAAACTATACATAATTTTTAAAAAATAATCACAAATTGCTCCAATTTTTTTTCTTTAAATTTACTCCTCTTGTGCAGCAAAGGACATTAAAAAAGTAATTCTGGTCCCATTTTCAGCTTAAACTCAATATTTTTAAAAATTGCAAAAAGTAAATATTGCAAAAGTACTGTATTGATAGTAGAGATTTTGTTAAATGCAATCTATTCTCAAAACCTAGATCTTTAAATAAAAATGAATAGTTTCAGGTAATTTCTGCTTGAAGTTACTGCTATTTATTTTTTAATTTTTTAGCGATACTATTGATGGTGTAACATGCTTGGCCTATTCTCTCAAAAGGCCTAAGTTAAATCTCGGTGCGGAGAAAAAATGTTGCTAATAGTTGTAAATACTTTTGCAGTTTCATGTAATGCTAAATGTTGCACAGCCGTTACAAAGAAAGTGAGAAAGTACATCTGTTGTTGCATTACTAGTTTGTTTTTGTAGTTCTGTATATAAAATAAAGAATTATGTTTCAACATTTTTGCTTCTTTTTAATTACATGGTAAAATTTACAAGAATATTCCTCAATTTTTTTAATGGAATTTTTTAAACTGTTAAATTATTTGCTGGTAGGCGCTTTTTCTTCACTCTTAGTATTCTGTGTCACCATAAATATAAATCATCTGTGTTTAGACTTAAGACCTCTGCAATTCATATTTTAGAAACTCGCCTACATAACAAATTCAGCTTTCCTCAGCGTGAATTATTTTACTCTTCCATGTAAGGAGAGGCACAACTGTATCAACGAAGAAACAATTGTGCATCCTAAAATAAAATTTTTTTTGGGAACTCGAAAATTAAATCAGATGGTGAATGAAATGATAGATTGTAGAATCTCACAGAAAATTTCACAATAACAAGATAATGTCATTTGCAGAATATGCAATATATGATTTAGCCCAAAGCTGCAAACTATCTTGTTGGTGACAAAATCATTCCATTGATGGAGGAGTTCAATAGCAATTTAATAAGTCTTATGAAACAATAAAGGTACAATCAGAATATCAGTCTCTTGTGATACTCAAGACAAAATCATATGATATGCTACCAATGTTGAAATGACAACTTTGGGTGTTGTAGAACAGTACACCAGTAAAATCTCTCTGCAATGACACCAGTGACAGGTGAGATTGCTAGCACCACAAATCGTGTTGGTAGCATGAACTGCACCTTGTAACAGATGAAAATGTATATTACGCATTCACCACAATCTTAACACATGCTGGAAGTATTGTTCTCTCCATTTATTTCTTAGTCATTTGTTTGCTATGAACATGCAATTTTTAATACGAGCCCCTGAATTGGCTCAGTGTGGAGAGACTTTCCTGGCACACTGAATAATGTATAGTACTTTCTGATTAATTTTTTAATTTATTCAAGTGCGGAGGCATGGTGTTACAGTCAGACCACACACCTTCCACCACTGCAATTAAGGTTCATATACCAGTCAATCCATGTGGAATTTGTGGGTTGTGGGTTTGTGGCATATATTTTAAGGGATCTCCCATTTGCTCTGTCTCGTTCCACCATTGCTCCATCGTTTTCATGTCTTCTTTATCATTCATTCATTCATTCATTCATTGTAGGTATACTCCTTAGGCTTAAGCACTTACATTAATAATAAAGAATATTCTTTCAATTTATTTAGGTAACCAAAGAAGAACAAAATCGGCCCGACCCATCTGCTTTGCCTCCTCTTGCGCTTGGAAAGCAACGGGATCGAGGATACACCATATCTGTGATGTCACCAGTTAGAAAACCAAGGATAGATTGGTCTGCTGTGCGTAAAGAGAATTCTCCCAGAAGTAAAGATGCTCCACGCTCTGGTATAAGCCCCAGGTACTTAAAAATAACATAAAATTTACATTTGTTGAACATGGTAAAATGTGTGAAAGGGTAATGTGTGGTAAAATTGAATTAACTTCAGTTTTTAAATTGCAGCTTTGTGTTTCTACAATTGTACCATACTGCTCACTTTGGAAGCAATGTTGAAAAGCCTCTGCTAGTGTCACAAAGTCAAGTGGTTCAGAGGGCAGTAAAAAACTTTGATAGAATACCTCCCTATGAAACGCACAAAATTGGCGTGATATATGTAGGGCAAGGTCAAGCAAGCAATGAAACAGAAATTTTGCGTAATCAGTTTGGGTCTATTCGATATGCTGAATTTTTGCAGGTAAGTTGTAAATTTTCACGAATCAAAGGTATATCAGACTAGTTGTAATGTGTTAATTTCATATTAAAGTAATGGTTCCATCATTCGTCATTCAATTAAAACTCTTTATAATTCCCTTGTCAAATCATAATTGATGTATTGTTCTTCAGTCTGGTCACCAAATGCTGAATATCTTAGCAAAAAGATAGAATAAGTTCAACATTTATTCTTCTCTTATGTAGCTTTCAAATTAAAAAAACCTAATTCGAGGTATAATCATGACTACAGTGAAATATCTAGCTATTTGCAAATACCAACTTTGTGGCAGATGACCATCAAATCAATTTTTTGGGTGCTCAAAAAATGCAGTGTTGAGCCGAATGTGAGAGCTCGCATTGTTGTGCGTGAAGAGTATCCGTCTTCAGGTTGGTTTTCCGGTGGATTTCTTGGAACAGCTGGGAAACAAATTCCGTTGTGTTCCACGCCAGAAGTGGACTGAATTCTGCGTTGTTCTATCGTATCGTTCACATGTCAGTTTCCGAAAAAAAACCGACCATCTGTATGGAAGTGCTTGTGCTTGAACAAACTTATTGTTGGAATTTTGCTCATCTTAAAAATACACTTCAAACGTGCTGTTTACTTCCTCATATGCGTAAATCCATGATTCTCACCTCACGATGTCATAGACGTGTTTTGAACACCGTGATCTATTTGTTGAGCATTCTTTTCAGCCAAATCAACACAAGCCTTTTTTTGAGAGATTGGACAAATTGTGTGGAATCCAACCGGGAACAATTTTTTTTGACCAGTCAAATGTTAATGCAATATTGAAAGGTATCACATGCAATATCCAGGTCACACACAGCATTCAATAGTTTCCCCGAGAACAACACTGAATTTTACGACCTTCTCCGTGAAATTGTCTTTTGATGAATACGACCATATTGAATCACCATACCATTCGATTAACACTGTTTGATGGAGCATCATCGTTTAAAGAATGAATGAAGTTCATCCCATGCACTGTTGCTGAGTTAATCCAGTCGAAAGGTTGCTAAAAATAAATCACCACCCAAATGTTCCACAATTTAATTCCATTTTTGGCCAAGATGAATCTTTTAATTACTGTAAACAACACAAATAGCAGCTCGTATGTCAAATGTTCTGATACGTATAACCTCAAAACAGTCCAACTTACGATAGAGCTGTCAGTTGCCAATTGATGCAACACCAGGTTTGCCAAAATCCCGAAACATAAAAGGCAACCTTCGTATTTATATATTGGAACTGTGCCCAGAAAATGCTTCAAAACCTTAGTAGATATTGGGGAAAATGCTTCAGGTCTTCTCCGCCATCAAGTAAATTTCATCTGTCAGAAGTACACCCACTCCACAAGACTCCACCAGCAGGTGTCTGCACGACACCCCTCATCACCGTCTCACATGCTCGTGGTGCTTTCTTCTGACTTGATGAAAACTGCTCGAGGTTAAATCGGAGATCGCGGATGCACAGATAAAGTTCTGTGAGCCTTGGCACTGTGGAATGAAGCTCCATTCTGCAACATTCCACATGAAGCTTTGTCAAGCCATTTCATTCAGTTCAGCAGGAAACTAAAGCACTCTGAATTTAATTCATAAATCGAGTATGTGAAAGCCAATATGAGCAAATATAATTTAATCAAAGGTTGCCATTTGATATGAATTGCTGTGATATCATGCTACCATTGATGATGAATGAATTTTTTTTTCTTTTTTCTTTTTCCCATTTGAGGGGAAAAATTAAAAAAACGGGATTTTTTTCAATTAAATTTCTTGTCTAAAGAAACCAACGTGTTGGAAGCAAGAGAGTGAGATTTGTTATCCTTAAGAATGAAAAAAATGACCCAAGTTTTAAAATGAATTCTATCTGTGTAACTCATTTTATTTGCAACACTTAGCAAAAAATAATATTTTTTGTACAGTGGGAATTCAGGGGTGTTAAATGCCACCAATGTAATATTCTTTACTTATTCTTTTCATTTTTGTGAAAACAATTGGATCACTTTAAAGCAGACTATCTCTGAAGGGGAATGCTAATTTAAAAATCTAAAAACTCTCTCATCATAAAATCTGTAATGACAAAAACAGCGAGATAACCTCAGAAAATGGATCGAGCGCCTTACAAGGTCTCCCTTTCTATCGCTATTACAATCTATATATATCCCGCAATCATTAGCGCAGCCTAAGAATCAGGTTTAAGATTCCTCAAGACAACGCACGTTTCCAATCCATACCAAACTGTCAAATAATGTATACATTGAAGATGGTCTACCACCTCTGCCCCCTAATCCTAACATATCTCTGAAATTTTCTACATTTATCTTTTTATGCAGATCTTCTTTGATTATATCTTGTTATCGCTCTATACGGACCTGTGCCGTGGTACAGTGAGCATTACTCATCTCCCTCTATTCTTCTTTAGGAAGCTCTATCTGTTGTTGCTATACCCAATGACTATCTTATAATAGTATATGCATAATAACGTTTCATACAGTCTTGTTGCCTAGTTCTAGCTTCATAAGAGAAAGAGATTATTATATCAAGAATATTCATTTCTGCGTATTCGTTAAGATTTTGTAGTGCAACTGTTCTACGTCTACGCTTGAAAATTTTGTTTGTCTTTCGCTGCGATACTACTCTGAGCAATAATTTCTGTTGATGCGATACATCGTGACCTCTCTACTAACGATTCCTAATAACGAGCCAGTATCATGTAACCCGTCTTCATTTCGGTCTTCGACTCTCAACAGATTTCTTATCCTCTCTCATATTAGACATTACATCATTACTTTATTCTAACTATTATTACGACTTGTGACAATAAGTTCTAACACTATTCAGTCTATGGTATCAGAATACTCTTCCATATTCTTTCTATGAGTATATGATTGAAAGATGAGATTTTTTGATTTTATATTATTAAGAAAGTGTATTTAAATTTGCTGAAACTCATCACAATATCTTCCTTAACACTTTGAATTCCCAAAATCTTTTTATCAGTACACTTCTCACGCTTAGATGTTGTTTACATTTTCTAACACTGATCTTTCGAATTAATTTTTTTCTCACCGATAATATAAGTCAATTTGTTTTGTTGTTTGAAACCACGTCCTATTAATCTTCTTAATTGCTTTGCTTTTCGAAATAAGTTCCACCTTTCTATTACTTCTTGCTTCAAAACTATTCGTAAACCTCTACGGTATGGTGTTAGTAAGAGTAAGTTGTCCGTCATTTGTCGGTGATTATCGTTATAGTTCGTTTCTACATCATCTAATTTTACATGACCGCTAGTAGACCATTCTGTTGTGCATCATTTTTTTGTCTGAAAAAGGTATTGTCAGGCCCTGGAATTCGTCTGTCTAGCATGGAATTTATTCTTCGTTTATCTTATCAAACATGATATGTATGAGCTAGTTCGCTGGATGTTTGTTGCCGCGCTTGCATACCCGTGACATCTGCCAAATCTTGTCTGTCACAATTGACACACCTGTGCGTGTGCTCGCGACTGTGCGTATATGTCTGACCTTCTCTCAACGATGCTCGCCGCTGTCTTTACATCTCGTCACCTGATTATTCTCTGCTCTCTCTATCTCTACTCGTTCCGTTTTTTACAGTATCAGTTATTTAGAAATAATTGCATGTTCTTTAAATTTACTTTTATATTATTCGGCTTGTATTGCGGTACAGATGAGGTGTGTGTTATGTCTGAGTTAGTCTCCTGCACTTATTGTGACTATTTCTGCTCAAATTTTACTAATCTTTGCCAAAATTTTTTTCTATTTCGCACTATTATAATATCTTTTATCGAAAAATTTTATTATTTTTCGCATTTTTCGTATTTTGAAACTCTTGTATATTAAGCTTTTGTATTGTGTGCATTACTTCGTTTATTGTTCATCGGAGACAGAGTCTTCGTAGTCTCTATCGTCGTCTCAATTATGCATCGATCAGTTGTCATTTACACCGATTCACCCTTCCCCGTATCTCCTCAGAGGCCTCTATACTATCGTTATCGTTTGTCTTATTTCTAGAGCGTTCACCTCGCTAGTTATCCTTTCGTCATCTTCGTCTACTCGTCTTGGACTATCATCTCGTGCTCATTTGCATCCGTTGCTTCGCTTGCGTGCACCTTGAAACTTATGTCTATCATATTCTGACCAATAATATTTGCAAAAACCTTTTTTGTATCTATTTTTTTGACTCTAATTTACTCTAACTTATTCTTCTAACCTTTCTCCGATTTTTATATTTTACGAATATTTTTTTATATTTTAAAATCATTTTTTAATTTTTATATTATTATAATTTTCCATGTTATATAATTTGATCGATTTTATTATAATAATTTTCCATGTATTATTTTAAGTTGATAATATTTGACTTTTTTATATTTCTATATATTAATTTTATCATTTGATAATCTTTTTCCAAATTTTTGTATATATATTTCGGGAATTTATGTTATTTGAGAGTATATATATCAAAAACTTTTTTCTGTATATCAGATTGTGCAGATCATTCACTTAAATTTGTTCTTGCCAGAGACATTAATTCCTCGCAACTAAGATTTGCGGCTCAAAACTCTATATATCGCATGTCAACAACCCGATCTAATGACCGTTCGTCTCAAGGAAACTTGTATACGATACATGGTTCGACTTGCGCTCTTCTACGACTATGCTTTTTTCTATGTGTGCGGGGTATCCAATACCTCTTCGTCTTCTCCTATAGTCTCTCATCAAAAAAAACTGCTCGTAATTCTGCTCATATTTCATTGTTCTGTTCTCATGCAATAGTATTTGTTCTTAATGTACTAGAACAATTATTAAACTATATATTTTTAATTAGCGATTCTTTTATATATTTCTTGCGCTTCTTACTAATCTCCCATTTTGTCAGCTTTAAACTCAATGACGCCTACATAAATGCCAAAAGTAAAATATTGCAAAAAGTACTGTAGTGATAAGTTCAGAGTTTTTCTCTAAATAGCAAATCTATTCTCAGCAACACCTATGATCTATTAATATATTAACAATTAATTGAATAGTTTCAGGCGTAATTTCATGGCCTTGAAGTTAACCTTTTAGCCTATTTATTATTTTTATCATTTTTATAAAATCGCAGGAGTAACCTATTGAATGTGTAACAGCGACTGTGCCTTATTCTCTTATCCAAAACGGTCCCTCTAAGTTAAATCTCGGTTTCGGAAGAGAAAAAAAGTTGCTAATAGTTATTAAATACTTTTGCAGGTTCATTAATGCTTAAATGTTGCACAAGCCGTTACCAAAGAAAGTGAGAAAGTACATCTGTTGTTTGCACTACTAGTTTATTTTATTGTAGTTCTGTATATAAAATAAAAATATGTTTCAACATTTTTGCTTCTTTTAATACATGGTTAAAATACAATAATATTCCTCAATTTAATGGAATTTTTAAACTGTTAAATTATTTGCTGGTAGGCGCTTTTTCTTCCACTCTAGTATTCTGTTCACCATAAATAAAATCATCTGTGTTAGGATTAAACCTCTGCAATTCATATTTTAGAAACTCGCCTACATAACAAAATCAGCTGTTCCTCAGCGTGATTTATTTTACTCTTCCATTAAGGAGAGGCACAACTGTATCAACGAAGAGAAACAATGTGCATCCTAAAAATAAAATTTTTTGTGGAATAGAAATTAAATTCAATGGATGAATAATAAATGATAGAGTGTTTAAGAATCTCACAGAGAAAATTTCACAATAACAAGACCTAATGCCATTTGCCAGAATATGCAATATATGATTTAGCCCCAAGCTGCAAAACTATCTTGTTGTGACAAAAATCATTCCATTGATGGAGGGTCAGTAGCAATTTAATAAAAGTCTTATGAAACAATTAAAGGACATTCAAATAATCAATCTCTTGTGATCAAGACCAAAATCATAATGCATATGCTTAACCAATGTTTGGAAATGACAAACTTTGGTTGTTAGAACAAGTACACCAGTAAATCTCTCGTTGCAATGACACCACGGAGCAGGTGAGATTGCTAGCACCAACCAAAATCGTGTACGTAGCATGAACTGCCACCTTGTTTGTAACAGTGAAAATGTAATAATTACGCATTTCCACCACAATCGAACACGATGCTGGAAGTATTGTCTCTCCATTTGATTTTTTTAGTCATTTGTTTGCTATGAACATGCAATTTTTAATATGCAGCCCCCTTCTGAATTGGCTCCTCAGGTGGAGAACTTTCCTGCACACTGAATAATGTTATACTTGTTACTCTATAAGTTGTTAAAATATTTTCCAAGTGGGAGGCATGTTTACAGTCAAACCACACACCTTCACCACTGCATGGAGGTTTCATATACCAGTCAATCCATGTGGAATTTGTGGTTGTGGAGTTTGTGGGCATAATTTTAAGGGAATCTCCCATTTGCTCCCTGTCCTCGCTTCCACCATGCTCCATCGTTTTCATGTCTTCTTTATCATCGATATCTTCGATTCATTCATGTAGGTATACGCCTTAATAGCTTAGCACTTACATTAATAAAAAGAATATTCTTTCCAATTATTTAGTAACCAAGAGAACAAATCGGCCCCGAACCCATCTGCTTTCCTCCTCTTCCGCTTGGAAAGGCAACGGGACGAGAACACCATATCTGATGATTGTCACCAGTTAGGAAAACGCAAGGATAGATTTGGCTGCTGTGCGTTATTAAAGAGAATTCTCCCAGAATAAAAAGCTCCCACGCTCTGGTATAAGCCCCAGGTACTAAAAATAACATAAAATACATTGTTGAACATGTAAAATGTTTGTTGAAAGGTAATGGTGTGTAAAATTGAATTTAACTTCAGTTTTTAAATTGCAGCTTGTGTTTCTACAATGTACCATACTGCTCACTTAAAGCAATGTTGAAAAACCTCTGCTAGTTCACAAATCAAGTGGTTCAGAGGCAGTAAAAAACTTTGATAGAATACGCTCCCTATGGAAACGCACAAATTGGCCGGTCGAATATGTAAGGGGGGGCAAGGTCAAGCAAGCAAGAAACAGAAATTTTGCCCGTAATCAGTTTGGGTCTAATTCATATGCTGAATTTTTTGCAGGGTAAGAGTGATAAATTCACGAAATCAAAGTATATCAGACTAGTTGTATGTTGTTAATTTCATAATTAAAGTAATGGTTCCATCATTCATCATTCAATGAAAACTCTTTTATTAATTCCCTTGTCAAATCAAAATTTGATGTATTGTTCTTCTAGTCTGCGTCACAAATGCTGAATATCTTTAGCAAAAGATTTAGAACGAGTTAACATTTATCTCTCTTATGTAGCTTCAAATTAATAAATCCTAATCGAGGTATAATCATGACTTACAGTGAAATACTAGCTATTTGCAAATACCAACTTTCATCCTTGAGAATTAGCTACACGACGTGTTCATTAATTAATAAATTATTGACTGGAGAAAAATTAAAAGACATTCACTTCGAAATATGTATCAATTGTAGACTATCCCAATTACACAATGCGAAAGCATCTACTTCTACTGATGAGAATTTGACCTGTAAACCGACTATTTCTATAATTCTGCTATACCCACGTTTAGCCAGATCACCAATACATGTATGAATAAATTGATTTGACTGAAATACACGTCAATAGCTAAAAATGATCAAACAAACTTCATATTTAGATTCACCTGAAGATA
>BOPP01000044.1:5853168-5923100 GCA_017312745.1 Gryllus bimaculatus
GAGAGAGGGATTTTGATCAGTGAGGGTTAGTTTTAGTTTCCGTCTATCTCGTTAAAATATTTGTCCTGATTGGAGAATGCTTAGCCTTTTTATGAATTTCCTTGAATGTGTTCTTCCTTGTAATGCAGAAAATTTCAATGTAGCTGGGTTTGTGTGCTTAAAATTTTTTTTTTTGTTTTTTAGTGTTACCGGGTAATATAAAAAAATGTGTGTGTGTGTGTGGTTTTTAAGTGATTTTCTTTTTTTTTTGGTGGGTAAAACTTTTTGGAATAAAGTGGGGTGGGGACCGTTTTTTAATTTTAGTTTTTTCCCGTCCCATTCTCGTAAAATTAGTTTTCTCGTGTTCTGGTTTGTGGAGTAATGTCGCATTGTTACCGTTAATGGAATTTCTGGTGTGTGTTATATTTGTTTTGTGCATATTTCTAGTTGTGTCGCTAAATTTTATTTTTCTCGGAATTGTTTAAGTCTGTACTTGTTTGGGTGGTGTTATTTTTTTGATTCGTGGTGAGTGTTAGTTTTTTCTCGTTATCTCGTAAAATATTCGTCTGATTGGAGAATGTTAGCACTTATGATTCTCTTGATGTGTTCTTGAATGCAGAATTTCAGATAGCTGCGCCTAATTAAATTTTTCGAAATTTAGCATAATGGGGGGTATTTTGTACATTGTCAGTGAGGTTATTTTAGTTTCCGTCTATTCTAAATATTCGTCTGATTAAGAGATGCTTAGACTATGAATTTCTCTTGATGTGTTCTACTTGTATGCAGAATTTCAGATAGCTGCGCCTAAATTAATATTTTTCGAAATTTAGCACGTAATGGGGGGGTATTTTGTAACTTGATCAGTGACGTTATTTTAGTTTCGTCTATCTCGTAAATATTTGTCTGATTGGAGAATGCTTAGCACCTATGAATTTCCTTGATGTGTTCTACTTGTATGCAGAATTTAAGATAGCTGCGCCTAAATAATATTTTTCGAAATTTAGCACGTAATGGGGGGTATTTGTAACTTGATCAGTGAGGTTATTTTAGTTTCCTCGTCTATTCGTAAAAATTCGTCTGATTGGAGATGCTTAGCACCAATGATTTTCTCTTGATGTGTTCTACTTGTATGCAGAATTTCAGATAGCTGCGCTAAATTAATATTTTCGAAATTTTAGCACGTAATGGGGGGGTATTTTGTAACTTGATCAGTGAGTTATTTAGTTTCCGTCATCTCGTAAAATATTCGTCTGATTGGAGAATGCTTAGCACCTATGAATTTCTCTTGATGTGTTCTACTTGTATGCAGAATTTCAGATAGCTGGCCTAAATTAATATTTTTCGAATTTAGCAGTAATGGGGGGGGGATTTTGTAACTTGATCAGTGAGGTTATTTTTAGCTTTCCCGTCTATCTCGTAAAATATTCGTCTGATTGGAGAATGCTTAGCACCAATGAATTTCTCTTGATGTGTTCTACTTGTATGCAGAATTTCAGATAGCATCGCCTAAATTAATATTTTTCAAAATTTAGTACGTTTTGGTGGGGTATTTTGTAACTTGATCAATGAGGTTATTTTAGTTTCCCGTCTATCTCGTAAAATATTCGTCTGATTGGAGAATGTTTAGCACCTATGAATTTCTCTTGATGTGTTCTTCTTGTATGCAGAATTTCAGATAGCTGCGCTTAAATTATAATTTTTCGAAATTTAGCACGTAATGGGGGGGTATTTTGTAACTTGATCAGTGACGTTATTTTAGTTTCCCGTCTATCTCGTAAAATATTCGTCTGATTGGAGAATGCTTAGCACCTATGAATTTCTCTTGATGTGTTATACTATTATACTGAATTTCATATAGCTGCGCCTAAATTAATATTTTTCGAAATTTAGCACGTATTGGGGTGTATTTTGTAACTTGATAAGTTGATGTTGTATTTGTTTTTTCGTCTATCTCGTAAACAATTCGTCTGATTAGAGAATACTTTGCACCTATGATTTTCTTTTGATGTGTTTTACTTGTATACAGAATTTCTGATAGCTGTGCTGAAAGAAATATTTTTCGACATTTGACATGTATGGTGGGGCATTTTGTAACTTGACAAGTTGAGGTTGTATTTGTTTTTCGTCTATCTCGTAATTTTTTTGTCTGATTGGGGAATGCTTTGCACTTTTGAATTTCTCTTGATGTGTTCTACTTGTATGCAGAATTTCATATACCCGCGCTGAAATAAATATTTTTTAATTTTTGGCACTAATGGGGTGGTTGTTTGTAACTTGATCAGTTAAGGTACTTTTTGTTTCTCGTCTATCTCTTGAGCATTTCGTCTGATCGGAGAATGCTTTTCACCTATGAAAGTCTCGTGATGTGTTATACTTGTAAGCAGAATTTCAGATAGTTGCGGTTAAATTAATATTTTTCGAAATTTAGCATGTATTGGGGGGGGGTATTTTGTAACTTGATCAGTTAAGGTTATTTTGTTTTTCTTGTCAACCTCGTAAACTATTCGTCTGATTGGTGATTTATTAGCACCTCTGAATTTCTCTTAATGTGTTCTACTTGTATACAGATTATAAGTTGGCAGCGCCAAAATTAATATTTTTCGTAAATTACGTATAGGAGAATATTTTGTAACTTCTGAAAAAGAATCGGCTGGATGCACTTTTTCTTTGACAATTTTCCGCTACTCTTTAAGCGGAAGGCGACAACACAGATTTCCTCGTATGTCATCGGAAGCTACCGCAGATCCTGTGTAAATCTGGCATCTCCCACGGCACCGCTTCAGGGACAGGGGCGAAGCTATGAGAAGGAGACTAGAATTTTCAAGATGTGATTTACATTTACTTGTAACATTGGGGAAAGTTTTATCTCGTAAACTAAAAGTTATTTATAATTTTGAATTTCGTGGTTCTTTTTATGCATGTAGCTGCAGTTATCTACATGGTAATTTTTATTTATTATTATTATTATTATTATTATTATTAATTTCATATTTTTCTTCACAAATTTTTTCAAAGTACCGAAGTTAAGGGTAGACCTGTGAGACGAGAGTCGCAATGACAGACATGCAGTTTCTGTTGTACAGACTAACAGGCAGGAAAAAAGAGCCAACACAAAGCTTTTGTGACTCACCAACGTTATTCGGAATGTTTGTGCATTATATTTGCGACATGAAAAAAGTAAATTATGAAAAACGAGTAGTTGTCTCTGAGACTTCTTGCACTGAATAATGGTGCAGTTTTATAGAAAGAAATATTTATAAACACTCAAATCATTGACCATTTTGTACTTTAATTACAGTGCGGTATACTACTCTATAAATTTCCTCTTTTTTTCCTTATTCTCGAATGATGTTTTCATTTTTTCTATAGATACTTGGCGTAATATATTTGGGATAGCTAGTAGTTGCAGATTAGGTGAGGGGGAGGGCAGCTTCCAAGAACATTGAGGGCATTCCTTAGCCTCGCAATCGAGTCAGTTCCCAACTAAAAGAATGAGATGGCTTGGGGATGAACAGACGCAGTAGGCACGTGGACGTGGAGCAGGAAGTGTAAAGCGGAGAAAAACACCGAGTAAGCGAGCCGATCAGTGAACTTAGTGTGAGCATTCTCCACGTTGTCTATATGCGAACCACTGTCCCAGTTCCATATCGGACTTGAAAATCCCGGGCCCCATCCCCCACGGCCACTTAACGCGATTCCAGGCTCGTTCGTGCCCTATCCCTGTCGTAGTTCTTTGCGGCAGGTGGCGATGAAAGACCAACCGCCTGATTCATTCGGAGCAACAACCTCCTCAACTTTCACAATCGACAGGCTGAATTAGAGCCTCAGAGAAAATTCAAGATTTTCTCCGAGAAATATAAAGAAGTTTCACAAAATCTTGGAAACTCAGACGTTGAAGTGAAGATTCGATGGATTATATAGTACGATATAAGCAGTACTATAGTGTACGGAGAAAATCTAGAATTTCCCCTGCGGGTCTGATTCAGTCTGTCCATTGTGAAAACTATTGAGCAGGTTGTTGCTCCGAATGCATCGGGCGGTCGTTCTTTCATCGCCACCAGCCGCGAAGGACTAGGGCACGAGCGAACCTAGACACGAATAAAGTGTCCATGAGGAGGAGCCCCGGGATTTCCAAGTCCGATATGGCACTGGGACAGTGGTTCGCAAATAGACAAATTGGAGAATGCTCACACTAAGTTCACTGATTGGCACGCTTACTCGGTGCCCTTATCCGCCTTACACTTCCTACTCCAGGTCCACGTGTCTACTGCGTCTGTTCATTCACGAGCCACCTCATTCTTATAGTTGGGAGCTGACTCGATTGCGAAGCTGAGGAATGCCCTCGGTGTTCTTGGAAGCTGCCCTCCCCTCCGCCTAATCTGCAACTACTAGCTGTCCCAAATATATTACGCCAAGTATCCATAGACAAAAATGAAAACTTTATACGAAAATAAGGAAAACAAATAAGCAATAAGTGAATACCATCAATATGGAATTTTTTATCTTCACAATATGACCTTTTCTTACGGCAGTATTCAATGCTACCCCGCCGACTTCAAATCCTTCTTTTTTAATTGATATCACAGTTCGAACAGATACTTCCGTATAGTTTAATACCCGAAAAATGCTGTTATGCAGCGTTTGATGAAGAACGCCCGAATTCTTTTCTTCGTCACATTTCTTAATAACGAGACGTATAATTTCCCAGGCTGTGTATTTTTTGGCATTTACTACGAACAAAAGCCATACCGTTCCACCAAAAGTCACAAACCAAATTAAAATGAATACGCTATACAATTGTGTTACGAACAAGAAGCAAACAACACGTCACCCATTGAGTTCATGTCTTTTCAGAACAAGAAACATTCTATATTAGACGAAGTGATATTGAACCTCATACAGAGTTGTCAAAGCAGATATACAATTTCCTGCCCGGACGCCCTATATTCGAGACGTAACTCAAAATTGTATTCTGTAGTTAATTCCGGCCCGATCGGTGGGAGGCCATGACTTACGTGAAGTTGAGGTGCGAGGACAGCTCCCGCCACACGCACGCGTAGAAGCCCGAGGCGCGCACCTCGCCGGTGGGCGAGCGCTCCACGAGGACGGTGGGCGGCTGCTGCAACACGGCACGAGCGCACGGCGTGCACACGCAGGCAGAGGGCACGTCACGCAAGGGAAAAGAATAACAAAGTGTAAATAAAAGAACGTAGAAGAAATGAATTAAAAGGAAACGCTTATTAAAAGGAAATGATCGAGAGAAAAACTTCGACGAAGGGAATAATAATAATAATAATAATAATAATAATAATAATAATAATAATAATAATAATAATAATAATAGTAGTAGTAGTAGTAGTAGTAGTAATAATAATAGTAGTAATAACAATTATGATGATGATAAGATGATCAGATGATGATGTTAAGCCCATTACAGAATGGGTAGCAGATTGACGAAAGGAATGGAACGATCATATTGAGAGAATCGTGATGATTACTAGGACCGAGGGGAAGAAGAGAAGTCAGCAGACCAAGGAGATGATGGAGATACTCGGTATATCTCTTGGATGGGAACAAGTCTCAGACTTTTTAAGATGAATAATAATAATAATAATAATAATAATAATAATAATAATAATAATAATAATATTAATAATATTCATAATAATAATAATAATAATAATAATAATAATAATAATAATAATAATAATAATAACAAATATAATGCCGATCAGGTGGACGAGATCGTTAAGGCAGTAGTGCCGTGGTGCTTTCGGACCAGAAGATCGCGGGTGCGCCTCGGGCATGGGTGTAAAAGTAGGAACCAGGTAAATGCTGGTCTCCAATTAAAAAGTTGCGTGCAACTGCCACCGCGATAATACTGAGCCATGGTAAATGCAGTCCTACTCGGCCCATTCTGAGCAAATACAATAATACAATAATTAATAATAATAATATATAATATATAATATAATAATAATAATAATAATAATAATAACGTACATGCTCAGCATAAAAATTACGACTACGTTGAGAGTTTGAGGGGCAAGATGCCGAAATCGTTGGAAGCGCGTGTGGGCTGAGGAGGCTCACCGGAGCACTGCGTCGACGACGACGGCGCCTCTGAGGTCTGCGCGCCGCGCGTGGGCGGGGCGCGAGGGCGCGCGCAGGCCGCCGCGGGCGCTCCACGAGCCCCAGGGCGAGCGGCGCAGCGCGGGCCCCGGCGTCGCCCCGCCGAACGCCTCCTCCAGCGCCACCTCGGCCTCCGCGGCCGCGCCCGCGCCCGCTACCTGGCAAGGTGAAGAGGGCGCTTAACGGTCTACTTTTCCTAATCCCTTTACTTACCTCGCCAGAGAGGCACAGCCCGATTGCATCACACGGTCATCTTTTCCCAATCCTTTTACCTACCTCGCCCGAGAGGCATAGCCCGATTGCATCACACGGTCAACTTTTCCTAATCCTTTTACCTACCTCGCCAGAGAGGCATAGCCCGATTGCATCACACGGTCAACTTTTCCTAATTGTTTGACTTGTCTCCTCGAAAAGATATAGCCCGATTGCATCTCGCACAGACCGAATGCATTCTTCGTCAACTTTTCCTATTCCTTTTACGAACCTCCACGAAAAGAAATAGCCCGATTGCATCCCTCGGTCAACTTTTCCTAATCCGTTTACGAACTTCCGCGAGACGTCATATCCCGATTGAATCCTGCCATCAACGGAATGCAGTATCAGCGCGCTACGCCCCGAGCCACTTCGCTCGGTCATCTGTTGAAGTACTTAGAGTGCATTGCGAGCGTACCGGCGCCGCCAGCAGCATTTCGCAGTCGAAGGGCAGCGCGGCGCCCTGCAGCAGCGGGGGCGGCGGCGAAGGGGACTGCGGCGGCGGCGGCGACGGCCGCACCACCAGCCAGCGTGGCGCCCCCGGCCCCGACGCCGCCTGCCACGCCACGCGCGCCGCAACTGCCAACTCTACAGCAGAACCCCGCTTGTCCGAACTAATTGGGTGTGTGGTCTGCTCGGATTCGGAAATGTTCGGATTATCCCAAAAAAATTACTGTACGTGTACAAATATGAAAAAATACTGAAGGTTTCCTGGGCAGAAAACATTTCAAACAATGTAATAGTAGAAAAAAGTGAAAGAGAAGAGATACCTTTTAAAAACCATTTGGAATAGGAACAGAATTCTTTGTACACATTTTTAGGCATAGCGAATTATTAAACAAAATTTTGGCATGTAAAATAGTTAGAAAAAGAGGAGGTTAGTTAGAAATAGTCGGAAAAAGAGGAAAAAGAATAGTTAGAACAAGACTTTTGGAATAACTTCAAACAGAGTTACAATTCAAAAACTATGCAGATATGCAAAAAAACAGCTGAGGAAAGAATGTCATGGCGACACCGACATGGCACTTTTTGGCCTTTACGATGATGATGATGATGATGATGTGATAATAATGGTGGTGGTGATAATGATTGCGGTATACATAGCTACATTCGAGGTAAGGCGCATGGCTTCTCGCGTGTGCGGGCGCAGGCGTGCGTGTGCTCCGAAGTACCGTGAAACCGAATTACAATTCAAAAACAATGCAGATATGAAATGAACAGCTGCTGACAGAATGTCATGGCGGCAGCGACAACGCACTTTTTGGCCTTTAAGATGATGATGATGATGATGGTGATGGTGATGATATGTAAACCCAGCTACATTCGAAGTTGGCGCGAGCTCACAAGTCGGCGCGCGCTCTATTCGTAAGGGCGCATGGCTTCTTAGGTGCGCGTGCGCGCGTGTGCTCACGTGACGCAGGAAGGGCGCGAAGTGACGGCCGTCGCCGAGGGCCACGTACAGGGCGCCGCGCGGAGGGCCTGGAGCCGCCGCCTGCGCCAAAGTGGCGACTGCGCGCCGGCCACCGCCCGCGGCGCGCAGCAGCTGCGCCAGCTGGGACGACAGCTGCAGAGACTCTGCAGGGAAGCAGACGCGACACGACGCACACACAATAACTACGTTTTGCACGTCATACAGTTTTTAACTGTTTTCACGTAAATAAATAAATAAATAAGTAAATAAATAAATAAATAAATAAATAAATAAATAAATAAATAAATAAATAAATAAATAAATAAATACTCCCATTGGGTGATTCTGTGATTTGATGGCTGCTACCCGTTGCATAATACAGATACCTGTTGCACGATACAGATTTCATTGTGATACAAGTTCTTGACCTTGTATCGCACCTATTTTCTATTGTCTCTATGTATCTAAGTAACTATTTCCAATAATACACGAAAGTGTGCGCAGTAGTAGCACCTCTAGTTTGTTTCCTTTGAGGAAAAAATTGGGGGAAAAAATGGTGAACCATTTTTTAAACAATTTTAAATCTATTGTCTTCGTATAAACTATCCCAAAATAATTGATATACGTTTCAAATTCGCAGGTTCTTGAGTTCGATCAGATCGATGAGGAAATATCAGTTTTGAAAAAGATCGTCCGAATAGTTCACGTGTTAGCGTTGACCACAGACTGAGAAAGGGACATTAAGACACTTTGCCGTAAGCCAATTTTCTGGTATCAAGGACCCACAGAACATGCATCATGTCAACTTGTTAGACGAAGTAATTTACTACATTTAGGAATAATATTTATTCACATTTCTATATCAGGTCTCTAAGTGTTTTTGGGACAAAACATCGCCACATTTGTTTGCAGCAATTCTATATTTTTTCTTTACTACGTAAGTTGCCAGCAAAAACCTATGAACTCTTTCTTCGTAGCATTCAACACTTTAGGAAATTAGTTTAGGGTATTACTAAATAAATGAGGGACTTAACTGGGAATAGTATGTTATAGAGCGATGTAAGTTATTGTGAAGAGAGGTATCGTGCAGTGTAGAAAGGAGAAATAATGAAGGAAGTCATAGTGAAGTGAAGTGAAGTGAAGTGAAGTGAAGTGAAGTGCAGTTGATCAAAAATTCAGTGCGGATTTTGACTATAGATGTTTCTTTTTTTTTAAGGTAATTTAACAGTTAGTTAGTATTAGACAGTAAGTATTAGACAGTTTTATATCATTAATATTTTTATTATTATTGTATTTATTATTATTATTATATAATTTGCATGTTATCTGTATTTTAGTATGTAATTAGCTGTCACCGGGTTATGTCCATTTGCAGTTCAAATAAATTTATCTTTATCTTTAAGTACGTAGTAAGAGAGAAAGTAAAACGCTATCAAAGATCTTACGTAGAAATAAATCATAACAACTATGAGTAAATATTAATTCATTAGAATTATTTATTACGTACCTGTTATATTAGGAACTAAATATACAGATGGCACTTGAAAGTATTCCTGCAGGTCCAATACAAGAGAAGAGATGGTATAAATGTCTAATTCCCTAGACTCTGCAATATGTATATCTCTCCAACACACAAATAGAGCCATCACTATAGTTTCTAAAAGTACGAAGTACTGCATTTTCCTCTGAAATCGACGAATTCAAAAAAATAGAACAGAACAGCAGAGCAGGCAGAACGCTATCTTGCAAATGAAACGGCTATCTGCCATATCGCCAAAAAAAATACTCCAAGTAAATGAAGATTGTTGAGATAAGTAAAATGTGTGTGCATATGAGAGAGGGCTTTCAAAAAATTTGTTTTGTGAATTTCCTCGATTGGAATGTTATTTGGTTAAAATAGAATGATAAAATGGGCACAGTGACAGTTTTCTGAGAAATCAGGAAAGTACATAAAAAACACTCACATCACACATTACTAAACAGTTTCGACATCACATTCAACCAGCCCTAAAACATTTTGCATAAATAAGAAAGGGATCTTAAACATAATGCATGTGAACTCGACCTTTTAGTGAAAGTACAATACATATTGTGTTAATATTTGTTTACGCACGGTAAATTTACTATGACTGCTGTAACGAATGATTTTTTTCTTCAAATACTTTGGGAGTGCTTTTGTAAGGAAGATGTAGAAATATGGTGTTTATACAGTCAGAAAATATGTATTTGCTTATATTTTCCCAATTTATCTGTCCACGAACAACTATTTTTCACGGTCTTCCCGCTCATATTTGCAAAAAGGTTTTTTCAGAGTTTCAAGAACGTTTTCGAATTTTTGTGCGTTAATGTATACGAATCACTTTCAAATTTACACACTAATACAAGTTTCTTACATAAGTTTATTTTCTGTTTATAAGACAATATTAATGGTCACTCTGTAGCTTTGAAATTTTAAAAATATTTTTCAATTTTTTGGAAGCCCAAAGGGGCCCTTGGTTTTTGTATCAACATAAGTGAAAATTACAGGGCCTGTCAAAAGATTCATATTGACTAAGTTTTTATAACCGTATATGCTAATTAGAATCAGAAAAACATGAAATGTTTTCAAAATTTTTGTCTGTCTGCACGGGGTGATCTCGATAACGAGTAAATAGATTTTGATAGGATTCTTTTGCAGAAGTTATATTCAGTACAGTCCAATTTTCATTAATGACTGTTCTAAACCCTATTAAATATTTTATTGCTGGATGTTACATTAATAAATTATTTTGAAACAAATTTAGGAAAACGATTAGTTCTGCTTATTCATATTTTTAGTTTCAACTTTCACAATTCAGATTCAACTTCAATATTCTTATTCTCAAGGTTTCAAGCTCTTGGATTTGATATCGTCTTCAGGAGCTGTAATTTAATTCGTAATATATCCTTCGTCGTTTTATATAGTAGTTAAATTTTTAGATTTGTTTATAACAGAATTCACAAAAAATTCTTTTTTACGTTCATCTTTCTCGCCCATACGAAAGTACTTCATAAGAAGAGATAGCTATGTAAACGTGCACCGGAAAAAGAATAAATTTGGGCAGAAAAACTCTCTTTGCCGGCCCTGGTAACGAAAAAAGTGAATAAATCCTGTTTCTAAATACATTTTTAATGCCTCTAATACGTGATGTATGTGTGTTTCTTTGGACCCATGTTTTGAGGGTCCTTGATACCCAAAAATTGATTGACGGTAAAACGTCTGAGTACCAAGAAAAATAATGTATCAAGAGAAATAATTGAAATTACGAAGTGCAGTTCTATGTGCTCTTCTGAATTTTTCTTCTTCTTCTTCTTCTTCTTCTTCTTCTTCTTCTTATTATTATTATTATTATTATTATTATTATTATTATTATTATTATTATTATTATGATTAACTTGATTGGCCACATTGGACCACTTGAGTCGTTCCACTTCACTTTTTCTTCGAATTTTGTACTGCTCGGTTCTTGAGTTCTGCCCAGTACCTTTTCATTCGTTCTGATCGTGATTTCCTCAGTTCGTCTGAAATCTCCACAGGCTTTCTATGTGTCATTTCTGCTGAAAATTTATGACTCTTAAGAAGGGTGTTTATCTTCTCTTTGTTCTCTGCATCGGCAATTTTGAGTCCAACTGCTTCGAGATCCTGTTGAATTTCTTTGACCCACTGTCCTTCTGTCTTCTTTCCGAGGCTTCTCATCACTAGTTGTTGTACAATTCTGGTTTCTGGCAGTCGTAAGATGTGAAAGAAATACTAGATTCTTTTCTTCTTCATTGTGCTGGTGATTGGGTCAATCTCTTGATTGACAGTTTCATTGGGAAGGATTCTCCAGACTCCTTCAACCTGGTATTTCTTATTTATACAAGTTCTGATTATTCTTCTTTCAGTTTTGAGGAGCTGATCGGTTCTTCTTTCATTTCTAATCTGGAACAGCGTTTCAAGGCATATGTGGCTTCCGGGAGAGTTACTGTTTTATAGTGTTGGATCTTAGTGTCTATTGTGAGGCATTTCTTATTATATGTTGACCAGGTTAGAAACTGTGCTGTTTTCATTTTGTTGGTTCTATTTATCCATTTTGCTTTCTCGTTTAAGTTGTGCATAATGATTTCTCCAAGATATTTAAATTGCTGGACTATGTTAAGTTTCTGATCATTTATGACGACCTTATCAATGCAAAGAGGTTTCATGAGAATACTACATTTAATTTATTTTTTTGTGATAGTATTATGTTTATTTTAAAACCTAGCCTAAGATACTGGTGCACGGGTTTCCGGGTTCTGGGCTGAAAGGTGGCGAACTGTGATGGAGAGCGTTTCGTGGTTGCGTGCTTTGCGTTATATATTTATATTTTATATAATTACACAGTGAACCATGAGAAAACGTGACGTCTTAACGGGAGCTATATACAAACATTATTGAACACTTTATGAAGAGGCGTGGCTGAAAAACTGTCGCGGCGGAGGGATACTTTTCTGAATTACATGAGATGTTCATTTGTTTAGCGATCTGTCACTTTGGCTCATTCTTATGCGAATTGTTCTATAAAATCGATGGGGAGCGGCGAGGCACACGACAGAGCAGGGTATGTGGCGTAAAGACGAAGTAGGGCAAGGCAGGGCAGGGCAGGATTGAGCAGGGATACACTACATATCGAAACCATTCCTTTTCCTGCCGAGTAGAAGATTCCGATTAATAAATACCTACGAAACGCAGAATCCTCAATTAATGATATAGTTCTATACTATGTAAATCACTTTTTTCACTTGGATTGATTATGAAGCAAATTTCAACAGTGAACTGCAAGTGTCTAAACAGTGTGTGGCATTACCTCCTGTTCCGTGTGTGGATAAACATTCTAATATTGTTGAGAAAGACATATCCGTGAAAATAAATTGGACTGAATATCGCGTGGGAATTTACTCTTCAAGATTCTGCTCGTTTCTGACCAACCGTGCTTCGGAGTCGTGGAACCCAGAAGAGTTTAACTTTACAATATGAAACATGTTCAAAACGTAACCTAACTTATGGTTCCCTAGGGAATCCAAAAACTTGGTATTTTGAGTGTAGATAGCACCGTTTCCGTATTATCCATGATGATAACGTGTGTTGCGAGGGCACCTTCACTTCTAAACTACACATGCACCAACTCAGAATTCAAAGTCTATTAGTGTTAAAAACGGGATGATAGTGACCGTTGAAAGTAACTGAGCATCGTCGACCCAATGGTATAATATGAATAAGGTGGCCAAATTTTTAAAATTAAAAGGAAAACAAAAAATTCGAGAAACTAGTGGTGCTTGAACAGCACATATTTTCTTGCAATATTACAGTATTGTCATTATGTACGACGGGACGCCCACATAAACTTCAATAATTTCAAACGGATATTATGCGCAAACTACTAACTTTTCAAAAAATTGTACATGACCTTTTTTAAAGAGCTAATTTTGTATAACATAATTTGTCTGAGGCAAAAATATCTCTTCAATATTGTAGTTTCAAACCTTTTTTTTGCAATTTTCGAAAAATCGGGTATTTAAATGAAAATGAGACCTGCACCATTTTCGTAAACGTCCTTCTCACTATTCAACAACAAAATTAAATGTCTAGGAGGCTTCATGTAAAGTGTCCCTAAAATGAAATATTGACATATCAAAAATTTTCCATCGCTTTTTTGTGCTATCAGCGAAACTACTATTTTCCCACTACAAGAACTACAACTTCACTGAAAACGTCAGGAATACCCCCAATAATCACGTCTTTCCGAACTGTACCGTCACATGGTGCGTAACAGTTCGGCACGGCAACTTGAATACAGAGATTAACAGATTAGTTTTAAAATATCGAAATGGAAGACAGATATGAGGACACATATCGAGAAAGAACAGAATCTACAAAAGGACTGTCCTCCCTTAAGGTGGACGATTGGTCACCTTAATATTAAGAAATAAGAAAATTTGTCATCGAATGTATTACTTTGAGGTTCTCTGAGCTATATCTCACAACTGGATGAGGATCATTTCATAATATACTGCGACATAAGTGTAAATCGCAGCCTGGCGTGAAATCTATTTATTTCCCTTTATCATTATAAAGCATTGCTACCTCTGGCTTAAAGAACTTGTTGAAAAATATATATCTAAATTGACAAAACATGGGATTCAATCCATGAATAACCAAATGATTCGGGGAAACTCTGGAGATTGCAGATGAACCCTGTGCTTTAATGACACCATTGCTGTGACATTCATTAAGTTTCTTTATTAACCAGAGTCTCGTCCTACTCCCTTCTAATAAAACTTCCTGTTACCGATATAGAATAGAATATTTATTTTGCTACTTAGGAATTCATAAAAATATTTCCGGTGGTAGCGTTTTCTAAATTCTTACTACAAACACATCAAACATTGAAAAAGCATTATAACATTTACATATTACTTAATACAATTTTACAACATTAATATTATAATCTTATCATGCTAAACGGGCCTGTTAATATAAAGTAACAGTAATAATAGAAAAAATGTATGTTAATGTTAACATATCTTAAAAATACAATTTATTTAATCTAATTTTAAAACGTTTGACATTCTGATGGAATTTCCTCTTCAATATTTCAATTTTTTAATGGAGTTTTCTACTTTAGTAACTTCCCTGCGTTTATGTTGATTCGCAAATCGATTAGTTCCCTTCGGTCATTCTCATTTAACACTCCACTTCACCCTCGCTCTTGGCGGGCTTCACGCAGGAAGCGAGACGCACGCCGTCCTGGCCTCTGCCATCAGCTGCATCGTCGAGGTAGGGTGTTTACGCCATTTTCCCCTCAGTATTTGGTGCTGACTGTGAAGTGTATTATTTGAAACCTTAGTTGCCAGGTAAGTTTCCGTGAATGACTACATAAATAATATTAAACTATCTTTCCGTGTATACACTGTGGCTGTGAGACCTTTAGTTCCCCCATCTACGTCATTTAGTATCTAATCGGTTTTGAATGTACGAGTGAGTAGAACCACTTGAATCGAGCAATCGCTTAATTTAGATTATGCAGCCTCTTCGTGTGTGTGTGTGACAGAAAGAGAGATAGAGAGAGGGGGGAGAGAGAGATTCGGTAATAAAAAATATACAGATTGTTTCCTCAATTACTTCTCCCATCTTATTAATTTTTTTTTAATTTTTTTTTTTTTAGTTTCTATTTTTAATCGATGTTCCAACAAGTACTGATACCTTTCAGGGAAAGTAGTTTGCAATCTGTAGATTAGTTTGAAGATATGATCCATTACAAGCAAAAGGAGAGTTAAACAAAACGTGCGCATAGTGAAGCAACATTTACGTCTAGAAGCAAAACTAGAATCCATCTCAGCATTTACTCAATGGATCAGAGAAACTGGACAAAAACCTGATCTAGATGGATGCATTCGAAACAACAAATTTATCACCTTAAACATGTTTTATTTTCTCATCGCTTCAAACAATCAATGTTTAAATATAATGTTAATGTTAATCACTTTACTATTCGCAAAAACGTACTAGTATCTGGCAAATACTTTCTTGGTCATGCAGCATTATATTCTTTAAATACAAAAATAATTAAATACTCGAAAAAATCAGATGTAAGCAACATAACGAATATCACTGGGTTCTATTCCTTCGTAATTTCTAATTTAATCATTAACTCGAAATATTTCGTTCTGACACAACGGAAAAACTGGAGCTTTTAAAGATAGTGGAGAGATGCGAAATTACTACAAGTGGGTAAACGTTTGGTGACCAAGGAATCCAAATATATTCGTTTACAAGTGACGTGTTTCTGATTTATCTATCCAATGATTGTCTCTAATTAAAAGATATGAAAATAAATAAAAATCCATCAACATTAATAAGTTATATAATAACCCATGTTTATTTTGCATATTATAATTAAAAGAAAAATAAAAGTCGGCTTATCCATCCGCGCGCGTATCCATCAAGATAAATCGTATAAATTTCTGAAATTACAATGGTCCCTAGGCCCTGATAGAATCGCTCAAATGAATAAATATTCTAAATTAACCACCTGGATATTAAATCTAGAATTAATAAATAATTACCATCTTATTAATTAAATCAATTAATCAATTATTAATCACCTGGATATACTATCACCTAGATATACAGTTTCTATGTGGTGTTGCATACACTCCACAGTTGTATGATATCTCAAACTGGATAATAATATAATGTTATGAATGATGGTCTAAATAACAAAGCTCTAAGAAATATTTGCCATTTTATAAATAAACATAATATAATTTATTGTTTAAGCACACTGTTTATCAGATTTTAATTTTCTTGTTTCAACTTTCCTTTAATCAAGTAGTCCAGTTTCGTAGAACTGGCCTATCTGTAAAATTCTTAAACGTCTTTAACACATCATCCTTTCTTTCCAATCTTCATTTAATGTTCCTATTCGCTAAAATATTACCCCCTTCTTTGGCTTTTAAGGACTTTCGTTTTTAAGATCTTTTTACTTTCTCGTCATACTAAGTTGCCGGGAAGAGAAGTTATTGTAATGCTGCAGCGGAGATTGGCGATTTTTCGTCAAAAAACTCATATTATGGAATCCCGATATCAAAAGGGATAAATCATGTTCATATATGTAGTAAAATACTTTCTTTAACACGATTAATAGTCATAAGCAAAGTTTTGTGTGTCATACAAACAGAAAAATTGGTTGACGATAAAACGTCCGCCCGTCCATCCCCCATAATTTTCTCCAAAAGTGATATTCCCAGATTGATGGCCGAATCCATGGCCCTGCGAGTTTGAAAGGGAAATTTTGATTTTTCAGGGTAATTTACATGAAGCCCCGACATTTTCACAATTTACACAAAAATGGCTTCAAAGTGTTTCAATACATATTTTGCTGGATACTTAAAGGATACTTAAAATGGCGCAAATTTCAATTTTATTAAATTCATTGATTTTCCAAAACTGCTAAAAACTGCTAATTTGTTTTTAACTTTTATTCATTTTTCAACTATTTATATTTAAAATGAAGGGAAGGGATTCTGGAACTTAAAAAAACGTGCGCAGATTATGGGGGAGACCCCATACGTTGGGCGGTGCCCCCCCCCACAGGTGGAAAATACCTCGTTGAGGAAAACCACGCTAGCTGACGGTAGGTCGTCGCCGGATTTCACCATCCAGCGGGACAAAGGTCAACGCCACCTCCCGAGTAAAAATGTGCACTACATTAATGGGACTAACGACCATAGCTGTTGATGCGCCCGGAATCAGTATATCAATAGAAATCAATCAACTACACAAAGTGCTAGAGGAAGTAATTTATTATACACTTGTGTAAGATCAAGATTTATCCACTTTTTCGTTACCCGGGCCCGGCAATAAGACTTTATGCTCCCACAGACCGGCGCGGCGAGTCCGCAGCGGGTGCGGCGCGGAAAGTTCCGCCCTAGACGCGGCGACGAAATCCGCGGGGCCGTTCACACGGGAGCGCCAATTATGACTCAGCGTTTGGTGACAGTTTTCCTCATCCCATAAACAAAGGTTTGGAAGCTCGATCCAGAGGGTGCGAAGATTCCCGAAGGCAGGCAGACTTCCACGAAACTCAAGCTGCAGCGGTCGAAACGCGTCCTACTGCGTTACAAATTCCGCCGTGGATTAAACGCTGCCAATCCGCGACGCTCGCCTGCCATGCAGGTCTGAACGTGCTCATAAGGCAACCCATGACGCTAAACTTCCGCTGCGGCCATTTCGCGTAAGGCTGTGAATCTCCCGCGCCAGTCTGAGAAACTTTTATCTGTCGAATATTCGCCATTTTCGGGCACACGATTATAACACCATCTTAATAAGTAAGACGAGAAAGTAAAACGAAGGATTTAAGCTTAGGAGTCACGCATAAATTACGTAACGCAAAAGAGGATAAGGGGATCTGAGGCAGCATTACGCTGCGTTACGTAGGGGTAGGGAGATAAGTTAAGTGCTACTTATCATTAATAATAACTTTTTTTTCATTTTTCAACATTCGCTGAAATATTTTTTTTAGTCCTGCAAGAAAACATTAAAATACTCACTAATTAATTTGTTTTAAAAGCATAAATAAACTAAAGTTATTTGTGGTAAATTGTTACAAGAAATGGAAATATTTTTCAACTTTATGTTGTTGTAAGATTATGAAGAAAATATTCAAAACCAATCTGAAGTATATTCTTCTAGAATCCATTTAAATTGACTTTCGCCGTTGCGTCATCCACGACGGCGTGTTCACAGCCTGTGTTAAACCATTTCTCGCCCAGGCATTCTTCATTCCAAACTTGCCCCAATCTTATTGTTAGGTGCAGCCAGCATCGACAACTAATTTCTATTGTAATTATCGTTAAATTTAATATGCAACACAAGTAAAATAAATACAAATTGTTTTTACTGTGCTGTAATTTATTTTCACTTGCATTTACAGGGGGTGGCGCAAGCGTTTCGTTCTAGTTATTTAGGGAGACTAAAGCTTTCGTTATGGGTGCGTTACAAGGGGGTATTGAAAATACTGCAGTTGCGTTACGTAACTTATGTATTCGGCAATCGCTGAGCAGCGAGTTACTGCTCGCTGCTCGCGAGTTACTGCTCGCCCCATCCCAAACAGCTGATGAGTTCGGCGAATGTTCGCTCCCTTTGATGTGTCCTAGAGACCGACACGCAGTGGGTAGGGGAACACTGAACGTTCGACGCTCGGCGAATCGCAAGCATCCCGTCCACACTACTCGGGATTCGGCGAATGCCGCATGTGTGGAGCCGCCTTTAGGCGAACTCCAAAAATTGCAGGTTGCATGGATCATAATCCCCACTCTAGTCTTTCGGGTCCGAAGGTCAAGAGTTTCTCTTAGTCACGATACATGCTGGAAGGAGTCGTGGTGATATAAAAGTGTGAAAAAGCCGATACTGCCAAAGGTGTGTCCTGCTGCTGCAAGCAACAGTTGCTGATGTAAATATTTCACCGTATCAGTTACAAAAATTTCGAAATTTGCAATTGTATGGGTAAGTATTGCCATTACCGGTGACCGGTGTTATGATGTTTTTATGCCAAATGACTTCACAAAACGTAAAATTTCGTCGAGATGGAGTGATTTGAAAAAAGTTTTTAATTCTTAATTTTTATTATTTTTTTGTTTTTCAGAAAATTTCAAAAAATGTTTCTTTTGATATTCACGGTTTTAATTTTATATGTGGTTTACTCGTGGCTCAAAATAAGACCTGCAAATTTTCCTCCAGGTAAGAGAACTGCTACTTCTGTCATGCATTAACATTTTTGGAAAATGTTTTTACACACTGTGTTGGTAGTGCTTCAGTGATCTAATCTCTGTCATTTCCTCTTCATGACATTTCCTGTCTTATTATTGTCTGTTGCTCCAGTGCCATATTTTTGTCTGTTGCTTCAGGGCAGAGCTAAGTAAAATTTCTTGACATTTGATTAGAATTGGATGCATTGTAAATTAATTTGATAGTGCATATTTGTGCATATTTTATCAATTTCTCCCTGTTGGGGCATATTCATGTAAATATTTTGCATGTTTCGTTACAATAAAGACTTATCTCTAAAACATTTCTATTTTTCATAAAATATATTCATTGAATAGAAAGAACTTGTCCCAGTTTGCGTTGTTTTTCTTTTCTATAGATAATAAAATACTCGGGTAAAATGAGGATATTTCTTGATATAATAATGTACAAGACATACAATGTACTTCACTTCAATAATTTCTCCTACAAAATATGGTAGAATACATTATGTTTGCACAAAAATAATTCATTCATTCCAAGCCTACTTCTAAATTTTATCAAGAAGAGTTTGTACAAGAAAGGAAATATTGTTAATTTTTATTTAATATAAGTGCTTATTTTAGAATTTTTAGGTCATAAATGCATACTTCAAAATTTTTTAGGGCATAAAAATAGTCTCTCTACTTCTTACTAACAAATGTAGATGAATCCTAACACATTCTCATTTTGATGTTCATACTTCAGCTACTCTGTTTTTTCTTACATATTTATTCAACTTTTTTAAATGATGGCATATTTCTGTTCTAACAATGTTTGTGTTCTCTTCAGTTCTTAATCTATGAATGATTTCATATAATTCACACATATGATATTAAATTATGAGGAATTCTAAGAGGATACAATGAAATAATTTATTACCACTGAAATAACATAAATATTTTATTCACTTTTATTTTTGAAACATTAATTATATTTTTAATTTTCTATTAATTTTTTGGTTCTTAAAATACTTAAAATATATATTAGGAAAGAAAATCTATAACATTCTTAATCCAAAATTAATTATTTCAAAAATTTTACAAAGTAAATATGTTTATTAATCATCAAACAAAATTCCTGATTCCTTAAAAACAAACTAATATATAAATTTCATTTACATTTTAATTATATACATTTTTGCCTGTGCCATCCGTTAGTAAACATTTAGAATGTTATCAACCTAAAACATTCCTTTTTGAGTTATCATCTATGTGTATTATATATTTTTAAATAACATTTAATTGTATTTATTGTAAATAACCTCTTATTATAATTAACTTTCTTGAGAGCCGTTCTCATTGCAAATGACAGGGCATTCCTAATCTGGCCTTGAATAAAAATACAAGGAAAGGATTTTAAAAATGTTGAAGTAGATTCATATAACTTTGAGTTAAAAGGATATTATTAAGATATAATTTTGAATTTTCAGGACCTCCTACTGTGCCTATTCTAGGAGCACTTCCTTTTATGCCCAAAGAAAATGTCCATTATGCAATGGAAAAATGGCGCAAACAATATGGCGGTGTGGTAGGTCTTGTTCTTGGAACTAAACTAAGTTGTGCTGTGGTTGAAACCAAAGTAGCCAAAGAAGTACTGAAGCGTGATGAATTCCAAGCAAGGCCAATTAGTAAATTTATCACTGAACGTTCCTTTGACAGAAGAATTGGTATGTTTATCTATTTTTACAAAACCTAGCTTGCTCCAAACATTGAGATAATGAATTTAGTGCCTTTTCTAGCTCTCTAAGAGCTTGCTACTAAAAAATTTCTTGTTATCAAAATTGCAATTAAAAATATTGAAAACAAAATATAAGTAAACAAAAAAAATTAAAACACCATTAATAAAAAAAACAATATTGCTTTCCAAAAAGCCAAGAAAATATATTTCAATAGCTTTAAATTCAATTCAATTCAATCCTCCTCCTATTGAAGAGCAAAATATTGAAAGCTGAGAGAGTATCACCAAAATATCAACATCGCCAGATATTGTTGATGAAATATTCCTTTTAATAGAATTGTAACTTGCAAATTATTCTGTGTGTATTAATGAAACACTGGTAATTCCGCATTTAAACATTCAGCATGACAACATTGCCATTTATAAAACTTAATTCATAATGGTTGGTAGTTTCAAACATATGATGCTCATTTTATTATTGTAAGGTTATCACACGTAAGTAATTTGGATTTACATGGGCCTCCAGAGATATGAAGTAACACAGAAGAAAATTAATGTAATTTGAGTAAGCATAACTAAAATGTTTGAAATATTATTTTTCTTTTAGGTATTATTTTTGCTGATGGTGAGGAGTGGCAAGAACAGCGGCGTTTTGCTGTTCACCAGTTGAAAGATTTTGGTCTAGGAAAATCTAGTATGGAGGGAATTATAATGGAAGAAGTAACTGAACTTCTGGAAGAAATCAAAGATAAAACATTACAGGTAAATAAAGGGCATGAGTTTGATACTCCCAATTCTTTCCAAAGAAGTAATTCTGTTAAGAATAAATAGTATAATTATAATTGCTGTAAGAAGATTATTTCAGATACTTTGTTAATTAGCCATGTTTTAAATGTATGTATTTATTCAAATAATTTTTCTTCATAATTAAAGGTGTCATAATTTGAATTAAATGTTTTAAACAATAACTTTATACCTTTCCTTCATTCCTGTAAATGTAATTTTAATGTAACACTCTCTGACGTATCTCTGTTCATCACAGGTCAGCGGTTTGTTTAATATATCAACAGTGAATGTTCTTTGGGGCATAATTGCTGGAACCAGATACAAACACTCTGATCCAAAACTACAAAAGTTAATGCAACTTTTGACAGCATTTTTCCGTTCTGGAAATCCAACTGGAGGAAACTTGAGAATGATATTTCCATTTCTAAAATATATTTTTCCCAACTATATGAATGAAATACAAATAGCTTCTGAACAACTGAACAATTTTTTTTTGGTAAAGAAAGATACAGTTTTTGTTATGTGTAATATGTTTAATATTCATTAGTAGTAGTAGTAGTAGTAGTAGTAGTAGTAGTAGTAGTAGTAGTAGTAGTAGTAGTAGTAGTAAATATATTGAAATCTGTGATCTTAATTTATTTTCTCTTCTTAGGAAATTATAAATGAACATGCACAATCTCTAGATGAAAATAATCCTCGAGATTTCATTGATGTTTATCTGATTGAAATGAATTCTAAGAAAGGATCAAATACAACATTTGATGGTAATTTTCATTTCTTTACACAGTTTTGGGGAGAAATTCCAATTGTTCCTTATTGTTAATTTAGCCACTGAAACTTTTTTTTATTAATCTAATTCTTTTAAATTTTTTTATAATAGTCCAGACCCTCCAAGTGGTGTGTTCAGACCTCTTCTCAGCTGGATCAGAATCAGTTGGGAATACCCTTGGGTTTGCATTGCTGTACATGGTCTTATACCCAGAGGTTCAAGAAAAAGTTCATGCTACCATTGATGAAAACATTGGTAGAAATCATAAACTGTCATTGCAAGATAAAGTCCAGTAAGTATACTGTCAATCTGATTCTTCTTAAATGTAGGTATGGCATAGATTTAAGAAACTAATTTTCTTTATCTGTAGTGTTCCATACGTGGAAGCTGTAATTCTGGAAGTTATGCGTTGCAATACAATAGCTCCAATCACTGTGCCACATAGGGCAATGAAAGATACAACATTGAATGGATATTTCATCCCTAAGGTACTATCTTTTTTCACCTCTTAGCTAATGTTATAATTCAAGAACTGACTTGGAATTCCAAAATCTATTCTAATGATTTTGTAATCCTTTTAAAACTGTTGCAAACAAGCAGTTTTACTTTTGAATTAAAGTTCCTGACAAATGGACATCATTTTGTCAATGTTGCTACAAATCTTTAGTATTATTTTAGTCATAAGATTATCAATTTTTGAATTAAATTATGTATATGATTTATATCTTTGTAGAATACAACAGTGCTTGTGAGTCTGTGGAACGTTCTTCAAGACAAAGAGCATTGGGGAGATCCTTGTAACTTCCGGCCATCACGCTTCATTGATGAAAATGGGAAATTAGTCAAGGACAACACTTTCATCCCATTTGGACTTGGAAAGCGATTGTGTCCGGGAGAGGCTCTCGCAAGAAACAATCTCTTTCTGTTTTTTACATCAATAATGCAAAAGTATTCAGTACACCTGCCACCTGGTCATCCTACACCATCGACTCTAAGCCTCCCTGGCTTTACCACAGCTCCAAAACCATTTGAAGTAACTTTTAAGAGCAGATAAATTTGCATGTGTATCATCAAAATTAGGTTATTATTATATAGGTACAATAGAATTCTGCAAGAGATTGTAAAAATAATATTATCAAATTATAATCTGTGGTAATACCTGCTGGCACTCTGAAAACTGAATGATCTCAAATGCAGGAAGTAAATTTTGTGCCAAAGAACAATGCTGTAACGTTCTATGGTATGGAGGCAATATAATATAAAATATGGTGAATTCTTAACATATATTTTACATCTGACCATACTTCATCCTGCACCATTGTACACCAAGTTTCACCATTTCTTGAAGAGGAATTATTGAGAAACTGGTAAAGAAATCTGACATCGTATTTAGAATTTTTTAAGTCAAACTACAAAACTGATTGCCAGCACTAGAGAACATACAATATCACAATCTATTAAAAGAAGAAATTGAACGGGGAATTCTATAAGATCTGAAACTATCAACAAAAACCTTATCCCAATAATAAGATTATTATAATAAGATATAATAATAGTTTATATGAAAAGACTAAATTAATCTCAACTGGTACTTTTATTGAGGTGTTCTGAAGCATTGAAGAAATATTAATGAAGCAAAATATTAAAGTACATATCTCAATGTTAATGAAAACATTTTCCTAATAATTTTTATTGAAGAAATATGTGAAGAAATTAACTTAATTGAAATTATAATAAATGAAACAGAAATTCTTTTACATTATTGTTTGAAAAGTAGCCAATTGTTTGGTACTGATTTAATACTATTAATTTCTACTCACTCTGTACTGCAGAATTTTATTATGACTGATGTATTCTGAATAAAATCAGTTACCTCTCTCAAATAAAAATATTTTTTTATTTTTTTATGGTCTTAATACAATTAATTGTAATTTGATTGTAATTGTTACTAAAGTACACCTTATAATACAAGATGAATGGCAATTTTTCCCTGAAACTCAATCCTTCTTTCTTTAAAGAGAGCAATAAAATAAAAATTCCCTCAATACATAAAAAGTATAAATTCCCTTTCTACAAATAAAAACCTTAGGAAAGTTGATGGTTGGCTACAACTTATTAGATCCTATCAATACTTTCTAACTCTGATAATGTGTAACTGTTGAAACGGAAATTACTTCCCTGGGATCCCTAGATTTAAGAAAAAACTATTCAATATAGCCCCATATTTCATTACATTTTTGCAGCACCTCTGGATACTCAGTGGCACAAGTGGGTAGAAAATCTTGAAATGTATGTGATTATATTATTATAGAACAATCATATGAATAGACATACCTAAAACTATTTTAAATTAATATTGTCAGTAGTTATCAACATAAACTTCGGCAATGGCAGTGGCCATTTGCCATTGCAATTTGCTATGACTATTCCACTCATGAAATTAAAACCAATAGTGTTTAACTATAAATACAAAATGCCCCAATCATGGTGTATCTCAAAAAGTTGATCGCTTTTTGTATCCGATTTTTCCTACCGTTTCTACCTACTGACCAATCATAAACTGATTCGTCTATCTTAGGAGGCGTTATTTTCAATATTTGGCGCATTTTGGAACTCTGTTGAACATAATTTTACTAGTGGAAAAGTCCTATTAAATACCACTCGTGCTTTGGAAAGTGTCAGATAAATCCTCTCCTCGCTTCGCGAGTAGGGAATTTATCGACAATTTGCAAAGCACACGAGGTATCACCAATGATAACAATCAACATTGACTTAGACATCAATAAGGGGGTTGACCCCTAAAAGTAGCCTAGTAGAGATGGCAATACTGATGATCAAGGCAATTGCAATGGCTATTTGATATTCTTGACTCGAGCTCTGATCTTTATGGTTATTAATAAATGCTTAAAAATATTAGCCCACACAATAGGCCTACTGATCCTATATTATGTAAATGCCTAATGCACAGTTTAGGGCCTGGCCATTCAAAGTTTGGTTCCTGTATGAAGTTATTTTCACACTGTAGGCTTTTGTCTGACGAGCGTTACGTAGATGCGCGTCACATAAGGCTGATGAATTCAGCTTGAGCTGTGGCACAACGCACGTCGCTAAGTGCGTTCATGTGCCGTTTAGCATAGGAGACAGTATTAATGTACGACGCGCGGCTCGTGTGGACAGGCGTCAACGCAGCTGACGTTATCAGCGTTAGGTGACGCACGTTAACGCAACGTTCGCGGGACACAGGCCTTCAATTAACGGTGTCCAAAGGGTGGGATGTTTACTCACATTCAATTAGATATTTTTTAATATGTACATTATACATGATAGCTGCGGGGTTTATAGTCGGTATGCTATTCCGGCATCGAGTTGACACGTTTCTTTAGGCCTCTGGTTGTGGTTCCTGGAGCACAAATTATCCAATTTCTGTTCAGACAGCTATATCCTCCGTTTCCAGAATCTTTCCAGGTAGAGCTGAATATCAATGTATTTCGTTATTTTTACTATCTTTTATTCCAACGTGAAAATGTAGTAAAGAAAAAGTATTGCAGTGCTGAGGCGGATTTTTCGACAGAAAAAGGAACGCCTCTAACAAGTTGTGTAATCGAAATCTACGGTGTGTAGGTCCTTGATATGTACAACATCTAAAAAATAATGGATAAGGTACAGATAGACCAAGAGCAATCATTTATGTCGTTTATAAATAGAAGAATGGAGACATATTTAGAAGCACTTATATAGCTGCCCAAGATCCAGGCAATAAGAAAATGGCATACTTGATCGCTCATTAAACGGTTCTCAAAATTTACTAGGATTATATACATCATATTTGTCAGTAACTAGTAGTAACAATTGATCATAATTATCGTTTCAGCTATTCAAATTCCAGCAAATGCCGAATACATGTAAAGACACAATAGAATCTGCTGTTACTACCACGTCAGATCTAAAACACTCTAAAAGTTTCAATAGGGTCGGCGATTAGTGTTACATCCGAGTGGGTAATTAACCCGGGTAGGGATAACCCTTCCTTCATCTCCCACCAAAAATGTACATGAAGGGAAAAAATACAAAACAGAATTTTTCAAATTGTCATATTTATTATTAGATTGTCATCAAATTGTTATCACATTAATTTTATGAAACTTCTGCAGAGTTCAATTTTGCAATCAAAAACAGCGCTGATCTTTGCATTTTTACTTTTTCGCACTTACAACCGCGCTTGTATTAACGTAAGAAGAGAAAGTATTGGAATCCTCCACCGAAAACCAGCGAATTTTCGACGCAAAAACTCTTTATTCCCGGGCCCTGTTAACGAAAAAATGGATAAACCAAGTTGCTAAATATAGAAAACAAATTCCTGTAACATAGGATGTAGCCAGAATCCATGTTTTGTGCGACCTTTTTACCGAAAAATCGATTGATGGCAATACCTCTTGTCTGTCCGTCAGTGCACAACGCCACTAAATCGTTCAGTCGATTTTCTCTAAAATTGATATTCCCCTACCGTTTTGGCTGAGGTCGCGATCCCTGGAATATGAAACTGGTTCTTTAATTTTGGGGGGTACTTTACATGAAGCCCCCCGGGCATTTTCGAAATTTTCAAGAAAATGGTTCCATTTTTTTAATTAAGTTTTGTTGTTGAATAGTGCAAAGGACATTTAAGAGAATGGTGCAGTTCTCATTTTCGTTAAAATCCTCGATTTTTCTAAAATTGCAAAACAATTTTTTGTAAACTACAAAATTGAAGATAGAAATGTTTGCTCTTGAAATTTATGAATTTTGTTTCCTCAAAAACCGCGCGAATGTTTTTTCTTTAAATTTTATCCTCATATGTAATAAGGTACGGTAAAAAATAAGGTGCATGTCTCGATTTCGGGTATTGCTCGTTTTTTTCGAAAATGCCCCAAAAGAATTTCAAAAGTACAAAATTGAAGATAGAGATTTTTGCCTCAGACAAAGACTGCTGTACAAGAGAAGCTCTTTAAAAAAGGTTAAGGTACAATGTTTTGTAAAAGTTAGTAGTTTTAACGTAATTTATGGTTGAAATTAATGAAGCATGTATGGGCGTCCTGGCTCACTTAATGATAACACGTAATATTGCGAGAAAGTATATGCTGTTGTGGCACCACTAGTTCTATATAATCTCACTTAACAATTCCTACAACTTGATTTTGTCGGTCATGTCACTATAAAGATGTAAAATTGCAATACTGTGTAACGTCGTGCCAATGGGCCAGATGGACCACACATGTCGGAAGGCCAGCGAGGGGGCGGGGGCAGCCCTTTGGCGGCAAGGGGAAGGCCACCATAGGCGGGCCCTTCTCAAGGGCCGGGGTGGGCGTGTCTCGGAACGTGGATGTCAACAGGCGCAGAGGGAGATGATGGGCGAGTCCAGCCGCGGTGAAGCTGGACTTCAAAATTGCAAACAGGCCCACGTTTCGGAATGAGAGGACGCCGCCGGCATGGGAGGTCTGTCACAAGACTCCTCGCGAGGCGGCTGGAGAGTAACCAGCCGTGGTCATTCGTTGTCGAACGGAAGCGCGGTGCGGAAGGCACATTTCACCCGCCAGGGGTTATCGCGAGCTTCGGCTGAGAGGTGTGGCGGTTGCCACGAGACGAGAGACCAGGAGCGGCGCCAAGCCGCTGGGGTCTGCGTCATACTTAGGCGGATATGCCTCAGAGATGTACAGTGCTGGGAGTGTAGCGCTAGTTTCCGAAGAGTGTAGATAGTGTATAAAATTTGTCAATAAATTTGTACAGAACAACTCCGTGTCTGTGTTTTACTCGCACCCGACGACGCCATAACTGTTGAGCCGCTCTTGCAACATGCTGATTCCATATACGTTTTAATATAATGTGAGAAACTTAGTTAATTTCTGGAATTTGATGTTTATGGAATATTTTTCCCACCCGAAATTTCGAGTGGGTATTTTAACTACTCAGAGTTTTTCGTTTGTGTATAACTACCCACCATACCCACATTATCCACCGGGCCTGAGTTCCAAGTGGTATTAACACACGACGAAATTTGACTTCTGTTTTCTGTTAGACTCTGTTCTGCATGTTCGTATTGATAGTTCGATGGAAGCAAATAAATCATTAGATATGTTATTCACGGCATGAAGAAAAAAGTATTTCTAACAGTTAGATATTTCTATTTTATTTTATCCAAACGTCATATCCAAAAAGAGAGAGAGACTCATACTTCTTAAAATAGGAGTTCAAGAGTTTAGAAACCGAGATCAGGAGATGTGGGTGCGTAACAACACATGTCGTACCGATAGTCATCACATTTATTCCACGAAACGTACATTTTCATAAGTCAGAATAAGAACTTATCCAAACTCCCAAATCGTTTAAAAGACTGAAAAAGGCAAGACATTGCCTCACTGAGAACAGCTCATATTTGAGTATTGAGAAGTATTGCAGTATTGAGAGTATTGGTAGTATTGCAGTATTGCAGTATTGGTAGTATTGCAGTATTGCAGTATTGAGAGTATTGCAGAATTGGAGTATTGCAGTATTGCAGTATTGCAGTATTGCAAAGTATTGAGAAGACATCCACAGCCTACCCAGTCCACCCGCAGAAGAGTAGATCTGCTCCTTCCGAAACGGGTTGCAGCCCGGAATAGATTTTATCTATAACCGACATCTAACGTCTTTAGTCCCGAATTTAGGAGGTGATTATTTCAGAACCTAATAATAAGTTTAAGCATTTCCTATACGATTCTTATTAAACTCAGTAAGTTCAGTAACGGAAATTGTCAGTTTCTTTGCCGTTTTCGAATAACTGTCCTTTTACACTAGCATTAGCTTGCGTACAGACGTCAAAGTCCGTCTTAGGTAGTTGCTGAGAAAATCTCCGTTTCGGTTTCTGACATCACTAAAACTACTAATATATCTGACAGAGAAAGTCTATCATCGGACTTTGTACCATTACGCCACGCCTCATGCAGGTAGCAAAACAAACAATTCTGAATTCACGTGACGTGCGCGAAGTCACGATAATTATCTTACTTCCGAAAGTGATACCGTCATAGATCATGTTTATTTTGTCTGTTATGAGCGATTAGGTAACAAAAGAACGTTGTCGAACAAAAACAAGGAGCGGATACCACTTTTTATCCAATATTAGATTTTTAAATTAGTTCACACAGTTTCGAAAATAACGAGAGAAAGTTAAATAAATGAGAGAAAATTAAGAGATAACTCAATATTGTATTGTGAATCTATTCATGCGGCAGTTGAGAAGTCAGATCATTAAAACTCTTTAAGATTCCAACTTATCTGTATTGCAACTTAAAACAATGTATTAACATAATACACAAATTGATACATAATTTTAGAATTGATTGGAAAAATGAATTAGTAAGAAACAAGTGGTGCTATAGAATGGAAAAGACTTTCCCGTATTAGTTTTCTATTTCCTTTGGTCTCGGCTAGTTATACGAACTTGCCACATACTCTAGCCCGCTGGTATCTAGCGTCGTCCAATGTAATTTTTTTAAATGTTTTTAATTTTTCGGTTTTCCAGTAGTACAACGTAAATTTTATGTTAGGAATTTTAAAGAACAGTAAAACCTTGCCCTAAGTGGCAATTTTCTTAGAAAAATTTCGAGACTTTTTCAGAAAATGGAGTTTTAGCCCTACTATAAATTCGAAATTTGAAGCTCTTTTTAGCAGAAAACTACACAGTTTTCAAAAAACTTCATATGATGCCAGCACTTTTAACTCACAAATACAATAGTGTTTACAAATTCCTGGAAATGTGCATATTTACGGCGCGAGAGATCTACAAAAAATTACATTTGTGTAATTTTTGGAAAAACAACAAAAACAAAATGAACTTTAGCCAAGTTACTGATTCTTTTCTTTATTACTGCATTATTAAAATGTATTAAGAGTGTAGCTATATAAGCCACATATAATTCTCGCATTTAACATATAATACTATAGAATAATAGTATACATAACAGTAACGTTTGATGGTATGTACGTACGTTCAAAATGCAACGTCAATTAGATATTTTCCTGTATATACTTGTTTCTAACTACTACTTAGTAAGAAAAAGTTGCGTAAATGCCCTCAAGTAGACGTTTAGAGCTACGTCGGATTCAACCCGCCAGCGGGAGGAGAACACCGCCCCCTCCCGAGATAAAAATGCGGTACAGTTACTGGACTGATGACTAGCCTTTGACGCATCCAGAAAACGAAATAATGAATCAATGGAATCCTCTGCCGTGTGGTCAAAGTGGCCGCACCTGGCCCTGTGACTCCAGGCCGGGTAGTTTTTGCAGACCATTTCTATCTGATATGTACAAGATAATAATTTAACAAAAAATGTTTATGTGAAATTGATGTTTTATGAATAAATCCACAATAATGTACTTTGCAAAAGTTCACTCATAAAACCACTTTGAAACAATCGTCACCAGTACTTTTTTAGTGTTATTCAAGGTTGCATCAACATCTAGATCATTAGCGACCGCTATTGCATTTAACGGTATTGTAACAGTGAAGATGACATGATATGGGGATGATAGGGGTGAAAGGACTAACACAAATACAAACTTGTCTGAGGCGGGATTCGAACCCGCGATCATTCGGTCCGAGATTGCTACGGCGCTACTGCCTTAACGATCTCGGCCATTCGGACCGATTCCGTTGCCAGTGTTTTATTCATAATGGCGGTTTCTTCGTGCTCTATTAGCACAAAAAGTTTTTTTCAAACGACCCGTTTTGAAAACCTCTTGGTTACGTAATTTTACATGCTCGTATTCGTAGTACGCATATGCGAAGTAATACACGCAGTATGGAGAAAGTTATATGATGATACGCAAAATTTCTATATTTTAGCGGAAATACACGATTTATGATACCCTGATGTCGAAAAAGTGTTGTTTTTTCAATACAATTCATCGGTATGTCTACCTGTGTGTCCGTCGGTCAGTGAAGAACACTAGCGTTTACATACGTTGCGTAGGATCATTTCCAAAATGAATATTCGCCATTAGAATAGGCTTGAATCAAACCCCAGTATTTTTGAAGATTTCGTTATATTTTGGGGTACTTTTGTAAAGTTTTCATAACATCCCTGGGATTTTCAAAAATGGCATCAAATTTTTCTTCATTTTTCCTAAGATTAGAATGAAATACACTTTCCCGTTAATTCTTATTTTCCTAAAATTACATAAGTTTCAATTTTTGGACACCCACAATTATTGAAAATTGAGATTTTTCTTGAAACACAATTTGTCCTTCATAAGTAATTCTTTAATTAGGGTGGTGTACATTATTTTTACTTCCTCGTTACCATTTAGCAATAGAAAGACATGTAATGCTGCGTAACAGAACAGCAAATGTTTGGCAGAAAAACTATAATTAAATGACCCTATTAAGGAACAAGTGAATAAATTCATTTCCAGAATTAAAAAAATCCTCTAACACATGGTGTAGCCAGAATCCTGTAGTTTTTCTTTAAGATTGATGTCTTCTACAAAAGTAACAGTTTGTGTTAAATGTGCTTTACCATTTTATTGGACGGTAACGAAAATATGAATCGACCTTAAAGTTTCCCAACACCGGAGAGATTTGGGTTTGCCGTTGTGGATGCGGTATAATCGTCTACTCTATTGCTAATAACATGCTAGAATTAATGAGTGAAGAATTGAGAACTTCTTTCAGTCACGTACCATATCGGTAATTTTATTATAAAAACGAAGCAATGTTCCAATTGTTCGCTGGTTTGTTCGATCGTTGGTTTGTTGGTTCGCACGTTGGTTTGTTCGTTGGTTCGTCAGTCCGTTCGTTCCTTCGTTCGTCTGTGCGTACGTTCGTTCGTGCGTTCGTTTTTCGTTTCTTCGTTCGCGAGATCGAGGATTTGTTGGTGCGTTCGGTGGTTTTTTAGGTGGTTCGTCCTATCGTTCGTTCGTTCATTGGTTCATTCGTAGCTTCGTTAAATTGTTCATTCGTTTCTTCGTTCGAAGGTTCATTCGTTCTTTGGTGCGTTCCCTTGTGCTTTCGTTCGTTTGTTCGTTCGTTGGTTTGTTCGTGGGTTCGTTCGTTTTAACTTTTTTTGGTCCATTCGTTAAATGATTAATTCTTTCGTTGGTTCGGTAATTGTTTCGTTCATTGTTCGTTCGTTGGCGCGTTCGTTGGTTCGTTTATTGGTTCATCTGATCGTTCGTTGGTTTGTTCGTTGTTTCGTCCGTTCGTTAATGTGTTCATTCGTTAATTTGTTCGTTCGTAATTTCGTTCGTTAATTCGTTACTTCGTTTGTTCGTTCGTTTGTTCCTTCGTTGATTCGTTCATTTCTTTGTTTGTTCATACTTGCTTCGCTCGTTGGTTCGTTCTTTGGTTCGTTCGTTTGTTCATTCTTTGTTTCCTTGGTTCGTTCGTGTGTTCTTTCCTTCGTAGGTTCGTTTGCTCGTACGTTTTTTCGTAAGTTCGAGGCCCGTTCTTTGGCTCGTTCGTTCGTTCGATACTTCGTCCGATCTTTCGTTCGTTGGTTCAGTCGCTGGTTGCCCGTTTGTCCCTTTTTTCGCTCATTCTTTTGTTTTCGCTGGTTTTATTGATTGTTCCTACAACTATTCATTTGTTCGTTCGTATGTTCGTTCGTTCGCTTGTTCGTTCGTTGGTTCGTTTGTTCGTTCGTGCATTCATTCTTTAATTCATTGGCTCGTCCGGTCGTTCGTTTATTGGTTCGGTCGTTGGATGGTCCACTCGTTCGTTTGACCGTTCGTTCGTTTGCCGTCTGTCCGTACGTCCGTTATTTCGATCGTTTGGACGTTCGTTCGTTAGAGCATTGGTTAGTTCCTTCGTTGGTTCGTTCTTTCATCGTCCGTTGGTTTGTGCGTTGGTCGTTTGTAAGTTTCTACATTTATTTGATTGTTCGTTCGTTTGTTATTTGATTCGTTCGTTGATTCTCACGTTGCTTTGTTCTTTGGATCGTTCGTTGGTTTGGGGGTTCATTCAATAGTTTGTTTGTTCGTTCGTTGGTTGATTTTTACATTCATTCGGCTCTTTGTTCGTTGGTTCGTTCGGTTTTTGTTCGTTTGTTCGTCCTTGCTTCACACGTTGGTTTGTTCGTGTTTTCGTTCGTTGGTTTTATCTTTGGTTCGTTCGTTAGGTGGTTCGTTTGTTCGTTGGTTGCTTCGTTAGATGGTTCGTTTGTTTGTTCGTTTATTCGTCCGCAGGTTTGTTTGTTCATTTGTTCGAACTAGATTCGCTCGTTTGTTCGATCGTTAGTTCATTCGTTGGTTCGTTTAGAGGTTCGTTCGTGCGTTCGTTTGTTCGTTCATTGCTTTATTCTTTGGTTCGTTCGTTAGGTGGTTCGTTTGTTCGCTGGTTGCTTCGTCCGTAGGTTTGTTTGTTCATTTGTATGTACTTGGTTCGCTCGTTCGTTGGTTCTTTTATATGTTCGTACGTGCGTTCATTTGTTCGTTCGTAGGTTCGTACTTTCGTAATTTCGTTTGTTCTTTTGTTGCTTCGTTCGTCCGATTGATTCGTCCGATCGTTCGTTCGTTGGTTCAGTCGTTTTTGTTCGTTTGTTCGCTCATTCGTTCGTTTGTTTGTTCTCTGCTTTATTCATTCTTTCATAAGTTCGTTTGTTGGTTCACGTTTGTTGGTTCGTTCGTTGGTGTGATCGTTGAAAGTTCATTTGGTCGTTATTTATTCGCTCGCTATACGTTCATTAGTTGAGTCGTTGGTTGCACATTTGTATGATTATTCTCTCAATCCCTCGTTCGTTGATTCGTTTGTTCCTTCAATCATTCATTTGTTCGTTCGTACGTATGGTCAAGCGTTTGTTCGTACGCTGGTTCGTTATTGGGACGATTGTTTGATTTTTCGATCGTTGGTCCCTGTTGTTTCGTCGGATCGTTTGATCGTTGGTTCGGCCGTTGGGTCGTCATTTGTTCGTTCGTTCATTCATTCATTCGTTCGTTTGTTTGTCTTTTCGTTCGTTTGTTCGTTCGTTGGTATGTGCGCTCGTTGATTCGTTCTTTTGTGGTTTCGTTCGTTGATTTATTCGTTTGTGCGTTCGTTATTTTGTCCGATTATTCGCTCTTTCAATCGTATGTGATTGTTCGGTCATTCGTTGCTTCGTTTATTGATTCGTCTGTTGGTTTGTTCTTTGTTTCGTCCGATCGTTCTTTCGTTGGTTCAGTCGTTGTTTGCCCGTTCGCTCATTCGTTCGTTCGTTTGTTCCTTCTTTCGTTCGTTCGATCGGTCAAATGCTGCATCGATCGTTTATCGTTTGTTCGTTGGTTGGATAGTTGGTTCGTTCGTTCTTTTTTGTTCGTTTGTTGGTTCATTTGTTCGTACTTGCTTCACTCGCTTGGTCGTTCGTTGGTTCGTTCATTGGTTCGTTCGTTCGATCGTTGGTTTGTTCTTTAGTTGGTTGGTTCCTTCGTACGGTTTTTAGATCATTCGCTCGTTCGTTTTTTCTTCGATTGTTCGTACTTCTTTCGCTCGTTTGTTCGTAGTTTTGGCTTTGGTACGATTGTTGGTTGGTTTATTTGTTCGTTAGTTGGTTCGTTCGTTTTTTTCATTTATTCCTACTTAGCTCCCTCGTTAGTTCGTTTGTAGGTTCGTTCATGCTTTTCTTCGTTGGTTTGTTCGATAGTTCGTTTGTTCGTTGTCTTTTTCGTTCGTTCGTTGGACAAGTACGTTTTGCTCGTACGTTCGTTTGTTTGTGTGTTCATTCGTTGGTTTGTTCGTTCGTTGGTTCGTTGTCATTAGTCGTCGTCATTCTTTGTCGTTTGTCATCGTTTGTAGTTCGTGGTCGTTCGTCGTCGTTTGTCTTACCTCGTCATTCCTCGTAGTTCGTGTTCCAATTTCGTCATCGTCGTCGTTTGACGTTCTTCGTTCTTGATTTGTGGTCGCCATTTTACACCCTTCTTGGTTCGTTGTTCATTGTTCTACGTTCGTCGTTCTTCGTCATTATTCGTTCGTTGTTATACATTCGACGTTCGACGTTCTTCATTCTTTGTTCTTCGTTCGTCTACATACATCGTCGTTTGTCGTCGTCTTCAATGGGTGTCGTCCGTCGCCATCCGTCGTCGTCATCGTTTGTCGCCGTTCGTCGCCGTTTCTCGACGTTCATCGTCGTTCGTCGTCATTCGACGCTGTTCACCATCCTTTGTCGTTTGTCGTAATTTGTCGTGGATCTCGTACTTCGTCGTCGTTCGTCTTCGTTCGTCGTCCTTCGTTGTCGGCCGTCTTCGTTCATCGTCGTTCCTCGACGCTTGTCGTTATTCATTGTCCGTCATTCGTTCATCCATCGTTGTCCACCATTGTTCGTCGTCATCCATCGTCGTTTGTCGTTGGTCGTCGTCGTCTTTCGACGTATTTTGTCGTCGTCGTCCCCTCGTTATTCCTCGTTCATTGTTTTTCGACGTCGTTCGTCGTCGTCGTCGTTAATCGTCGTTCGCCGTCCGTCGTCGTTCATCGTCATTTGTCGTCCTTCGTCGTCGTCGTTAGTCGTCGTTCGTCCTCCGTCGTTTACGTTCATCGTCATTTGTCGTCGTTCGCCATCGATTGTCGTCGCCTATCGTCGTCCGTCGTTGTACGTCATCGTTCGTCGTCCGTCATCGTCCACCGCATTCGTTCGTCGTAAATTACCGTAATATGTCCTAGTTTGTCTTCATTTGTCGTCTTTCATCGTCGTTCGTTGTAGTCGTTTGTCGTTTTCCGTCGTCGTTCGTCACCGTTTGTCGTCGTTCGTTGTGGTCATTCGTGGTCGTTTGTCGTCTTCCGTCGTCGTTCGTCATTGATCGTCGGGTTTGTCGTCCTCGTTCGTTGTTATTCGTCGTCAATCGCCGTTCGTACTCGTCGTTCGTCTTCGAACGTCGTCGTTCGCCTTCGTACGTCGTCGTTCGGCATCGTTCGCTGTCTGTCGTCGTTTTCCTTCGTCGTTCGTCGTGTATCGTCGTCGTCCGTTGTTGTTCGTCGTCATTCGTCGTTGTTTACCGTCATTTGTCGTGGAACGTCGTGGTTCGTCGTCGTTCGTCGTCCTTCGTTGTTGGTCGTCTTCTTTAATCGCCATTCGTCGTCATTCTCCAACGCTCGTTTTTAGCCGTCATCCGTCGTCGTTCGTCGTCGTCCGCCGTCGTTCGTAATCGATCGTCGTTGTCCATTGTCGTTCTTCGCTTTCATCTTCGTTCGTCGACGTTCGTCGTCCATCGTCGTTCGTTGTTCGTCATCATCAGTCGTCAACCGTTAACGTTCGTCCTTATTCGTCTTCGTTCGTCGTCGTTCTGCATCGTTCATTGTCGGTCGTCGTCCACCTTGGTCGACAGTCACAGTTCGTAGTCGTTACTCGGCGTCCGCAGTAATTCATCATCGAACGTCGTTCGTCGTCGTTCGTCGCTAATTACCGTCGTATGTCGTTTGTCGTAGATTGCCGTCGTTTATCGTCGTTCGTTGTAGTAGTTCGTCGTCGTTCGTCGTAGACGTTCGTCGTCTTGCGTCGTCGTTCGTAATCGTTTGTCGTCGTTCGTCGTTTTTCGACGTCGTCGTTCGTTGTTGTTCGTCGTATTTCGTCGTCCGTCGTAGGTCGTTGTCGTCGATCGTCGTTGTCGTGCATCGTCCTTTGTCGTCACTCGTAATCAGTTGTCGTCCGTTGTCATTCGTCGTCGTTCGTTGTCGTCCGTCATCGTTCGTTGTAGACCCTCGCCGTTCATCACCGTTCGTCTGTTTTCGTTGATCGGTGACGTTCGTCGTCGTTCCTCGTCACTCGTCTTCGTTCGTTGTCCGTCTTCGTTCATTCGTTCATCGCCGTTATTCCTCTTTCGTCCACGCCTGTCGTTCTTCGTTGTCCGTCATTTGTTCACCCTCGTTATTTGCCGTTGTTCGTCGTCATCCGCCGTCGTTCGTCGTTGTTCGTCGTCGTTCGTCGTCGTTGGTCGTCTTCGTTCATCGTCGTTCGTCGTCGTTGTTCGTCGTCGTTCATCTTTTTCGTCCTCGTTCGTCATCGTAATCCGCCCTCTTCCATCGTCGTTTGTGGCTATCGTTTGCCGTTTTTCGTAGTCGTTGTTCGTCTCCGTCGTCCGTCGTCCTTAGTCGAAGTCGGTTGTCTTTACGCGTCTTCGTTCATCGTTATTCGTCGTCATTCGTCGTCTGTCTTTGTTCGCCGTAATTTCCGATTACATCTTCCGCCATCGTTCGTCATTGTCGTTCGTCGTATTTTTGTCGTCCATCGTCGTTCGTGGTTTTTTTGTCTGTCGTTGTCGTTCGTCTTTGTTCGATGTCGCCTGTTGTCGTTCGTCGTTCATCGTCGTCCGTTGTCGTTGTCAGTCACCAGTCTTCGTAGTTCATCGTCGTCGGTCGTCGCTCGTCGTTGTTCGTGTCGACAGTCTTTTTTAGTCTTAGATCTCGTCGTTTGTTGCCGTCCATCGTCGTCGTTCGTAGGCGTTAGTCGTTCGTCGTCGTTTGGGATCGTTCGCCGTCGTTTGTCGTCATTCGTCATCCATCGTAATTCGTCGTCATCGTTCGACGTCGTTTCTTGGTCGTCGTTTGTTGTCGTCGTCATTCACCAAAGTTGTCCTTCGTCGTCCGACGTCGTCGCTCCTCGTCGTCGTTCGTCGCCAGTCGACGTCGTTCGTCGTCGTTCGCCTTGGTGCACCGTCATTGTTCGTCGTTCGTCGACGTACGTCGTTATTCGTCGTCAATAGTAGTTTTTCGTCGTCGTTCGTCGTAATTCGTCGTCGGTCGTCGTCGGTCGTCGTCGCACGTCGTCCGTCGTCGTCCGTCATAGTTCAAAGTCGTCGTTCGTCGTCGCTCGCCGTCATTCTTCGCTCGCCGTCATTTGTCGCCGTTCGTCGTGTTCGAATGTCGTCGTTAATCGTCGTCCGTCGTAGTCCCTCTCGTCCGTCTCCATTGTTCGACGACATCGTTCGTCGTTAGTCGTCTTTTGTCGTCGTTCGCAGTCGTTTTTCGTCGTCCGTTGTCGTTCGTCGTCGTTTGACGATGTTCGTTCTTGATTTGTTAATCGTCGTTAATCGTCGCCATTTTTCACGTCCATTTTTTCAGTTTTTTCTTCGTTCGTCGCCATTTTTCACCGTTCTTAGTTCGTCGTCGTCCGTCGTCAATAATCGTTCCGTCGTTCTTGTTCGCCATCGTCGTCCGTCATAGTCCGTCATCGTCGTTCGTCGTCGCGCGTCGTGTATCGTCGTCGTTCATCGTCGATTATTTTCGTTGTTCGCTGTCGTTCGTCGTCACTCGTCGTCTGCCGTTGTTCGTCATCTTTCGTCGTCGTCCGTCATCGTTGTTCTTTTTTGGTTCGTCGTCCTCGTCCGTCGTCGTTCATCGTCGTCGTACGTCACCGATCGTCGAAGTTCGTTCGTTGGTTTTCGTCAATCATCGTCGTTCGTCGTTGTCTGTCGTCGTCGTCGCTCGTCGTTGTTCGTCGTCTTACGCCGTCGTTTGTCAGCGTTCTTCATTCGTCGTCGTTCGTCGTTCATCGTCGTCATTCGTCGTCAGTACTCGTCCGACATCTTTCGTCATCGTTCGTTGTGCCCCTCAAAGTCGTTCGTCATTTTTCGTCGTCATTCGTCGTTTAACGTCGTTCGCCGACATTCGCCATCCCTTGTTGTCACTGTCCGTCTTCCTCATTCGTCGACGATCGTCGTCGTTAGTCGTCATTCATCGTTGGTCGTCGTTTGTCGATGTCCGTCGTCGTCGTTCATCATCATTCGTCGTTGTTCGTCGGTCGTCGTTGTTGTCGATTTTCGTCGTCGTTTGTCGTCATTCATCGAGCGTCGTCGCCGTCGTCGTTCATCATCGTCGTTCGTCGTCGGTCGCCATTATCGTCGATTTTCGTCGTCTTTCGCCTTGCGTCGTCATCGTTCGTCGATGATGTCTCCGTTCGTCATCTTTCGTCGCCATTTATTGTTTGTCGTCATCGTTCGTCGTCGTTATTTGACGTCTTCGTTTGTCGTCGTTGCTCGTCATCGTTCGTCATTGATCGTCGACGACTGTCGTCATCGTTCGTCGTCGTTCGACGTCTTCGTTTGTCCTCGTCGCTCGTTAATATTCGTCGTTGTTTGTCGACGTTCGTTGTCGATCGTCGTCGTACGTAGTCGTTCGTCGTTGGACGTCGTCCGTCATGGTCCGTCGTCGTCGTTCGTCGTTACTCGTCGTCCGTCGTCGTTGTTCGTCGTCCGTCGTCGTTGTTGTTCGTCGTCGTTTGTTGGCGTTCGTCGTCGTCAAACATCGTCCGTCTTCGTCGTTCGTCGATGTTCGTCGTTCGTCGTCGTTCATCGACGTTCGTCATAGTTCGTCGTTGTCGATTGTCGTTGTCGTTCGTCGTCATTCGTCGTGCGTCGTCATCGTCGTGCTTCGTCGCCGTCGTCGATCGTCGTCATTTCGATCGTCGTCGATCGTCGCCGTTGTCGTTCGTCGACGATCGTCGTCGTTCGTAATCATTCGTCATCATTCGTAGCCGTTCGTCGTCATTCTTCGTTCGTCCTCGTCGTTCGTGAACATTAGTTGTCGTTCGTCTTCCATCAGTCGTCGTCCATCATTGTCCGTATTCATTGTTCGTTGACGATCGTCGTCATTCGTTGTCATTCGTCGTTCGCCGTCGTTGTTCTTCACCGTCCTTAAATGTCCGTCGTCATCGTTCGTCGATGATTGTCGTCATTCCTCGTTGTTCGTCGCCATTCGTCGTTCTTCGTCGTCGTTCGTGTCGTGCGTCATCGTTCCTCGTCGTTCGTTATCAGTCGACGTCGTTCGTCGTTGTCTATTGTCGTTGTCAGTCATCTCGTCTTCGTCATATTCCGTCGTCGTCGTTCATCGTCGTCAATCGTCATCGTCGTTAACCGGTTTTTCGTCGTCATTAGTCATTCTACGTCGACATTCGTCGCGCTTCGTCGTTTGTCGTCGTCGTTGGTCGATGTCCGTCGTTGTAATAGTCCGTTGTCGTCGTTCATCGTTGTTCGTCGTAATTCGTCGTCGGCTTTCGTCGTTCGCCGTTGACGATTTTCGTCATTGTTCGTCGTCAAACGTCGTGCGTCGTCGCCGTCGTGGTTCGTCGTCGTTCGTTGACGATCGTCGTCGTCGTCGTTCGTTGACAATCGTCGTCGTCGTTCGTTGTCGTCGTTTGCTGATTTTCGTCGTCATTAGTCATTGTATGTCGTCTTTCTTCACGCGTCGTCGCCGTCGTCGTTCGTCGAACTTTGTTGTTATTCGTCTTTGTCGTTCGTTAACGATCGTCATCGTTCGTCGTCCTCGTTTGTCGTCCATCATTGTCTTTCGTCGTCGTCCGTCGACGATCGTCAGCGTTCGTCTTCATTCGTAGTTCGTCGTCGTCGTTCGTTGATGTCCGTCGTTGTCATAGTCCGTCGTCGTCGTTTATCGTCATTCATTATAATTCGTCGACGGCCTTCGTCGTTCGCCGTTGACGATTTTCATCGTCATTCATCATTGTTCGTCGTCATACGTCGTGCGTCGTCGCCGTCGTTGTTCGTCGCCGTTCGTCGACAATCGTCGTCGTCCTTCGTCGTCGTCGTTCGACGTCTTCGTTCGTCGTGGTCGCTCACCATCGTTCGTCATCGTTCGTCGTCCGTAGTCGTTCGTGTTGGTTCGTTGTCTTCATCGTAGTCGTCGCTCGTCATCGTCGTTCGTCGAAAATCTTGTCGTTTGTCGTTCGTCGATGTCCGTCGTTGACGTTCATCGTCGTTCGTCGTCGGACGTCGTCATTCGTCGTCATTTGTCATCGTTCGTCGTTGTTCATTGTCGTCATCATTCGTCATCAGTCGTCGTTGTCGATTGTCGTCGTTCGTCGTCGTCTTTCCTCGTCGTTCGTCGTCATTCATCGTCGTTGTCGATTGTCGCCGTTCGACGTCGATTTTCGACGTCTTCGTTAGTCGTCGTCGCTCGTCATCGTCGCCCGTCGTTGTCGATTGTGTCGATTTTTCCTCGTTCGTCGTCGTTCGTCGATGATCGTCGTCGTCGTTTGTCATTGTTCGTCGTCGTTGTTGTTCGACGTCTTCGTTAGTCGTCGTGGTTCGTCATCGTTCGACATCGTGCGTCGTCGTTCCTCGTCGTCATTCGTAGTTCGCCGTTGTCGATTTTCGTCTTCATTCGTCATTGTTCGTCGTCGTGCGTCGTCGCTGTCAGTCGTCGTTGACAATCGTCGTCGTCATGCGTTGTCGTCGTTCGTTAATGTCGATTTTTCTTCGTTATTCGTCGTCGTTCGTTGTTCAACGTCTTCGTTCGTCGTCGCTCGTCATCGTTCGTCGTCGTTTGTCGTCGGTGGTCGTCGTTCGTCGTCCTTCGTCGTTCGTCGTGGTCGTCGTTCGACGTCTTTTGTCGTCCATCATTGTCGTCGTCGTCCGTCGACGATCGTCGTCGTTGTCGCCATTCGTCTTTCGTCGTCTTTCGTCGACGTCAATCATTGTCCGTGTCGTTTGTCGTCGTTCGTCATGTCCGTCGTCTGTCAAAGTCCGTCGTCGTAGTTCATCGTCGTTCGTCGTCGTCACTCGCTGTTGTCGATTTTCGTCGTCATACGTCTTGCGTCGTCGCCGTCGTCGTTGTTCGTCGTTCGTCGACGATCGTCGCCGTTGTTCGTCGTTATTCATCGTTCGTCGACGTCGTTCGTCATCGTTGTTCGACTTCTTCGTTCGTCGTCTTCGCTCGTCATCGTTCGTCATCATTGTTCGTCGACGATTGTTGTCGTCGTTCTTCGTCCGTTGTTTGTCGTCGTTCGTCGATCATTGTCGTTGTACGTCGTCGTCGTTCGACATCGTTCGTCGTCGTTGTCGTTCGTCGATGTATGTCGTCCACGACGATCACGGACCACGACGGACTTCAAACGTCGACGAACATCGACGACGAACGATCACAAGCGACGACAGCAAAGATATCGAACAACGACGACGAATGACGACGACGAAAGACGACGACGATCGTCGACGAACGACGACAACATACGACGAAAAACTATGATGGACGAAGACGGACGACGTCGAACGACACTACGAACGGCGACGAACGACGACGTCGACGACGGACGACGAACGCGACAATCGACAACGACGATGACGAACGACGAAGAATCATGACGAGGGACGATGACATCGAACAACGAAGAACTACGACGTCGAACGACGACTATCGTCGACGAACGACGACAAAGAACGACGAACGACGACAAGGAACGACGAACGACAACGGCGACGACGATCGACGACGACCGTCGATGAACGACGACGGATAATGGTTGACGACGACGACGATCGTCAACGAACGACGACAAACGACAACGAACGGCGAATGACGACCGACGACGAACGACTACAAACGACGACGGTCGTCGACGAACGACGAAAAACAATGACGAACAACGACGATTGACGACAAATGACGACGAACGACGACGACGAATGACGACGAACGACGACGACGAACGACGACGACGAATGATTACGAACGACGACGACGAACGCCGACGAATGACGACAAATATCCATAACGACGACCGACGACGACGATCGTCGAAAAACTACGACGATGGGCCATGATGGGCGACGACGGACGACGACGAACCTCGACGGACGACGACGAGAAAATAATGGACGTCAAACGACGATGACGAACAACGACGATCATCGACGAACGAGGACCAACGACGAAAGATGACGAACGACAACGAAATTCGACAACGACGAACGACGAGGAATGACGACGAACGACTATAAACGATAACGACGGTCTATGACGGACAACGACGGACATCAACGAACGGTGACAACAAACGACGAATGACAACGAACAACGACAAACAACGACGATCGTCGACGAACGACGGACAATGGTTGACGACGACGGATGACGATGAACGACGACGGATGATGACGAACGACGAAGACGATTGACGACGCCGAACGAAAAATGACGGCGAACGACGTTTAACTACGACAAACGACGACGACAATCGACAATGACGAACGACGGCGACTGACGACGAATGACGTGGAACGACGGCGAACGACGACGACGAATGACGAAGACTCACGATGTCAAACGTCTACGAACAACGACGAATGAGGACGAACAACGACGAACGTTTACAAACGACGATAGTCGACGACGAACGACAACAAACGACGACGGCGCACGAAAAATGACGTCGAACAATGACAAACGAAGAAAAACTCGAATGACGACGATCGATGACGAACGACGAACGGCGTGAACGACGGACGGCGAACGACGACGAACCCCGACGAAGGTCGTCGAGCAACGACGTACGATGATGGCGAACCACGAACGATGACGAATGACCGAGGACGACAGACAACTTTCGTCCACGAACGAAGATGAATGCTGAAACCGACGAACGAAAAACGAACGCCATACGACGATCAACGATGAACGACTACGACAAACGACGTACGGAACGACGTACAACGAACCTTGACGTACGACGGATGACGATGAACGACGTTCTACACAATGAACGAAAACGAACGACTAGCGACGTCGAACAACGAACGACAACCAACGACGACCGTTGACAAACGACGACGTACGACGACCAACGACGAACAACAAACAACGACAAACGACGGACGATGACGAACGGCGGAAGACTACGAACGCCGAGAGACGATGAACGACGAAGAGAAACGATGAGTAACGAAAGCCGAACAATGACGAACGTCAAGCGACTACGACTTACGACGAATGACGATAACGTACGGCGAACGATGGCGATGGACTACGACGAGTGACAACCAACGACGATAAACGACGACGAACGATGCAGAACAACGGACAACAAAAGACGATATACGACAACGAACGACTTCGAACAAGGACGAGAGACGAAAAACAACAAGTCAAGGAAAACAAGAACGAAAGACGACGAGAGACGAACGACGACGATCGACAATTAACAGCGACGAAGGACTTCGAACAACGACGAACGGCGACGAATGATGAGAGACGAAGAACATCAACAGGCGACGAAAGTCGAACGACGACAAACGACGGCGAACGACCAAGGATGAACGACAATTACGAACGACGACGAACAATGAAAAATGACGATCGTCGAATGACGACGAAAGGCTAACGACGACGAATGTCGACAAACGACGACGAACGACGTGGAAAGCCGAACGACGACGAATGACTAACGTCGAGGAACTACGACGAACGACGCATGACGAGCGACGAATAGAGTACGATGCCGAACGACAAACGACACCGAAAGTCAAGTGACGCCGAATGACGGCGAACTACGTCGAATGACAACGAAAAACGACGAACAACGATTGTTGACGAACAATGGACAATGGTTTACGACGACGGACGACGACGAACGACGACGACGTCGAACAACGACGACGAACGACAATGACAAACGGCGACGATTGACAACGAACGATGACGAATGACGACAAACGTCGACAAACGACGACGAACTACGTGGAAAGCCGAATGACTAACGTCGAGGAACGACGACGAACGACGAATGACGAGCGACGAATAGAGTACGATGCCGAACGACAAACGACACAGAAGATCGAGTGACGCAGAATGACGGCGAACTACGTCGAATGACGAAAGAAACGAAAAGCGACGAACGACGAGGAATGAAGGATGACATACAACAAACGACGACGATCGATGAATGATGACGAAAGACGACGAAAGATGACAAACGGTGACGAACACTGACGAACGACGATGAAAATCGACCGATGACGAATGACGACGAACGACGGTGAACGACGACAACCAACGACGAACGACGATAAATTACGAAGGACAAGAAAAGACGACGACGAACGACGACGCCAAACGACGACGAATGTTTAACATCAACGACGAGAAAAAACAAATAATAAAGATGAGAGGCGAAAAACGAAAGACTACGACCAAGACGAAGACAAAAGCCGATGACGAAGACGAAAGACTATGAACGACTAAGGACGTTGAAAGCCGAACGACAACGAACGACGGTAAACGAGGACGAAAGCTGGACAACGAACGTCGAACTACGATGAACAACAAACTAACGAACTAACATGATGATGAATGACAAACGAAACCAGAGCACGAAAGAACGCACGAACGAAAAAACGCAAGCGAAAGAACGAACGAAAGAATGAACCATTGAACGAACAAACGAAGCTACTAACAAACCAACTAACCTCCGAACGAAACAATGATCCGATGAACGAACGAACGCAGAAACGAAAGAAACAAAGTACGCACCAACGAACAAACCATCGAACAGACGAATGAACCGATGAACAATCCAACCAACGAACGAACCTTCGAACACACATACGAACGAACCAACGAACCAACTAACGAACGAACAAACGAACGAAAGGACAAATGAACGCACGAACGATAGCACCATAGAACGAATAAATTGAGGAAGGAACAAACGAATGAATCAACGAACGAAAGCACAAACGAAGGAACGAACAGACGAATGAATGATCCATCGATCGAATAAACAAACCTACCTCCGAACAATACAACGAATGAACAAACGAATGAATTAGAGAACAAAATGACGAAGGTAACAAGCGAATGAACAAACGAATAATCGAACGAACGAAAGAAAGAACAAACTACCAATGACCAAACCAACGAATGAACGATCTCACGAACCAACGAACGAACGAAGCAACATCCCAACGAAAAACGGACTAACCATCGACCGAACCAACGAGCCATCGAACCATCGAATGAACCAACGAGCAAACCAACTAACGAACCAACGAATGAGACAACGCAACAACGAACCAACGAACAAAGAAACGAAAAAACGCACGAACGAATGAACCAATTAGAGAACCTACGAAAAAATAAACAAACAAACGAAGGGGCTAACGGAAGAACCAATGAACGAAGAATCGGACGAACCAACGAACGAACAATCGCGTAAACGCACGAAAGAACTGTCGAACGAATCAATGAACGAAATAACGAACGAACAAACCAACGAACTTAGCAACGAATAAACGAACGAAAGAATCAAAAAAAGAACAAACGAACGAAATAACATGCGAACGAACGAATGATTCATCAAACGAAGAAACGAACGAACCAATGAACGAACCAACAAGAGAATCAAGTACGAACGAACGAATGAAAAGAATCAACGCTTAAACGAACGAACAAACGAACGAATGCGCTAACGGACTAACCATCGAACGAACTAACGACCGAACGAAATCAAGAACGAACAAATGTAGGAACAAACCAACGAACGAACAAAGGAACCAACGAAAGAAGCAAAGAACGAACGAATCAACGACCTAATGAGCGAACCAACCAGAGAATCAAGTACGACAAATGAAGGAACAAACCAACAAACGAACCAACCAACGAACGAACCAACGATTGAATAAACGAACTAACGATGCAACGAACGAAAACACAAACGAACAAAAGAACTTACGAACGAACGAACCAACGAACGCACGAACGAACAAAGGAACGAACCAACGCACGAACCCACGACCGTCCCAACAAACGAAATAACGATTAGATAAACCAACGAAGCAACGAACGAAAACAAATAAACGCATGAACGAACAAACGAATGCGCGAACAAACGGGCAAACCATTGAACGAACAAAAGAACAAGCCAACAAACTTACCAACGAACGAACGGCCCAACAAAAGAACGAACGAATGAACTAACGTACAAACAAACGAAATTACGAAAGTACGATTCAACGACAGAACCAACGAACGAACAAACGAATGCACGAACGAAAAATTGAATCAATAAACGAACCAACGAACAAATTAACAAACGAACAAACGACCAACGAACGAAGCAACTAACAGACAAACAACCTAAGGAACAAACAACCACCTAATGAACGAACGAACCAACATCGAACCAAAGAATAAACCAACGAACGAACCCACGAACAAACCAACGAGCGAAGTAAGTACAAACAAACGAAAAACGAATGAACCAACCAACGAAGAACCAACCAGCCGAAGAACGAACCAACGTGCGAAACAATGAACAATCGAAAAAACGAAAAAACCAACGAACGAAACCACGAACGAACCAACGAGCGTACAAAGTACGATCGAATGAACGTACAAATTAACAAACAAACGAGCGAACAACCAACCAACGAACAAACGACCGAACAAACGAAGGGACCAAACAACAATCGAACGTCCAATCGATCGAGCTAACGAACAAACGGACAGACGAACCAAAGAACGAATGCACGAACGAACAAACAAACCACTGAACGAACCATCGAACGGCCGAACATACGAACGAACGTAAAAATTGAAGGAACAAACGAACCAAGGAACGACTGGCGAACAAAGGGACACACAGGCAACCAGCGACTGAACGAACGAAAGTTCGGACGATCTTACGAACGATCCAACAAACGAACCTACGGAAGAACGAACTCAAGAACGAACGAACAAACCAACATCGTACCAACAAACGAACCAACAAAACAAAGAAAGAACCAATGAACGAACCAAAGAACAAATAAACGAAGGAAGCAACGAACAAACAAATGTGCGAACCAAAGAACGAACCATCGAGCGAAGCATGTACGAATAAACGAACACACAATTGAACAAACCAACGATCGAACGAATGCGCACGAACGAACCAACAAACAAACGAATGGACGCATTAAATGAACGCACGAACGAACAAACAAACGAACGTACCAACGAGCAAACCATGTACGAACAAATAAACGAACAAAACCAACAAACGAACCAATTAATTATCCACCGAATGAATGAGCAAAGCAAGTAAGAAATAACGAACGAACAAACAAACAAACGAACCAACGAACAAACCAATGAATTATCCAACGAACGACCCAATAAACAAACCAACGAATGAACACACGAACCAACAAACAAAATAACCAACGAACTATTAAACGAACGAAGCGAACCAGCAAGTGAACCAGCAAGCGAACAAACCGAACGAACCAACGACCGAACGAACCACCACGCCAACCAACGAACGAACCCACGAAAGAACCATCGAACAAACCAACGAACGAACTAAAGTATGAACCAAGGAACGAACATACCTACGAACAAACGAATGAAAGAACCGACGTGCAAACCAAAGAACGAACCAACGTACGAAGATACGAACGAACCAACGAACTCACGAACCAACGAACAATCCGTCGAAAGAACCAACGAATGAATGTCAGAAGGAACCAACGAACACACGTACGTACGAAGAGGAACGAACCAACGAGCGAACTAAGTATGATCAATTGAACGAACGAACTAACGTACAAACCCACAAACGAACCAACGCAGGAATCAACCAACGATCCAACGAACGAATGCTCAACAATTGAACTAACGAACAGACGAACAAACAAATGGACGAACCAATGAACGAATGCACGAACGAACGGACCAGCGAACAAAGTAAGGAAAGAACATACGAACCAACAAATAAATATTTGAATGAACAAACGAACGGGCAATAAGCGACTGAACTAACGAACGAAAGATCAGACGAACGAACGAGCCATCGAACGGACCAACGAAGGAACGAAGTAACGTACGGAGAAACGAACTTACGAAGAAAATAACAAACGAACGAACAAACGTGCAAACAAACGAACCTACGAAAGAACGAATACACGAACAAACAAAACCACGAACGTACTAACCATAAAACGAAAAAAGGAGTGAATCACGTAAATGAACGAATCAACGAACGAACGGTTAAACAAACCCACGAACAAACGAATGAACCAACGAACTTACGAACGAACGACGAAAGAACCAACCAACAAATGAACGAACGAACAAATGAACAAACGGAAGAAACAACGAACAAACCACGTGCGCACCAACGAACGAAGCCACGAACGAAACAATGACCGAACCAACGATCCAGCCAATGAACGGACCAAAAACAATCCAACGAACGAACGCACGAACAAACCAACGAACGACCCAGCGATCGAACAAGTACAAACAAATGAACGAACAATTGAACGATTCAACGAACGAACGACCACGAATCAACGATTAAAAAAATGAATTCACAAACGAACATACGAACCAACGAATGAACTCACGGACGAATGAACAAACGAACCTAAGAACTAACGAAGCAATGAACGAAAACAAACGACAAAAAGAATCTACGAACAGACAAGCGAACGAAAACCAATGAACAACCGAACGAACGCAGGAAAGAATAAACGTACGCACGTACGAACAAACGAGTGAACCAAGTAAGAATAAATGAACGGACAAAACCAACGAACGAACATACCAACCAATGAACTAACGAACCGGTGAAGCAAGTACGAACAAACGAACGAAGGAAGTACTAACAAACGAACGAACTAAAAAAACGAACGAACCAACCAATGATTAAACGAATGAACCAATGATTGAACGAACAAACGAACGAAAGAGCGAATTAACGAACTAACGACCGAACGGACCAACTAACGAGAGCGAATAAACGAAATAACGAACGAATGATCAAACGAACGTACGAACGAACGCTCGGACGAACCAACGAACAAAAGAACGAATGCACGAACGAACCAACACACCATCAACCGTACTAACGAACGAACAAATGTATGACTGAAGGAACAAACGAACGAACCAACGAACAAACGGCAATCATCGACTGAACCAACGAACGAAAGATCAGATAACTAACGAACGAACAGACGAGCGGACCAGCGTACGAACGAACGTGTCAAACGTAGGAACAAGGGAAATACGAACGTATGAGCGCACGAACGAATAAACAAACCAACGAACGGTCAAACCAACGACTGAACTAACGAACGAACAACAAACGAAGCATCGAACGATTTAACGAACAAACGAACGAGCCAACGAACGTTCGTGAAAACTAGCTCGTAGATCCGCATTTTTAGAACGCCATTTTTTCCAAACTTTTTGAATGGATAGTGGTAATTGCACACTTTAATATGACTTGAAGTTCATTTCGGTTTATTTTGTGTTTTTTCGAAATTTACATAAACGTAACTTCTTTGAAAGATCTCTCACGCTGTCATAATGCATATTTCCAGCAATTTGTAAACACGATTGTATTTGTGAGTTAATGTGCTACAAATGACTTCATATTACTGATTATCAAAAAGAAAAATATAGTTTATTTGAAGAAATAGTAATTTATAATGAATTAGTTTGTTTGTATTGTATAATTTTTAAAAAAGACTTAATATATTTGAAACAAATAATGTTATTCAGCTTCCGGGTCAATGACCCCCATCTCGATCAGATTTTTGTCAAGTTTCCCTGATCCATTGAGCAAATGCTGAGATGGCCCCTTGTTTTGCTTGTGGACGTAAATGTAGCTTCACTATGCGCACGTTTTGTTGAACCCTCCTTTTGCTTGTAGTGGTAGGAGAAGAGGAGATGGCGAGTTACTATTTTGTTAGCAATTCTGAAAAATCATACTTGCAATTCGTTTACCGATGCAAATAAGTTTTATATAACTCGGAAACGAAAATGTCAATTTTATTCAAATATTACAAATCTCTCGATTTTTTAAAATTTATTTTTATTTATTTATGTTAAACTTTCACTCATCTTTCAACTATTTATAGTTAAAATGACGGGAAGGGATTCTGGAACTCAAGAAAACGTCCGCAGATAATCTTCTCCCCCATACATGTAGTTTTTACTCTTTTTTGACTAAATAAATCTAAATCTAAACTATACATAGTTGAAAGATGAATAAAAGTTTGTTTTTTTTTAAATTAAGAAAGCTTACAAAATAGTAACTTACCCTCACCTCTACTCCTCCTCCTACTACTACAAGCAAGCACAGAGTTCAACAAAACGTGCGCATAGTGAAGCTACATTCTCAGGCTCAGGACTAGAATCATGCTAACTTCAACAAGCTCGTTAGGAAGCCACTTCATACAAGTCGGAGATTTGGTGTCTACGAAGCGGACACAATTCGGGGCTGGTCTGAAGCTTAAAGCTAAAAATCTGGGTCCGTACCGAGTCACAAAAGGCAAACATAACAATACGTATGATGTATACGAGGACGAAAATATAACTTTTGAAATGTCTAAATAAATAAATATTTATTGTCTTAGTATTCAATTAATGTCTCTATGTATTTAGAAGCATATATAACATACTATTTTTAATTTTTCTGCCCCTAAAAATTGGCCGTCCTAGGACAGTGCCCATCATAATCCACAGTGTGTGTATTGGGTAAAGAACATAATTAAGGCTTGCAATGCTTAGCAATTTTTTTCTTGTGCATATTGGTTTGATGATTGGATAGACCGGCACCTCGAAATACTTCCGAGTGTTCCGTATAGATTTATTATTGCTTACACTGTTACATGCAAAACAGGTCACATGTTAAATACAAGCAGGTCCGAACGAGATTGCAGCGTTGCCTGGTAGTTTTTACTCATAAACGTTTTCAATTGATGGTATATCAGAATAATAAAGTGTCATATGGTTGCGGTAGTAGCACGCAGCTGATTGGTAGCCGCCCTGCAGTCAGGTAGCAGTACATAATGAAGGTGAGCCAACCTTACAGGCAAAACGTACAATTCTTTCATTAAAAAGGGTGACAACAAAGAAATTGGGTAACATAAATAACTATGTTTAAATCAGTTGCAAGGATAAATAATATTTAAAGGATTTATTTCGAATGTAAAACCGTGGTGGGTTTTCAAAATAAAATATTATTTCTACTCTGTGGAAGTGCACGGAGTGTTCTCCAAGGCGAAGGTGCAGGGATACACGACTTTGTCCTGTATGGCTCCTAGGACAGTAGAGGATTTTATCCAGACCCTATGGACAGTTTAGCATGATGCATCCTGAAGATAGCAGCTGGCATGAGGATGGGACAAAATTAAAAAGCTAGCCCAGAAATTATTATTCGAGAAATGTCCATGCCATTCTGTAGCACCATTAGTTTCTGAATTATTGCCTGGCCACAGGTTATGAAAGAAATTACTTATGCAAATGAACAAAATTGCATGCACTTCAAAAGTAAGTTACTCCCAATTCCAAAAGAAATACGAGATAATAAATACCTTGACATTATAAAATTCATAAGGTTTATACAAAAATAAATAAATAAAATAAAATGTTGCAAAAATGTATTTTCAAACATTATGAAATAAAATACTGAAATAACACAAACATACTTCCAAACAAAATTAAAATTACATAGGTACAAAGCACTTGAATTATAAAATGCAGTCGGAAATATTACAAAGAATGAAATTATTAAAACAATTTTCATATGCTAACAAATGGTCTAAGATCTCACTTTATTACATTATTCAGACACTTTTTGAACATCTTAGTATACTTGGAACTTAGTAAGCAGTTGGTAACTTAGGACTTCATATATTGTCATGTTTTAACATCGATATCTTAATGAAGTCACCAGCAATAAAAATGTGTAATAATACTAAACCTTTCGATTCATGGCAATATGACCATGAACTATTAAATTATCATAATTTGTAATGAAAAAAGAATTTCATAAAAAGGACTAGTAAACCTCACTATATTATTATCATGAAATCTGATGTGTTCCAGTTTACAACAGACCAGAACATCCAACAAACAAGGAGTAATACTGAACACCTGCCAATAAAAAGTGTTATTTTTTTTCCAATCATAATCTGTATCCTTCTCAATATCTTTGCAATTAAAATGTACATCAAAAACCTTCTTAATCCTCTTATGGTCTATTCAAAACATTATTTTAGACCAACTTGTAAATGCCAAAATTCTTATAATACAATTTATCTTTGATTAAGGAAATCATGCATTCCTGTTAAGCCGGTTGTACATAGTCATATTTTCTGAAAAAAATTATTTATAAAATGTTTCATCAAATGCAAAATTACGTAAAATCTGGTTTTCACACAGTATAATTAAGTTTTATTCAAAAAATTAATTTCATTAAAAAATTGTACACAATTGGCAATTGCCGGTGCGATAGCAATGCAACCAGTGAGAGAAACGCGAAGCTCAAACTCAACAAACTGCGCCATATGCACACGTAAGTTAGGTTAGTTTTCTTGAAAGAGGAGACTACACCAGTTCGAAATTACTGAAAGTGTTGACTGGGAGTGGTCGAGGGAAGCGGTTCACCATAAGTACCCTCGCTTGTATATTGTCAACGATTCTTTGTATTATAATCGTAATGGAAGACAAGATGGCGAAATAATAACAGCACACGGCATTCCCCGAAGGGAGTGAGCTAAATAACTTCACGAAAAATTTGACTGTGACACACTTATTTTATGAAACGTTTGATAATATTCTTTTTAATTTTAGCATTATAAACGACCTTTTTCGGTTTCGTTCATAATATATTTGGGCCCAGATGAATTTGCCATTTATGGCACGAACAATTGCTTCATGACATCTTTTCTTGTAAATTTATACAGTTATTATCCAAAAAAATTAAGTATGAAAACGTTTATAATGTTACTTCATTGCATTCGTATAGATTTGAAAACTCGCTGCTAACGACGCTCATTTCCCAAACATGTACTACTGCAATGAAGTGTAACATTATAAACTGGTTGCATAACGTACTGTTATTTACGTTTCACAGAACTCGTTGTATAGAAAAAATGACAACAAACATGAACGCAATGAAATTATGTAAAAAATAATTTTCATTGGCTTCAAATTAGATAAGAGATGGAGGAGAAGAAGTGAGTAAGTGAAAGAGAACGAGTGTAAGTGTGTGTGTGTGTGAGAGAGAGAGGGGGGGAGAGAGAGAGAGAGAGAGAGAGAGAGAGAGAGAGAGAGAGAGAAAGAGTGAGTGAGAGAGAGAAAGAGTGAGTGAGCGAGAGAAAGTGAGTGAGCGAGAGAAAGAGTGAGTGAGCGAGAGAAAGAGTGAGTGAGCGAGAGAAAGTGAGTGAGCGAGAGAAAGAATGAGTGAGCGTGAGAAAGAGGGAGAGAGAAAGAGGGAGTGAGAGAGAGAAAGAGGGAGTGCGAGAAAAAAATCAATATAACTAAATAAATTATAATATGAAACTGTTTGAAGCAGAAAGTTGTCTACTACATTAGATGTAGACTGCAGTCTGTAAGTTTGGTATTTTCCTATAAACAAGAGCACTTGCAGTTCCTGCAAGGAGCTACATCTTTGAAACAGTGACGGCGACATTGATGCAAATAGCACCAACCTCGACAAATAAATATAATGATAATGGCACATTTAATTTCATCTATATATCAAAAAAAAACAAATGAATAACCTTCGAAAAAATAGTTTCCTTTTAATTAAAAAATTACTTTGAACAATCAATAAATAATAGAAACATTAGAGAAGCCACTAACTGATGTATCAAAAATTAAAAGAAAATTTTTAATGTAACTAGTGATAATTGATTAGAGAAAAGATACAGATCTTTGAACATTTTGAAAATGTTTTAACAATTCACTAAAAAGTTAATTGATAAAGAACTATTTTTCAACAATTTTAAGTCACTTACTTATTCTCTAATAAAATAATGCATCATATCTTTGCAAGACAATTGAATAATTAATTACAAGTAAGCGGCTTTTTAGTGACAAAATCATTAATGAGGCACTGAGAATAAAAACCAAATTTCATGTAGTATTAGGTAATGCGGAATCTGTTCCTATAATGTGTGACCTTGCAAAGAAATCAGCAAATTTATGTTGTTGATTGGCTGTCTTCTAGGGTAATCTTGAGCATAGGGTTGAGCTCCTATGAATAAATATGCTGCTCCTGTGAATTAATTTCTTTCTCATTTGCTTTTTGTTCTCAACACCTCGATAAACAGACATATATTTAAAAAGGCCAAAGAAACTTACACTTAGTCATTGTACTGAGAGATCAGAAAAGAAAGCATAATTAAAAATAATAGGAAAAACTCATAAATTCTTCCATCAATTTTAAGGAGTAAGCAAAGCTATCAACAGGAAAGAATAAGATAATTATTTTCTGAAGTCAAAACATCTCCATTTCATTTTCTTCATCCAATCTATTTTAATCATATATAACATATTTTATTTACAAATCAGGTGTGAATAAGCACTACCAAATTTCTTCTACTGCTTAAGCTTGCACAGGATTGCGATGTTGCTGTCCATTTTGTTCAGCGGCAGCATAACTTGGAGGAAGAACATATACAATGGTGCCACCTTCTCGGCGAAAGGTGGGAACTGGAGCAGTCTGAACAACTTCAATTCGCAAAGGAAGGCTCTTGTTGCCTAGCATACACTGAAATCTACTGCTGACTGATACTGTCAACTCACTGCGTCGCAACCTATTAACAGAAAAAAAAAAAAACACATTGAATAACTGACAAACTTGGTTTAAAATTAACTCTTAAGTTATCAAGGAAACTCCTAACTTAATACAACTAGTCTTAAATATAGTTAATTTGCTCTAACCATAAAATTAGTAAAGAAAATAAAAAAACACTTGACACCATCTTTCAAAGTATATTTCATGGTAAATTATAACTTAATTGAGTTCTGAATTGCTTGAAAACTGTAAGTGCTAGAAAATGTGCACAACACAACATTTAGAGCAAATTTCTACAAATGCACATTTACGATTCTCTCAATATGGATGAGGTTAATAGACAGAGGAATATCCATTTTGTAAAAATCGTACGTATAGTTTAGGTGCTAGTGGTGTTCACTGACTGACACAAGGCTGGCAGACAATGACTGACAGAATGACAGGAAGACAATGACCGGCAGACAATGACTGACAGAATGACTGACAGAATGACTGGCAGAATGACTGGCAGAATGACTGGCAGAATGACTGACAGCCAAAACGTTTTAGTCTTTAGAAATCACTTAAAATGTGCGTATTAAAGGAGTGAGAGATATTTCAATAAAATTACATTTTATTGACAATTACAAATAAAATTAAATTTGTGTATTTTTTTGAAAAAACAACAACAAATTAATACAGTAAAATTAATTCTAAGACACCTTACACAGAGAAACTAGCACTATCTGTTTAGAAAGTGTGAAAATAAAAATTGGAGCCGTTTTAAAGAAAATAGCCCTGAGCTTCGCTCATTTTCAGAAAACTGTTTAGTTTTTGGGAAACTTTATCTGACCTTTTTTAAAGCACATGTATTCATTAATATAGTAATAAAAACAAATTGCCGCTAATGTAAATATTAGAGTCAGTAGCCTGTCAAAAAAATCACATTTTTGTAATTTGAAGAAACAGCAATGAAAGAATAGAGCAATATGGCTTTATTGCCATCTTATAGAAAGTATTTACTCTTCCAAATGTTTAAAGAAAAAAAAAATTGAGACTTTTCGAAAAAAAACTTGGTTTTGTAATTTCTTTAAATTGATAATATGGGACACAATATTGCTCGAAAACTACCATAATTTTGAAAAAATATATATGACCCTAATTAAAGAACTAATTATAGACACATTTTATACAAAAGAAAAACCTCATATTTTCAATTTTCAAAAAGGACCAAGAAATTAAAATTTATAATTTACTTTTAGTTTACGAAATAAAATTTCCCCAAAGTTACCACTTTCCGCGTTATGAAAATTCATGTCTCCTCCTATTCGCTTCCCCTCTGTCCCTAAAGCGGTGCCGTGGGAGACGCCAGATTTACACAGAACCTGCGGTCGCTTCCGATGACATACGAGGGTCTCTGTGTTATCGCCTTCCGCTTACGGAGTAAGAGGAGGTGTCACAGAGGAACGAATAGCGCCGACTATTTTTCGGAAGTTACAAAACACTCCCACCATCACGTAAAATTTGGAAAAATATTAAATTAGGCGTTACAATCAGTAATTCCTGGTGTAAGAATAAGACTAAAAAAAATATATATAAAGGTGGAAAAAAGAAAAGAAAAAAAAAAGAAAAAAAGAAAAAAAGAAAGAAAGAAAGAAAGAAAGAAAGAAAGAAAAAAAACCCTCCAACCACACGCATAGTTTCCGAGATCACCGAGAAATAAAATTGAGCTTCGAGTGATCAATAACAAAAACAACGTGCCAAATTTCAATTATTATTAATTAGGGTCTGCCATATGGTATTCTGTCATATGGTATTCTGTAAACAAGTAAAATACTTTAATAGAAATTCATAGGAGCAAACCACACAAAAATTAGACGATTAGTATCCAAATAGACGAGAAACAAAATGGAGCGTATAGTGAAAAAATTAAAAACCTCCCCCCATTACGTGAAAAATTTGGAAAAATATTAATTTCGGCGCAGCAGTCTGAAATTCTAGATATAAGTGGAAACATGTAAGAAAAATTCATAGGTGCGAACCAACTACAATCAGACGAATAGTTTCGGAAATAGACGAGAAACAAAATGGAGCGTATAGTGATAGAGTTCAAAATACCCCCCCATCACGTGACAAATTTGGAAAAATATTAATTTCATCGTTGCCTTCTGATATTCTGGGAGTAAGTAGAACCCTTTAAACAGAAATTCAAAGGTGGAAATAAAACTCTAATCAGACTAATAGTTAACGAAATAGACGAGAAACAAAATGGAGCGTCAAGTGATCAAGTACAATACAACCACCCCATTAAGTGAAATATTTGGAAAAAAATTCAATTCGGCGTTGCCATATGAAATTCTGGGTGTAAGTAGAACACTGTAAGAGAAAATAAAAAGTAAAAACCAATCTCCAATTAGAGGAATATTTTCCGAAATACACGTATAACAAAATGGAACGTATAGTGATCAAGCTCAAAATAGACGTGACAAATTTGTCATTACGTGACAAATTTGACAAAATACTAATTTCGGCGCAGCCATCTGAAATTCATTGGACAAACTTGGAAAAATATTAATTTCGGCGCTGCGGTCTGAAATTCTGGGTGTAAGTAGAAACATGTAAGAGAAATTATAAGGTGCGAACCAAACTACAATCAGACGAAACGTTTCCAAGATAGACGTGAAACAAAATCGAGAGAATAGTGATAAAGTTCAAAATACCCCCCCGTTAGGTGACAAATTAGAAAAAAATATTAATTTAATTGTTGCCATCTGATATTCTGGGTGTTAGTAGAACACTGTAAAGGAAATTAAAAAATGAAAACCAAACTCCAATCTGAAGTTTAGTTTCCGAGATAAACGTGAAACAAAAAGGAACGTATAGTGATCAAGTTCAAAATACCCCCCCATTACGTGTCAAATTTGGAAAAATATTAATTTCGTCGCTGCAGTCTGAAATTCTGCGTGTAAGTAGAACACATTAAGAGAAATCCAAAGCTGCAAACAAAACTTCAATCAGTAAAATCGTTTTCGAGTTAGACGAGACATTAAATATAACGTATAAATGTCAAGTACAAAATACGCCCCTTTTACGTGACAAATTTGGAAAAATATTAATTTCATTGTTGCCATCTGATATTCTGGGTGTTAGTAGAACACTGTAAGGGTAATTAAAAGGTGAAAACCAAACTCCCATCAGAGGTACAGTTTCTGAGATAAACGTGAAACAAAATGGAACGTATAGTGATCAAGTTCAAAATACCCCCCCATTACGTGTCAAATTTGGAAAAATATTAATTTCATCGCAGCCATCTGAAATTTTGGGATTAAGTACAACACATTAAGAGAAATCCAAAGCTGCAAACGAAACTTCAATCAGAAAAACCGTTTTCGAGATAGACGAGAAATTAAATATTGCGTATAAAATTCAAGAACAAAATACCCCGCCATTGCGTGACAAATTTGGAAAAATATTAATTTCGGCGCTGCAGTCTGAAATTCTGGGATTAAGTAGACCATATTAAGTGAAATCCAAAGCTGCAAACAAAACTCCAATCAGAAAAACCGTTTTCGAGATAGACGAGAAATTAAAGAGAGCATATAAAGTTCAAGAACAAAATACCCCCCCCCCCATTACGTGACAAACTTGGAAAATTATTAATTTCATTATTGCCATCTGATATTCTGGGTGTTAGTAGAACACTGTAAGAGAAATTAAAAAGTGAAAACCAAACTCCAATCAGAAGTTTAGTTTCCGAGATAAACGTGAAACAAAATGGAACGTATAGTGATCAAGTTCAAAATACCCCTCCATTAGGTGACAAATTTGGAAAAATATTAATTTCGGCGCAGCCATCTGAAATTCTGGGAGGAAGTAGAACACTTTAAAAGAAATCCAAATCTGAAAACCAAACTCCAATCAGAAAAACCGTTTTCGAGATAGACGAGAAATTAATTAGAGTGTATTAATATCAAGAACAAAATACCAGCCCATTACGTGACAAATTTGGAAAAATATTTATTTTGACGCTGCAGTCTGTAATTCTCGGTGTAAGTAGAAACATGTGGGAGAAATCCAAAGGTGCAAACCAAACTCTAATCAGAAAAACCGTTTCCGAGATAGACGATAAACAAAATGGAGCGTATAGTGATAAAGTTCAACGCCCCCCCCATTACGTCACAAATTTGGAAAATATTAATATCGGCGCTGCAGTCTGAAATTCTGGGAGTAAGTAGAACACTTGAAGAGAAATACAAAGGAGGAAACAGAACTTCGATCACACGAATAGTTTCCGAGATAGACGAGAAATAAAATGGAGCGTATAGAGATCAAGAACAAAATACCCCAACATAATGTGACCAATTTGGATGAATATTAATTTCGGCGCTGCAGTCTGAAATTTTTGGGGTAAGTAGAACACTTTAAGAGAAATACATAAGTGAAAATCAAACTCCAATCAGAGGAATAGTTTCCGAGATACACGACAAACAAAATGGAGCGTATAGTGATCAAGTTTAAAATACCCGCCAATTACTGTGTACTTTGAACACTTTAAGAGAAATACAAAGCTGAAAACCAAACACCAATCAGACGAATAGTTTCCGAGGTAGACGAGAAACAAAATGGAGCTTTGAGTGATCAAGTACAAAACCCCCCCCCCCCCCATTACGTGACAAATCAGGAAAAATATTAAATTAGGCGTTGCCATCTGTAATTCTGGGTGAACCAGTTTATTCAGTTTCGTTAATCTTTAACAATTAGCATAAAACGTATTATATATGTTATCATAAAGTCAAAACCCCTTAACAAAACGCCCAAATATAAATTTCTCCAAACTTACCTCAACAGGGTAATTTAACACACAGATTAACTTCCTTAACCTGGCGACAATGGAGAAAGTTTACGAATAGTAGTCTTCCGTACGTACGGGGATAGACTACTGTGCCACACGACAGTGGCAGTCCTAGTATTGAGAATTCCACAGGAAAACTAATGATGCTGTAACATCACATTCTCTCTCGCATCAGTAATGGTTACTTTAAATTATAATAATAACAGAAATTTCGGTATTACATCTAGAAACATCGCCCACAAGGAGAAGTTATTCTCAAAATTTCAAGCTTTAATATCGCGGGGTTTCCATTAGTTTATTGCAAACAGATAATTAGAGATATTCTGGCAAAAAAAGTGCAGGGAAATTCGAATATTTCGAAAATTAAGCGAAACTGCTCATATTTTTAAAAAAATGAACATGCCTTTATTGAAAGATGTAATTTTAAAGAACATATTCCATTAAGTAAAATTTCTCCGTCTTCAAATCTTCTCCGTTCTTTATACATAGGGGGGGGGGGGAATTGGAATTATTTTTCTACAAATTGCATTGAACGTCAAGCGAAAACTACTCCTTTAAAAATTCTGCATAGCCTTATTTAAAGATCTAAGTTTTTAAAACACATTTTATGATAGTTCTTCTACCGAAAAATCGCCGGTTTTTCTCAGCATTACAAATTTACGCCTACTACGTAAGTAGTATGCGCGAAAGTGATAAGGATTTGTAGAAATTTAGGTAAAGCTCTTCGAAACTAGGTCAACGCAGCACACGTCCTGCCGCTCACGTCTGCTTCCTGAGGCATTGTTTATACACATCTCCAAAACGATGCGTCAACGTTTCCCGAAATCTAGTTTCAAATTCGAAGGGCTAGCGTTCCGTTCCTTGGCCACGATCTACACAATGAAGTTTTATGTGACTGCATTGCGTTTGTGTGTGTGTGTGTGTGTGTGGGGGGGGGGGAGTTTGTTTCTTTTTTGGTAACGTAACCACGTTTCGCGAACATTTCTCCTTTCACAAAGACGGGTGTGTTTGGGGGTGGAATACAGGGGGGTCGTACTACCACACACGAGACTTCCTTGCACAAGTATCCATACAAATTTTACAATTATAACAGCAAATCCGCCAGTCATGCTTACAATGACCAACAGAATAGTTCACTTACTGATAAAAACGGTCGCAGATGGTTCCCAAAAGTTCGCCCACGCGATCTTCACCCTCGGGGCACTGCAGAGACAACACCAAATCATTGCCCTTGCTTGAATGGATGACGATCAGTTGGTCACGCCCACTGCTAAGGCTCAGCCCTGTGATCTACAACAATGCACAATAACATTCTTTCTTACAATCTCCATGAATCTAGGTAAAAGAAAACCTCCACCATCGAAAATTGCAACTACAATTGACAATACTAAGTAGGAGCAACGATGGTACCATACTTCTAATGTATCTGAAAACTAACTGATAAAAGAATGCGAAAAATCGTGAGTGTACGAGAACCAAGCAAAGAAAACACGCATGTTCCTGTAAATCGTAGCAAGAACATGACAAAATCATGACAATAGGAAGGGAGGACAATTTCTGGAAAAACTGAGAAATCAAAACATGTGAAATATACACTTGTGAAACTAGTGGTGCTATAGAATGGCACAGACTTTCTCGCACTAAATGTTTCCAAATCTTTGTAGACTATCATTTCGGTATTGACATATCCCCTTCCCAGCTCCTATCTATCGGCGCCAAAATACATTTTTTCTTCTTCACATTTTCTCAATTTTTGATCCCCCTAATAGAAGAACTGACATATTTATAAAAATATTACAGAAAAGTAAAACAGTCGTCTCTGCAATTTTCATTGAAAAAAAATTGGAGCAGTTTTTGGGAAAATTTCGATTGAACGTTTCCGAAAATTAGCAATTTTAAGCTCATTTTTACGGAAAAGTTTTGAGTTTTCGTGAAGCTTCTACAAAAATAATTTGAATTGCTGTGTTCACAATTTGAATTGCTGTGCTGTAGTTGAAAACGCCAAATAAAGTTTCAACTTTGGAATTTTAGAAAATCAACAAGTTAATAAAATCTTTGGATCCATTTTAGAGAAAAAATTGAAAAGCAAAGCACCCCCAAAAAATTAAAACATCAGTTTCACATTCAAGGGGTAACAGTCCCTGACATTAGGGTCAGATTGATTGAGGATTATGAATTTTGGTATTTGGAATTTTGATTGATTGATGATTATGAAGTACCATACAAAAATGGAGAAGATCCGATTTTCTATGAAGCCTATAGATTTTTTTATTTACAAAATTTGAAAATTCTTTCTACTTATACCAAAGGCATCTCAACTTTATTTTATTTTTGCTGGCTGCAGAGTAATATTACAAAATATTTCAAAGCTATGCTTGCACAGGGTCACATTTTCCAGAAAGTGGTAGCAACAATGTCACCTACATGCATTGGGGACTGAATTTAACTAATTTTGTATTTAAAAAAAAAACTTTTTTGGGGTAATTTGAAATTATATCTCACTACCTTTGTCTAGGCCATTTAAAAGTATTTGAGCAGAATTTGGAAGTAATTACTTCAATGATTCAGAAGGTTTTGAAGAACAATTATATACATACTTACGTAGAACTAAGTTTACTTTCATATAATTCATTTTGTAAGTTATATTTCAATGTACTACAAATTTTGAAAGTTTGTTTCCATCAGACATGACAAAGCTCCCTCATAGCAATTCTTCCCTATATACACGTTTTAAAAATTATATTAACTGGCTAAATTATTCATGCATTTTTAAATTATGGAAGGAATTGCTTTTACAATAACATGAAAATATAGCACTAACTTTGCAGTTAAGTGGTTAATTTCTTCAATGTTGTTCTCATTTTCCCTTCAAGCCTGCTGTGAACCCCTGCAAGTAGTATATATACCACTGTTTGTGAACCTCTGCTTTAAATGCCTTTTATATTCATGCCAACATTGCAAAGGTATATCATTCCAATAACAATATGCATGATTAAATACAAATACTATCCACTTTGTTGAAAGAAAAATATTCCCCTTCACCTCAAAACTAATTCAACTACAATATAGCAATAGAGTGAGTACCTTTTTTTATAAGAACATTAAAATTTCAACATTCTTAGGTCAAAATATAATACAAAATGGGAAAAACAAATGTAACATTTATTATAATACTATTGAATTCTAGTCCATGCTATTTCTATAAAAAATAAATAAATAATAATAATAAAAAAACAAAAAAAACGATTAAATGAAATATTAAAAAAATATAAATTTTCAAGTTTGTATAAAGTGTTGTATTATTAGCGTTGAGGGTCAAGTTGTGTTATCATTCAATTTTGGAACATTCCATATATTTCAGAAATAAGAAACAAAATGTGCAAGTGAACATACAATCCACATGTCAATAAAACGTGAAGCCAAGGTTTCATGCAATAGAATGGGTAAAATGCAACAAAGCTTTCAATTGCTTCTAACATGCACAGCCACATAATAAATAAGCAAATGAGAGCATACTTTTTTGTACAATATGATCAATTTGTAACTGGCAATGATCATATAATATAATTAGAAAATTAGCAACAATATATATAATTCAAATTAATAAATTTAAAAAAAATTGAATTGTACATTTTCAGATTAGCCTTTATATATTTTATCACCGATGGTTATTTCACACCAATGTGACTTAAATAACTTATTTTATGTAATATAAGGTTTTAAATATTTACTAAATAGAATCTTGATAGGAATTAATTTTCACTTATTCTCCTATATCATGGCATTAGGAAAATAATTTCAAAATCATATGCAAATAAGAAAAATACCTACACCTAATTAGAAAGATTAGGAGCACCAATAAAGAACACATTGCTTCCAGAGTTTGAACTGATCAGTCAATTTAACAGCAAGCAAGAATATGTGAGGAGCAAAATCGAGTAGTTTTTAATAAGTTCTACATGCTCCTGCTTTTAGATCAAAATGCCTTTTAACACATTAAATTAAACATGTTTGGAAGAAGTCTGAAAGCAGGAGAACATACTTAAACAATACATATTAATTAAATTAAACACTACACAATTTCATATTGAACTCAATTTTAATTAGTTGCTCCTTATATTCTTAATGAATTCTACTCTCAACAAGGGTGACCATATTTTTTCTCTCAATTTTTGGCAATTTCTTTATCCACCATCTCTTTAATTTCTTTTTCTTGAACTTATTTTCTAACTTTTTTATCTCTCTGAACTTATTTATCCTCTCTGGCGAGGACCATTATTTTTTACACGAGAAGAGAAGACAATAAAATAAAATGGAGGTGAGGGGGGGCCTGTATTTGAGAGCAACAGAATTTCAAAGTTGTAGACAAGTTCATGGGATAATTACACAATTAAAATGATAGGGAAACTACAATGCCTTCTGAAACGTATTATCTATCATAAATCTCACAAATTTTCCACACTATAGCAAAATTCAACAAGAGGTTTTGACAAAAAAGATTTTTTTTTAAAAAGGTGTCCCGTTTACATTTGCAATGAGTCTCTAAACCATTACATGGGCATTTAACGCTTGCCTTTAGAGTAATCCTCCATTAACATATTTGTGGCATTTGAAGTAATCCAAAGGAGTATTTGCCTGTCATTCAGTCTTACTGCAGTCTGTTGTCAAGGGGACATCTCAAATAGCATCTCCGCGAATGTGCCTCTTACCCCTGCGTCACTACCATGCGGCCAGAATTGGAAAGGAATTAGGACAAAGTAGGATTTAGGATGCTTCACAGGGGTTGGACTAAGAAGGCAAATTCGTTTTGTAGCTACAAATTTCAGTGTCCAGGAATCGAACCTTTTGATTTTATGAACAATATTATTGATAGACACTACTTTCCCAAATACCCCCTCCCCGGAATTTTCGAATGAAAATTTAGGAACATTACAGAATCTACATACTTTGTATGTTCATTGCCACAATGTTGTTTAAAAACAACTAACTTCAGCAATTTTAACTGCATTAGATCCTAAGAAAATTGCAGGAAGGTTGTCTTGGATCCATTTTTAACACTGTTTAAAAAATTGTTTCACATTGAGATACTTGCATATTTAGCCCCATTTATTGTTGCTAATTTTTGGGAAGAAAAGGGAGAAGAAAGAAACAAAGAAAGAAAAAGAGAGATTATATTAAAGAACACATGTTAATTTTGTCCATATTTTCAAAACTTTTCCTCAAAAGAGTTTGTAAAAGGATCTTACAATGTACTGCATCTATTGACTACTTGAACCTCAACTTGTTTCTGATATAATAGTACATGGACTTCAACTGAAAACTATAAAATATAAACATAATAACGGAAGTGCGCATAAAGAAGTGTATGCAAGATAGTGTTCCTTTCTTTCACCTTCAATAAAAATTTCAAAATTAAATTTGTCTTATAAAATCTGCCAATGCACCCTCATTTGTACTTATCATTAGAATACAAGAACTATCTAACTGTAATGACTCCTCCTGATCATTGCCAGTGTCAAGTAAAAAAAAAAAAAAAAATTATATATTAACATATACATTATATATATATACATTACAGCATATATATATATATAATGATATATATATATATATATTATATCTATATAATATAATATATATACATATATATATATACATATATAATATATAACATATATATAGTATTACATATATATTATATATATAAAATAAGCCAAATCAAACCAGCAACTACACCCCAGTCTCACAACAAATGTAAAGAAAAAGAAGAAATCTAATACTGGGGGACAAAAAACGAACAAAGAACAAAAAATTGCCAATATCCTTGAGAACAATCTCATATTAACGAGCAACACTAAAGTGTTCTTGCATATAATAATGGAGATTTTCATGCCGCCTTTGTTTAGTAATGATTATGCCCGCAAGGACCGTGACTGGGGAGGGGAGCTGATGACAGAATGAGTGGTGGAGAAGCTCTGCTCTGCAAAACTGTCAAATAATAAATTTAGCAACTTGCTTATGGGCTCTAAAAAGAGAAAGGTTGCACCGAGAGTAAGATTTTAGAAATTTTTCTTTTTAAAACACCGTTTAACCTTTCATGTATGAATCGCAGATAATGATAAAGCAAAAAACTCAAATTTTATAAGTATGTGTACATTAGATTTTACCACTAGAACTGCATGAAAGACAGTCATGCCCTTGGAATGGTAGGTTTTAGCCACGGCACCAACAGCTTTTAAAATAAAATATATTTATTTATAGTCCGCATCAATATCATTATTATTTAGGCAACTATTACAGTTATACAGATCACGTTATAGTTACTGACATTTTGAAATTGGGTGACAATAATGAAATCAAAAGACATGCACATGGTGTACACATAAGTTGAAGATTCACGCGTCAACAATAATAACAATAGTCGGAGAGGTTCTGTGACTGGTGTTATCAAAGGGAGACAACAATGGTGTAATGATGTTCACGAACGACGTGACACACTACGACATAGTGGTGATAGTTGGCCACAAAGCTGGCTTTTACCAGAGAATTAAGTTATACTATTATGATCTTTCCAGTAGAATGAGAGTTTGTTTATGATTAAGTCCACATACCTGGTCTTAGATGTTTGACCTGGACAACTTAAAAAATGTGATCTAAGAATGTTGGACTTTGCAGGCAAACAGTTTCACAAGGCTTAGGGGGAGATTTTTTTGTATTAAGAAGATGCTTAAGCTTGAGTGTCCAGACTTATTCTTGGAAAGGACTACTTATTCGATATCTCTGAAGTGCATTTTTTCTACCTGCGATTTATTTTATATTTTATTTACTGGGCATAGGATTTATGAGTTGGTGTGTTAAAAGCATTCAAAAATAAATTCGTATACATGAATATGTTGTGTCATTGGTAGTCTTTTTAAGAAACTTGAAGAGATTGTTTCCCCACTAAACATCTTTTTTGTACTTGGTTTCCGCAAGAGATGCTTAGTTTTGTTGAGGGATCCATGCTAAAGTGGCTAAATTTATCCCTCCGCATTGTAGATGTGGGCCATAAGTTTCCATAATATGTCAGTATTGAATTCAGTTTTTGTTCTGTTGCTTCCAGTTCCATTATTAAGAAGTGAGCTAAGAAAAATATGATCATATAATAGGCCCCCTCACGAGATTCCTGCTCAGTCCTGCTGTATGACGTGATTTTGTAAGTAGTTCCATTTTTATGGGAGATTTGTTTGAGATCATACTTTGTAACCTTAACAGTGTGCGCTTTCGTTCGCTAGAGCTGACAAAGTTGCAAAGGCCGCCTACGGCTGTTCGTGCACGCGAGCGCTGTCTGCCGGGTCGGCAGCGGAAGGGGATGTCGCCCCTAGCCGAGGCGTAACGGTAACGCGCGCGGAGAGAGCGAGAGGCGAACAGAGGACAGGCCAGAGAAAGAGCGAGAGAGAGAACTCGAGTGGCAGGGGGAGCGCGAGAGAGAGAGGGGGGAGCGAGGGAGAGAAAGAGAGAGAGGGGGAGAGAGAGGGGGGGGAGTAGAGAGAGAGGGGGAGAGAGGAGAAGGGGAGGAGAGAGCGAGGGGAGCGAGACGAGGGGAGGGAGAGAGGGGGGAGCGAGAGAGAGGGGGAGGGAGAGAGAGAGTGAGGGAGGAAGATAGAGGGAGGGGAGAGAGAGAGGAAGAGAAGAGGGGGGAGAGAGATGACGGGGGAGAGAGGGGGAAGAGAGGTGGGGGGAGCGAGACCGAGGGAGAGAGGTGGGGGGAAGGCGATGACGCGAGGAGGAGAGAGGTGGGGGGAGCGAGACCGAAGGAGAAGGTGGGGGGAGCGAGACCGGGGAGAGGGGGAGAGAGAAGGGAGAGGGCGGAGAGAGAGGGGAGAAGGAGAGGGAGGGAGAGGGGGAGAGAGAGGGGGGGAGAGGGAGAGAGAGGGAGAAGGGAGGAGAAGAAGATGAGAAGAGGAAGAGGGGGAGAGAGGGGGGAGAGAGAGGGAGGAGTGGAGAGAGAGGGAAGAGAGAGGGATGAGAGAAAGAGGGAAGAGAGGGAGGAGAGAGAGAGGGAGAGAGGGAGAGGGAGAGAGAGGAAGAGAGGGAGAGAGGAAGGGAGAGAGAGAGGGAAGAGAGAGAGGGAAGAGAGGAGAGCGAGAGAGACGGAGAGAAGAGGAGAGAGAGAGGGAGAGAGGAGGGGAGATGAGAGAGGGAGAAGAGAGAGGGAGAGGAGAGGGAGAGAGAGAGGGAGAGAGAGAGGGAGAGAGAGAGGGAAGAGAGGAGAGAGAGGGAGAGGAGGAGGGAGAGAGAGGAGAGAGAGAGGAGAGAGGAGGGAGAGAGGAGGGAGAGAGAGAGAGGGAGAGAGAGAGGGAGAAGATGAGGAGGGAGAGAGAGAGGGAGAGAGAGAGGCGAGAGAGAGAGGGAGAGAGAGAAGGGAGAGAGAGGAGGGAGAGAGAGAGGGAGAGAGAGGAGGGAGAAGTAGAAAAGGGAGAGGAGAGAGAGGAGAGAGAGAGGGAAGAGAGAGGGAGAAGAAGGAGAGAGGAGAGGGAGAGAGAAGAAGAGGGAGAGAGATGAGGGGGAGCAGAGCGCGGGAGAGAGAGAGGGAGAGAGAGGATAAGGAGGGGAGAGAGAGGAGGGAGAGAGAGAGGCGAGAGAGAGGGGAGGAGGAGAAGGGGAGAGAGAAGAAGAAAGAGGCGAAGGGAAGAGAGAGAGGGGAGAGGGAGGAGGAGAAGAGTAGGAGGGAGAAGAGAGAGGGGAGAAAGGAGAGAGGGAGGAGGAGGAGAAGGAGGAGGTAAAAGAGAGAGGGAGAAGAGAGGGAAAGGAGAGGGGGGAGAGAGAAGAGAGAGAAGAGAGAGGGGGGAGAGGTAGAGGGAGAGGAGGGAGGGAGAGAGAGAGAGAGAGAGTAGAAGGGAGAAGCAAGATGAAGGGAGAAAAGAGGAGGAAGCGAGAAGAGGAGCGAGAAGTAGCAGAGGAGAGAGGGAGTAGAGGAGAGGAAAGAAGAGAAGAAGAGAAAGGGTGGAAGGAGGAGAGGGAAAGGGGGGGGAGGAGGGGAAGGAGGGGGAGGGAATGGAAAGAAAGGGAGGGGGTGAAGGAGGGAGGGAGGGGGGAGAGGAGAGAGGAGAAGGAGGAAGGGACCGGTAAGAGGGAGGAGAGTGAGGGGAGAGAGAGGGAGGAGGAGAGGGGAAAGAGGGAGAGGGAGAAGGGAGAAGAAGGAGGGGTAGAGGGAAGAGAGGGGAGAGAAGAGGGGAGAGAAGGGCACGAGAGGGGAGAGAGAGGGAGAGAGAGAGAGGATGAAAAAGACAGGAGAGGGATGAAGAGAGAAGGGAGAGAAGGAGGGATTGAAGAAAGAGAGGGGAGAAAGAGGGAGAGAAAAGGGGAGAGAGAGGGGGGAGAAAAGGGGGAAAGAGAGGAGAGAGAGAGAAAGAAGACAGGGAGCGAGAGAAAGAGAGGAAGAGAATGGGAGAAGGAGAAGAAGGGGGAAAGAGAAGAGAGAGAAAGAAAGAGAGGGATGTGGAGGGAGA
>BOPP01000044.1:5926516-5963882 GCA_017312745.1 Gryllus bimaculatus
GGAGGAAGAGGGAGAGAGGGAGGAAGAGGGAGAGAGGGAGGAAGAGGGAGAGAGGGAGGAAGAGGGAGGGACAGAGAGAGAGGGAGAGTTGGTGGTGTAAGTGCGAGCGGTTGTCAGAGACGAGTTTTTTTTGGGGGGGGGAGGGAAACAGATGTGGAGAAGGCAGCAGAAGGTGGAAGAGTCGACAGGGTTACTGCACCAGTTGGTCGGACTCTTCCGACGGAATTTGTGCTGCCCTAGCACGAAAATTCCGACGCCCGCTAACCGCGACTAGCTTAACTGTTTCGTAAAGGACGTAGCCTCCGAACTGAGGTCGGTATCCTGTCCCGTTTGTTCCACCTGTGGTTGTTTGTTTTTGGGTCATAACCAACTGCCACTACTATATGAAATTACGAGTTCGTCGTACGAGCGAGGTTCCCGCGGGGGCACGAATAAGAGATAACACACCTACATGTAGAGTATTCTAAGTTATTGAAATTATGATTGCTGAGAGCCTTGGAACTAAATGTTGAAAACTTAATTTTTTTTTCTTCTTGAGCTCAGGGTCAAGCAAAAAATCTTATTAGTTTTTTTTTTTTCAAGTCAGAAGTTCTGAATGCTGTCTTACCTGTTGAAATTGTCTTTTTTTTCGTTGAAGAATATTGTTTAATGTTTTCTACATAAATCATGTGTTAAAGAAACATCTTGATGTACATAATTTTAAGTCAGTGAGACTGAATGCTGTGAACCTTGTACGTTGAACTTGTGTTGTTGTTGTTATTTTTATTATTATTTGCTGACTGTAAAACTTGTATTCGTTCAAGTAGGTTCAATAAACAGACTTTATAAACGTTTTGAGATTCCCTGTGTATTTAAAAGATACACGTGGTCTCTCGCAGTTGATTCCCATTTGTTTCTTTTTCTTCGTTTTTTTTTTTAAGAATATTTTTCAATATTTTTTTACTTCCTATTTTTACTACTTCATGTTTTTTTACTACTTGTTTTTTTACTTGCATCTTGTTCTGTAGTCACATCTGTGTTTTTTTGTGAAATCTTCAGAAGAGCCACGATCCCACGAAAATTCCCCCAACTGCACCGGAGGTCAATTAGAATATAGAGTTTTATTCCATTGATAATTTCTTCTGGTATTCCTTCTTCAAATATTTTCCACAGTTTAACCTTGTTCTCTATATCAAGTCTTGTTTGTTGTTATTATTCATGGAGAAATGAATCTTTAATTTTCAATATTTTGTTTCCATGAACTTCTCTTAATTACTGCCACACCAGAAGTGCCACACCTCTCCTCTTTTCACTCCTGAAAATATTAGCAAATGTTTCTTTGGCTCTTGTGCCCCATTTCCTTTCTTTTTGGTTTCTGATAGTACAGCTATATCTGTGTTTCTTTCTGTTAGTTTCATTTCTAAGTTGTTTTCTTTGACAGTCCTCTTACATTCCATGTTCCAAGTTTCAGTATTTGATGCTTTTCTTGGGTATTTCTAGTGATTATGATTTCTGGGTGGTCTCTAATTTCGGGTATTATATTTTCTGTATTTTTGAAAACAAAACTGTTGCATTATTACTCATTATGATGAGAAGGAAAGTTGTTCAATTGTGTGTAGTTCCTCAAATTCGATTCCAGTTTTAAAAGCTTTAATTTTTTATTAAATTTCCTCTCAATTTCTGTGCAAAGTATTTCTCCGCTTACTCCATTGTTGCATAAATATTATTTTATAACTTCTTCCCTAGTTTGTTGAGCTAATCTTTTCACAGTAAATTTCCAGTCGCAGCGTCATCTTCGAAGCCATCTCTAGGATCCAGCTCCAGTTTGGTCGTATATACGTTATGATGACTCTTACAATGTGAATTGTGTGACTGATTTTCTTTGCTTCAATGATACTCATCGGGGCTGACCTTTGGAATGTCCGTCTTTGAGGTCAGCTGCCCACAAATGTTAGAGTAAAGCAACTTCCTTTCTCTATGATCATTTTTTTCGTGAGTACTCCGCTCTCTTGAGTAGCTGCACAAATTGTTAACGATTCTGTAATTTTTGTAAACTAGTTTATTTGATTTTGAGTAGATCAGATCACAACCGTGATTTTCTCCTTGACATCTTTTTCATATTCCTAATGAACCATGGTTTCTCACAATTCTTGGTTTTATACGCCCGTGAGTGAGCTGATAGGTCTATTATGCTATGAACAAAAGTGGAGTAGAAATTTTCGATGTCATCAATTACCAGGTTCAGGTTTGGAAGACTAAGTTCTCGTCTGATAACAGTGAAGTCGGCAAGGTTGAAAATTCTTGTCATTCTGGGTGTAGCTTCTACCTCGGTACATGAGCCGGCCAGCATTTTGGTCTCAATCATGAGGTGATCGCTTACACCAATTCCATCTGATAGGACTGGGGGAGTAATAACGTGTTCAGAATTCGTCAAAATCAAATACAGAACATTGGGAGAGTGATTGTTGGCTGGAGAACCATCTGTATCGAGTTGGAGTCAATGAACATATCCCGGAACTCGCTTTCCGTTTCTGTGCGCACCGTCAAACTTGGGATATTGCAGAATATTGTTGGAAAGTTAAAGTCCCCAAGACAATGATCAGTTCCCTGAAGTTGCGCACCTTCCGGATAGTTTCAGTCACACGGTCCATAGACGTGGAACGGAGTCTGTAAACATCTCCGACGACAAAATGTAGTGCACCGATTTTCACTCTCAGCCAGAGCGCTTCCACATCTGGGTCTTCTAATTCGCGCAGTGGGGGGTGATGAAGAGTTTTATCTGGCCAATCTCGTCTGATATGCACACAAACACACTCCACTGCAACGCCTGTCACTCCATTTCAGTTCGCGCCGTGTATTATCCCAGCGAAAAGTTGAAATCCCTCAAGTTGCTCACCTTCCTGATATTTTCAGTCAGACGTTGGTCCATATACATGGGTTGGGCGTACGAGTGAGGGGGTCTGTATACACCTCCGACAATAAAATGTAGTGCTCCTATTTTCACTTTCAGGCAGAGAGCTTCCACATCTGGGTCTTCTAATTCAAGCAGTAGGCTGATCACAGATCTTATCTGGTCAATCTCCTTTGCCAGATAACCATCACCACGCCCGTCTTGGTAGCTCATATAACCAGGGATTTGAGAAAGTGGATCAGTAATACTACTTTTCAACCATGTCTCTGTAATAATAACTATATGTGGATTCCTTTGTTGCAGTTCCAGCAGTAATCAAACTTTGCCGTCAGTGAATATATATTTATATACAAGGACGGATTCACTGGTGGAAAGGAAGATTTGCCTGGTAGATGTACATTTTCCCATTTTACTGCCTCTGCTCGTTTCCTCGACTTTTAACAATTTTCGGCCCTCCTCTTACTACTGTAATCTGCAGATTGGGGTCATCTTTTCGCCGGTCTTATAGTTATCTTTCTGGCGAGTTCTTCCTTTAGGATAGCATTTTGTAGGCTGTATCCTGATATAGAAAATCTATTTTCAAGTGTCTTGGTTTTGTCACGTTTTCCCTGTCGGAAGGAAAGTGTACTATCCTTTTCAGTCTTAACACTCAAGACCTTCAATAACGAGTTCACATTGGTGTTATCTTCCGTTTGGCGGTCTTTTGGAGTGCCCGCATCAGACTCGTGGAGTGCACAGAGGATAACATTTTGCTTTGGGTTACCTCGGTCTTCAATTTCTTTCAATTCTTAGGCTGTACACACACAGGATTTGACCGCTTCAAACTCCCGTCTCGACTTAAGATCCGCTTTGATTTTCATTTGCCTCCGCTCAATCGCTTCATCTTTTCCTTTCAAATCCTGGATTCCACTTTTGCACAGCTTGACTTCCTCGAGACACTTAACCAGTAGCGTTCACCTTTTTGACAGTGTCCGGAATTTAATTAAGACCATCATTAAATTTCTTTCGAGTTGTTCAGTTTGCTTTGCGAGTTCAGTTTTTAAAGCTTTGATTATTTCATCAGATTTCGACATCTCAGAAGTTAGGGTTTGTGTCCAGAACACACTGGTTGCATGTGATCTCAGTACCGTCGCCCTCAAATGTATCTACACTCTCACGAACTCGCCTTGTAGGATGAAGTTGGAGGAATAGGAGCTTTCCCCTTAATCAGCCAGAGTGCAGGGTTCGCTGACTGCTTCAGTGCTGTCGTAGGCCTTTTCTATGTGAGAGTACGGTCACAAAGTGATGTCTGAAGACAAAGATTTTTCTTCCCAGAGCAACGAGATGTTCCAGAACTTGATGTCCTCTGAACCTGCAATGGATTGTGGCGAGCAGATACCACACAGCAAGTACGGCGAGATACAGGATGGTAGGTAGCTTGCTGATAACGATCGATCGTTTCCTCCTTTTAGAGCTCGGGCGATGGCTGCACGCGTTAGAGTATGGATGGGGTGATTTTTTCAGATAAGATTACAAATTCAATAAATTGCTTCATCAAACCAGAAAGATATGTTGTGAATTTCATAAGAACCTGCAGCAGTTCTCTTCATAAGCGCGAGGGCTGAGGGCATTTCAGAACAGAGTGTTGAAATCCTCAGTCACTTTGATTGAAAAAGCCAATGCATGGTTCTCTATTCTTTAACAAAAACAAAGCCTGGAGAGCAGTTCGCCGAACTCTACATTTTCTCATGGTGAGCAGCGAGTTACAATGGTATCCCGAGAAGTAATCATCTCTCCATACTTAAGTACATACGGCAGTTGTGTTTTTCTTTAATTTGACTATCTTCCTCCACACCAGACCAGGTGGCGCATGCCAATTGAGAATCGAAACTATGCTTTCCACGATGAATTCTTACACTCTAAAATTGTTCTCGCCTTTGCTCTAAATCATTTGTGAACAATTAAATTTCTCCACGGTTGTATAAGCTTGAGCCTGCCCAACCCTTCTTACATGCACGGACTGCCATTGAATAGTTCAAATTCCAGCATGGGACAAATGTGCGGTTTACTGGTCGATTTTAGAATCGCAGAGGAAGCAGCTAGAAGTATAGCTCTATTGAGTTCGGCGATATTCCATCGAAATGATCATCAGGGAGGACATTAGCTTGAAAAGTCGACCGCTCAGCGCTTTGCACAACCCAAGACTTAGTCGACCAATGCGAACATTGGGAAAGAAATTGTCGCTTCCGTATAGGACTTCCAAAATGGTCCACTATATAGCTTGGAGGGTTGGAAAGGGCTGGGTCAATCAACGTGCTTGAGTTCGTCGCTGCAGTAAAATGTGTTGGTTCACTTGTATTGAGAATCATCAGGTTAGAAGTGTTGTTAACTAATACCAAAATAATATCCCTCTGTCAAGTATAGGAAGAACCTCAAAACGGGCTGTGAGCATTTACATCTCCAACTATTAAGAAGGATGTGGGCAATTGGTTTATCAGGCTGAAGAAGTCAACAGCTGACCCTGTTTACCCAAGGGGGTGTAAATATTACATACAGTAAATGTAGGAGATGGGAGGTACACCTACACACACAGTTTGAAGAACTGCCAGAATAGGTACCTCTACAGAATGCAGCTTGTCGAGAATCAATGGATGATAAGAATGAAAATGAGAGGGTACTAGAGACTAATTGCTTACAAGTAGAAGTAGAAACTACACTTCTCATGAGAAACTGCATCTTTTCATATGAATAAAGTTTCATGAAACTCCAAGCATTTACTTCCCTCTGAGTAATTGCTCTGCTGCAATTGGTTGTCTTTTCATATGTTTTGTAGAAACTATCTCATTTACCTCGTAACAGATGTTTGTTCTTGATGAAGCTGACCATGTCAGTTGTGGTACAGTTGTGAGTTATGTTTGACCTTTTCTTTTTTCCTGAATGTGATCATATCGTTCAGATAAGGAGAGGACTAAAACTTGTTATCAGCAAGGTATCATTAATATTTTAAAGGTGCAAGGCATTTTATTCCAAAAATCACAATTGCCGTCAAGAAGAAGAATGCCGAAGGGCTGACTGCAGAAATATATAAAAAATAAAGAAATAACACAACAATTATCGAAGAAAATTTTCTATCACAAGAACAGTGGTTTTTCTGCGGTAGGAGGCGAGGCAGAACACATAGTCCATGAATTGTTAGAAAACACTTGAAATGGAAGTATGGGTCGAGCTGCGTTAATGAAATTTTTATTACAAATTTCCAAATGAATAATACTTACCCTATATTAAAATTGTAAGTCATTTTATATTTTTATTATTATAAAATGTATTAAACTAGTATATATTCATCTGGGCAGTGCCTACCTCGCCTACCCCAAGGACCTGCCACTAGTGCATAGTTTCAGGAATAAACAGTATGTGCAAGGTTAAATCATCATATGTTTGTGTTTTCAGTCAAAATCAGTTTCCTCCTTTAACCAGCCCCCGCAACCCCACCGGCTCATGGTCTGGTATAGGACATGACCAGATAAAAATCCACAGCTATCCCATCTGAGATTTGAACCCAGGTCTGTCAGTTTAGCAGGTTACGTGACCTAGCCATACACTTCCATGACGCTCGATTTAGAAGATCCAAGTGAAAATAGCTCTTAATTAATGAGATTTCACTGCATAATTATGAAATAAACACAAAGAAAGAAGCAGCAAGTCTAACTGCTGCACAAACATTTTTATGTACAAGCAGCAGGTATTTTCCCTGCAGATGCATGTAGAACAGGCTTACCTCAGAAATGTGGAAACCTTTTTTCATGGATTTGAATTTGGTATTATCCAACTTATAAATATAGATATCTGTGACTAGCAACGCACGATCAGCACACTTGTTGAACTTGTTTGTCTTAAGAACAAACGATGAAAATAAAACCTGAAAAAGAAAGGAACCTTTTTCAAAAAATATTTCTTTGGTTTACAGAATTTGTATTTAGAATAATCTCTAATTGAATATCAGAATGAGTATGCCCTATAGTTAATAGCTACTGTACGACAACGTTCTAGAGGCAACATAAAATGCCAGATACTTCTTATTAACGGAAATTTATACTTTAACTCTATACTCTCGAATTTTAAAACTATTTTAATAAATTTTGCAAGTTACAAACGTTTAGATAAAATTTTAAGTAATGCCATATTACAAGTAAAATTTAATGAATAGAAAATACATTATAAATGCAATTATTTTGCAAAAAATTATTTCTCAAATAAACAAAAATTATTTCAATCATTAAAATCAGCCATATCAATGAATTACATTTTACGTAAGAAACAGATGGATCTATCTGCATATAGCTACGAAATCAATTTTTTTTGTCTAACCTATGCCTTATTGTCTAATGACATAAAATTTTAATATTTGGAGACAAACACGCAAATAAAATATTTTGCTGAGGCTATGCACCCCTTTCAGAATTTTCAGGGGGTCACAGATCCTCCCCCCAGCATGTGCACAAGCCTTTGAGTGTCAATGTTATCAAAAGTAGAAAAGCAAAGTAAGACAAAGTAAAGTTTAGTACTCAACAGGTATTAAGATCATATTTGTTCAAGAACAGAGAAACCTGTTGTAAATGGTATGTGGTAAGTGTCCAAGTGATTAGGCCAATAAAAATTGGCCATTAACAAGAGTGGCCGCTTAATCAAGGTTATAAAGTAACAGGAAGCATAGATCGGACCTACACGAGTTAACTACTGTGAAATAAAAGGTTTTCCACATCATTTTAATCACCTTAAACTACAAAAAAATAAAAATAAAAACCACACTTGCGCAACGAACTACAATATAAAATAAAGACATCGGTTCACCCTTGATTTGAATTTTGAAAAAAATAAAAATAACGAATTGTTTACGTCTCCTGCACCTGGTTTGCTCTTGCTGCGCAGGCTTTGAAACTTTTTGAAGTTCATTAATTTGCCCTTTCCTGCTTAATATGCCAACAAGTTCTCTTCCCCTTTCGCATTTTGTAGGATCACTTGCCCCCTCTTGGCATCCTTGACTTATCATTTATTCCATTATTCACCAAATCAAATTCACAAGCAATCTAGACTTGAAAAGACAGTTCATTCTGTAAGAATGAGCCATCCCAGTAAAGAGTTCATCAGAGAATGACTAGATTAGATAGACGTGCAATGTGTGTGCTGTTGACAAGTTCTTAGATTAGGGAAACAAAAGCTAGCAAACAGCAAACTTCACAAGAATGCTGCGCAACAGGCTAAAGAAACATGTTATTTCACAGATGCATTGTTATTAGAATTATCTTTGCCAGTTGAAACAGAATTTAATCTCCCTGACAGTTAAGTGACGCTAGATGCCACTGTTCTTAGCAAAATGACACCGCGTCCCATTACCAGAAGATACTGAATCAATATCTCCACTCTCCTCCGCTTCTTATTCTACGAGTTCAAACTCACTAGAGGTGTCTGCTTAATGGTGCTTAATGCTAGAGGTGTCAATCAACAAAAAGTGTTTGGATGCTTAAAGAAAGACATTTTTACATTATTCATGAAGAGAGTCAATCAGTTCCATGAAGGGAAAAAAAGAAAACAGCGCGAGCAAGAGAGTGATTTACTTTTTTCTTCATATTTTATTTGTTTCAATTAAGTAATTTAATTTTTTTAGAGATTTCTATTTATCTACTACAAATAAAAGTAGTGGACTTACTTTTTGGAATTTATCTGAATGTTTCAGATTACTAACACTAGCATTGTACATTGCACTGCTTCGATTCTCTCTTGTTTGAGATAAGTAATCACCTTCCCACTTGCGTGCCTGACCCCACCAAGATCTTTTGCCTCTCAAGGCAGAGGCAGCCGTGATCTGAAATGTATAACAATAGCACTAATTTAGATATTACCACAAATATAACGAGTTTTATCAGGCACAACTAAAAGACAAATAAAAAGAGAAATCAATCAAACATTTTCCTTGCTACCGTTTACACCATACAACCAAATACCTTATCAACAACAAAATTATACATACATATATATATATATATATATATATATATATATATATATATATACACACATACATACACACACACACACACACACACACATATATGCATACATAATTTTTTTTTTCCCTCTCCCCAACAATCACAAAACTTATAAAATTTACGAAGAACATACCTTCAATTTCAATTGTGACCATTCTGCTCGAGGCACAGATCGCAGAATCATCCAAGCACGCCAGCGATTATGAATTGCTTGTAAGTAAGCAACAGCTTGTCTCACAGCCAGTGGTGGTGCTGGCCATCGTACACTCTTGCCATAATCTCTCATTGTCTGAACATTTCTACACAATTGAAAAACTAACATCAACACGTAGGTAAAAATTAAGGAAATTCTGTGATGTAATTTATTTCATTTCCCTTGGTCCTCATCAAATGTTCCACAAATATCCTTGAGCTCAATCTTACTGAAATTCTCTTACTCAAAACGATGACCATATTTACCTGAACATACAACTACTCTGAATATGAGGTGACACCCTATTTTGAAGAGGCTTCCTGAGAACTTTTTAAATTTGTAATCAGTTCTTATTATTGAGTAAAAATAAACTTGTAAATTGTCTAATTGTCTAGGGGAGGAAAATGTTAAAACCTATTGCCCAAGCTATTACTATTTTCTTGTTCCTTAAAATCATCATAATCATGGTTTTCGCAACTAGGGCAAACTATACAGTGGTTGGCAGTTTGATTACATTCTTTTCAATAATGTTTTGTTAAACAGTAGTGTCTACTCTGAGCCATGCATGGAATTGCTGTTTTGGGCATGTTCTCTTGGTCCTGGAAGTACCCACTATGAGTGTTTCTTGCCAATCATTGTCATACGTACAGTTATTGGCAATGCCAATGGATGTTAGTAGGTCAATAGGCAATTATTTTATTTTAGAAATGTCATTAGGCCCATGACGAATCAGGGAAGATTGAGAAGAGGAAAGAAAGAAGGAAATCTGGAAATAACCCTACTGATTTGGAGCTTTTGTAAGATATTCGAGAGGGTTTATCAAAGAAGGTAGCACGAAAGAAATATAACATTCTGAGGTCCTGATCAATAATGCAATTTCCTCTCAAGCTACAAATTTTCTAAATCAAGGGGACTATCTCCTATACTTACTGACAATTAAGAAAAACTGCTGGTGAAATGGTTAAACATATGTTCCTGGAAATGATTTCCTCAGAGAAAATTATAGATTCAGTTGTCAGTTAAGGAATTTTTAACCATTAATCCAAGAGAAACGACTTTCAAAGATAACACGCCAGGAGATGTATAGTTCAAAGCATTCCTTCAGAGAATACCATACGAAGTTACAAAGAGGATTCCTAACGTCTAGGGAGTAGGACAAAGTTTGTCAGGTTGGATGATAGTAGATGAATTTTATGAGTACATTGGTAATGTCCTTGTCCAATTTCTTAAAAAACAGAAGGTAACATTCCCTGCGATCCTTTTTGTAGGCAGACATCGTAACATCTCACATATCAACTGACTGAACTCTGCTCTGAATTGCACTTGTACTTATGTACACTAATGTGACCACAATACTGCAATCACTCTCAATTGCAACATTCATCCACTTAAAATCAGTTGGAAAGTAGCAGATAAAGAATGGCACAAAGTAAACTCTGAAAAATGGCAGCTACTAAAAAATATAGTCTAGAATGATCTGTTAGGGATTTTGAGCAAGTGGCTTTGAATCCATGAAACCCTTATACTTATTTCACAAAATGTCAGGGAAAGAAAACCACCAAACCAAGACCAGAAGCTTATACCATGGTGCTCACATTAGAAGAATTTCGAGAAATTGTTGGAGTAGACCTCTATGCTAGAGATGGAATAAATGATGCAGAATTGGCCTTCAAATTGTATGCTCTGCAGAAAAAGACTTATTAATACTTTGGAAATACCCAATTCTTCCTCCAAAGTGATCATCCAATAAAGCCATGTATATAATGAGACTGGTCCTAGTCACGTTCGCACAGAAGAAAGGCTTCACATGGAGCAAACAGATATAAACACACCTACCCAACATGTTCAGCCTTGCAAAGCTGAAATTGATGAAGGACTGGAAATTAGGCCTAGTGACATGCATAATTCTGCAATGCCAAAAATTCTACAATGGCCAAGTGCACCAAAAAGAAAATTTAAGAGAAAAACTGAGAGAATGCCTTTCATCATGACAAGCAAATCATGAAATTTTTTCAGGAAAAGAAGAATAAGAAAAATGCAGATCTACTCACTAACCAAGAAAAAAGAGAACTGATTATAAACTGGAAACACTGAAAGAGAAAGATAATGTGGAGGCAAGTTGTTCTGAAGCATTAGCATTACAAGCAATGTGAAAAACAAGAGATATGTTTTATACATACAAAAATTATAGGGCTAACAGATTTACTCCGTTCAATTGTTTCATGAGATTGTACTTGACATTCACAAGGTGTATATTTCTGAAGAGAACGATTCCTGTGTCTGCCATTTGTGCTTTATGTATGCCAAAAGTTCTCCTCGTATGGACTCTGATGATTCATTTGTTTAGAATATCCACAGTTGTAAACACAGATGGACTAATAATATTATCTTCTAACATTCACATCATCTTATTGTTTTGCTTTTCATATCATAATTCAGGATAATATGTTTTCTTGGGTGCCAATGACAATCTGTAGGTGTCAATAACTAATATTTTGTTTTGTAAATTTAAACCACACAAAAAATTAAATTAAAAGAGGTCAAGCTGTGAATTGTGATCTCTTACACCTCTGTTCCTGTTTTGCACATAGCAAGGGAGATGGTGGCAAGTTATCCCAATTTGGGAAGTTTTTGTACAGAAAATATCTTTCCCTTTCAAAAATAATGGTCTAAATTGTCTGGCAAATTTACAGACATGCTGAGAATATGTCCTCAACTATAGTTATGAATTAATAGATAAACATTTTATTTGTATCATCTTTGCAGCTTAATACTGTTGTGTGTCACCATTTACAAGTTTTGTAACATGGAAAGGCAATTTAAAAATATAAATCCCAACTGCCTAGAGTCAATGTGCAAATATAAGGTGACTCCATAGGTTTAATGAGATGTTTAGGAATAAAAACCTATCTTGTATTCAGGTAAATATGGTATATTGGTTTTCTATTCAGTAACATTCTCTAACATAAATATCTGTATTCCCAAAAGTTCACATTTCTACATTGAAATAAAATACTTATGTTAAGTAAACCTACCTGAATAAAACTTGTAATTGTGCAATATATGCCCGAACTTTGTACCGTCTATAATATTGCATTATTTTTAAGGCAGCTTTCATTTTCCGGTAATGCATTCGGCAAATTGCTCCTCTCCATTGTTTCTGTAGCAGCACTACAATACCAGGTATTATCTCATTGCGTGCCTTCTCTAATGCAAATAGAGTTCTTGGTGAACGAATAAATATTTTTGTGTGACCATAACGGACATCACTTGAGAACCGAAGTTCATCTATAAGTACTCTTGTTCCATCCTTATCTGATCCTGCATGGAAGTTGGGCCATGTAAATTGGGAAATCATTTTGTACCTAAAACAAACACAAACATTGAAGATGTGCTACGTAATTGATCATTGTTTATTTTATGACTATTTACTTCTTGTTAAAACAGTAGGCAAATTAAATTTGAATCTTCAATTATAAAATCATACATATTACGCTGGTTTTTTAAGTTGGTATGCCTCCATACTGCATTTTCAAATGAGCAGTTGGATATCTCACACGCAAAGTGGAACCCAACCAAAATACCATTCTTAGGAAAATATGTTCTCTTAAGAATTACCGAGAAACCAAATAACAAAATCCCCTGCTAGAAAATCATGAATTAGATATATCAAATTTAGCTGTATTAGTACAGGATAACAGTAGTACAATTTTTTTTTCTTCTTTTTTTCTTTTTTCCAAATGACTTGCAAGTCCAATTTTTATTTTGATGACCCATAAAATTGACACACTAAAACAGGACCCAGATTAAAACATAACTTAAATAAAACAATATATGTATATTTGCTTCATTTAATGATAAAACTAATGGAGTACCGCATGTTGCCTTGGTAGTTACTTATCCCAATCATCTATTAGTTAGAGAAAACAAAGAATTTCATCTACAGTGTATCTCAACCCTAGCTTTACCTGTCCTGCCCAAACTCACTGCACTCCAAGCAAACACTGCTCTGCCTTGCCAGGCCCCACTCCTGGCTTTAATATTAACAGAACCACAAAATTAACCAAATGTTCAAATGCATATTAGTGATCCTAAAAACACCACCCTCTTTCTCATATCAATTGTAATGAATACATAATATAAAATTGCTACTTTCTGAGTTTAAAGATAACTCGTGTCTGTCAAGCTCTTAATGAAATTATGCTTGATTTATTTGAAAAAAATTCACACATTTAATTAGAAAATTTAATACGTTTTAAATAAGTAATTGAATTCAGACAAGCAGATCGACAAACTACCAGCCAGCCCTGAAGATGCACTAAGGTTTTTGAGATCCAACTTTGTGATCAAAAGGCTCTTTTTCAACTTCTGGAAAAAAAGTTTCTGTGCAAGGTAATAAAACACAAACACTTCCAGGTTAATTTTTCACACCCATTTGTTCTTACTTGACTGCTCTGTTACTAGACCAGCTTATTAAAACAGTACTCTCAGCACCAAATGGCTAGTTGTCAAATGAAGATAAATTTGATTCAAAATCCTGTTACGTATTAGTGCTGGATGGGTAATTACCTTCCTGTACTACATCAGAGAGATTTAAGACAAACACACAAAAGTTTACAGATTTGGGTTCATGAAACCTGCACCACTCTATACCATCATGAATAATTTGGTAAGAATGTGCACAAGGGCCATGAAACTATGTATTCAGGCCTAATTTACAAAAAGAGACCTTCCTGGACATTCTATGGCTTTGGAATGTTCCCTCACCCTGTAAATTGGATTGTCCAAAATCTGGAAATGGCTTCAAATTTGAAGCAACATTTTTATTTTTAAAACTATGATTTGAAAGTGATGTTCATTTAAGATTGCATTTTCCCCCAAAAAAACTATTTTGAATCCTTCCATTAGGTTTTCGAGGTTTCCACTCTTCTGAGTGTTGTAGCTGTTCCAAACTTCCGGTTTCATTAATCAGGGGAGCCATTTGCTGCCCTAACATGTATTTTGCAATAAACAACTTGCTATATTACTACTTATAGGGTGCACGGTCTTAAACATCCCATGAACCGTATGTGTAGTAAATAGTCTTTCTTTCCTTGTCTTAATAATTATTTGTAAATCTTTAATTTTTTTATTTTATCTTTACTAATTATTATGTAATTGTTAGAATTCTTGATATACTCTTCTACCTTTGTGTAATATTCTTGTTATTCAATAGTCACATTCTCTCCTTTGTCACAACAAAATATACATCCGGTTGCAATATCTTCAATCTAAAGTATTAGTATTAATAATATTAATAATAATAATAATAATATTAATAATATTAATAATAATAATAATAATAATAATAATATTAATATTAATAATAATAATATTAATAATAATAATAATAGTAATAATAGTAATAATAGTAATAATAGTAATAATAATAATTACATTGTACCTATCCTATTGCATTAAAAATCCCATTCTAGGTATTCTGTAGTACATACTTGTCCCTTCTAAATTCTAATTTAGATGAGGCAGTGAACATGCAGAACTGACAGTTACAGTTCTGATAAATATTCCAAACTGCATTAGAATAAGTAAATGCAAGTTAATGATCATCACATACTATGGAAACAGAAGCAACATTTAATTTTTGTAATTAAAAAGTGGAATTATGAATGAAGCGTTCTTGAAAAGAAACATTTCTTCAAACAAGCTCTCACAATAACGATTCTTATTACATTTTAAAGGTGGAAATTAAACAAACAAAAAAATCTCACCTCTTCAGAAATTTATCATAACGTTGACGATGAGCAAAACCAGCACGTCGCACTCTTACATTTTCCAAGAGTCCCAAGTAGCACACCTGGTGACGCACTCTTTCATCACCAAATAACACAGGAGACTTCTCTTCATTGGGTTTGATGCATCTCACATAATATGGTTCTTTACTCTTCAATATTTTCACAAGTTCAATAATGGAATTTTTGAATAATGTGCCAGCTGTGAGGGGACGCTTTGTGGTCTACAAAAGAATATTGGGCAGAAAATAACAAAAAATTAATGAGAATGGAAATCTTAGCGCAACTCAAAAGTCATATTTTCAGGGATTAGGCTAAGGTCAATACACGGCAAAATATTAGTCGTTTGCTACCAGACAACTGCAACCAAAATCATCAAACTTATTCCATCTGAAAAATGTCTTTTTTTGAACATGTAGCAAACTCAAGACCATTTGTATTCACTGCAGGTGGCTTCAATCTAATCGAACCAAAACGACTAAATGGAACAGATCTGTGTCTGCCATTTCATGTTGGTTGCGTTCAGGTTGTTTGGGTTCACTACAACCATTTTCATTTATCAGCAGATGTTTGAAAGAATTTGGAACATTAGTAGACGAAAACATCTGACATCAATCAATCAAAGTTTCAGTCAAAATCTGCGCCATTGTATCCACTACCTCAGAATTTATTTTTTTTAACCAAATATGCATTTCCAAAAGTGAAGCTTTTATTTTATTTTATTGTCACTATTCCACTCAAAATTAAATGAAAAACTACTCATTCAAGAGTTGTTGTGAAAGTAGTGCCTCCCATTTTTTAGGTTGGCTTATGATCTCAAAAACAAATGAGAATGGTGTCATAGTGGAATTTGATCTTACCTGTTTATTTTCATTTAATTTCGTTGCTATTTGACAGAAGCATAGTGACAGTGTGCGTAAATGGCATCTAGCTGGAATGCACGTGAAAAGCAAAGATATGCGACTCAATTTCTCAATTTGGAAGAAATAGCATGTATTGACATCCAGAGATGATTGCTGAACTTTTATGGAGAAAATACAATGGATGTCAATAGAGTGCAGCGATGATGATATTGTTATTATTATGATTGATGGTAACATGTAGAAAATTTATTTGTGAATTTTGTTCCACTTCAATGGCTAACTGAATATTTGAGTAATATTGATTGAAAACCTCCAACAAAGTCAATATCCTCATGTGTCTAAATTATTTTGAACCAATTTTATTAGTGTAAATTCATCTATTCAAGCAAAACATTTGAAGCCATTTTCGAAAAAATTTCCTTGCAGTTTAATGTAAAGTATCACCCAAAATTAATATGTCTGTTTCAAGTTCAATTTTCATTCAAAAATCTATGTACAAAAATCAAAATCTATGGAATTGGCCATTTTTTACTTTTCTATAAGATGTCACCGCATCATTGATGCACCAAACGATGCACCTATTGGACTATTTTCAAACCTTCCAAAAGCTTTTGATGACGTCGATCATAACATTTTAATATCAAAATAACCTTCATATGGAATCCGCGGTACTGTTCTAGATCAGTTGTTCGTACCTTAAGCAACTATCTCAGAGAGTAGAAATACCTTCCTGGAAAGATGAATCATTACGTACACACCTTTCCGACTCTCCACAGCCCCGCAGGGATTAATTTTAGGCCCCCTTCTCGTCCTACTATACATGAACGATAGGACTTCGATGATTTGAAATGGAAAAACCGTTCTCTTTGCGGATGATACAAATATTCTTTGCAATAAAGAAAGTGTAAATCAAACAATTTAAGATGTTTGAAATTGGTGCCATAATAACAAATTAATCGTAAATGAAAAGAAAACAGGTTCAATGCAGTTTTCCCATTTCAAATAAACAATTCTGCACTCCATTGAAATGAATGGTGTGCCACTGACTGATATTAAGGTAACAAAATTTTCAGGTCACCTAATTCAATCAAATCTCAAATGGAGCATCCATTTTAAGGAATTGAACACAATATTAAGTTAATTATGCTATGTCTTCAGAATTCTTTCAAAATCCATCAGCCTCCATACTGCTCATTGTGTATATTTTGTAAATGTTCATTCCTGCCAGATATATGGCATAATACTCTGGAGAAATACATCTTATAGCTCCCAGACTTTTAGAATCCCACCTACGTGATTCTTGTAAGCCTCTCTTTCTTAACCTTGTAACTTTACCATTACCTTGATTTCTGAATCAGTGGTTTCTGTTAAAAATGAGTTACTTAAAGGTAGAATATATTATCAGCAAACTCTGATGTCTATAATTAAAACATGTAGTAATCATATCCATCAGATGACAGTATCAACAGCTCTCTACAAAATTCACATGAACGTCATTATTTTACACTTTACAATGACATTAAACGATTTAATTCAATAGAAAAGTTTAACTCCCAAGTAAAATCTTTTCTGCTGTATAACAGTTTCTTTAGAATTAGAGTATTAATTATCATTTGGACTGAATAATTCTACACAACCTGTACCACAGCTTCTGGGTCAATGACCCCCTCCCTACCACATTGATCATGTTTTTCGACCAATTTCCTTGATCCTTTGAGCAAATGCTGAGATGGCCCCTTTTTTTGCTCCTGGACATAAACATAATTCATTATCTGAGTATGTCTTCTACAATTCAGTGGAAAATATAGTTATTCAAATTATCGTTCTGCATGTTGACATGGCAAGAAGTATCACTCCTTCACAAAGGATATGATTAGGGATAAGAGCAAATTTATAGCTGATTTACCCTTGAAAATGTATTTATTACAATGAAAATTTCTTTAATGATCTTTGCTACAAACTCCTTTGTTTCTGTATTCGAAATTCAACTAGTATATGGCTTAGGGTAAAGATCTCAGAATTATGAAAACGTGTACAGAATTCACTTCTCCCCGTAACACATCACACAGTTTTTAATCATTTTTGATGTAAAATAAATAAATAAATAAAGATATAAACCAACTAGAAAAATAATTAGCACTTTTCTCTCAAGTCATACGTTCTTTTTTTTTTCTTCTTCTTCTTTTTTTCTTTCTTTCTTCTCTTCTTCTTCTTCTTCTTCTTCTTCTTCTTCTTCTTCTTCTTCTCCAAACTCTCATTCCTAATTCTTGATTTAAAATCTCACACTATGACAATGTAGTTGCATCTATTCACACAATTTTCATGTTTCTGCATCATATTACAGAAAATTATTGTTCTTCCACTTTTCTGTCTTCTGGATTGGTAGAACCCTAAAACTATTATACCCCCGATACTGTTCCTCACACAACGGCTGATGGGCTCTAATGCGCAGTAGCAAAAGGAAACCATGTGACCACTCACTGCTAATGAAGTTCATTCCTGCCTTGTATTCAGCCACAAGCCATTCATTCCAGCCATAAACAATGGCAAGCAGTAGTATTTTTTCTCAAATTTATTATCCCAGATATAAAGTTGTAGCTACAAATTATTTTTCTCCAGGTGTAACTTAATGCTAAAAATACAGATATTTTTAGCAGTACTTTTTAAAGCCAGTTCGGCTTTTATCTTCAAAATAATCAATGTCACAGCATTCCCCTGGTTGCTCTATGAAAGATATACTAGTCAAATTGATGGTAGGATTGGCAACTCACTTTCTCCAAACTTACAGGGCAATTTCTTCAAGTAGTTCAGCCTAAATGAACCATCATCTCTGTAGCTGAGAGATGGGTCTGCTCATTTGGGAAGTTTTGCTTCCCTTAGGGTAGATGGGAGTCTTCCTTGAGAGTATAAGGCCCTCCGTTCCCCATTCCTCTCTTTGGGGTATTGAAATTCCCAAAGTGTGAGACTACATTCCATTGCCTGCTCCTCTGCCCACAAAAGAAAGAGGCTGTTGAGACAATGGTGGTTGCTTATTCCAATAGTGTCATGGAATGCTAGCAGGAGGAATATTTTCGGATATGTGAAAGTTGGGAAAGGTTGAAAGCATTCCTACTATTAACTAACCAAAGAAATAAAATTAAAGAAACAGGATAAAGAGAAGATAGGAAACTGAATAAAAACACGAAAGGGAGAATAAGGAAAATGAATTGCCTTCCTGGCTCTCGAAACCTAATAGTGCCAGGGTTTAAAAACAGGAGAAGAAACTTAGAATGGCCTCGTAAGACAAACATTAGTAGTGGGATGAGACGAAAACTAAGTGGAAAGAGTGCTACATTAGAAGGGGAACCATCTGTCTCAGAGCTGGTGATAGAGGAGAGGGCAATGGATAAGTTAAAATGTGATAAGGATGTTGATTGAAGGGACTGATGGAAGTCCTGAGACAACTCATCTTTTGACTCCACTGAGGTCTGTACACGCTGGGTGACTGCCAGTAGCAGTGCTAATACACTAATCTGTCATGCTACCCAACGTAGCCCACAGAGTATGTACACCTCTTTCTCTGCTTGGTCAGGACTACTAAAAGGTGGTGTTTCCAGGAGGAGTTTCAACAACACTTATCTTTACTTAAAAAATATTGCTAATTTACAAAAAAAAATCTCTATGATGAAGAAAATAGAAGAAAAAAAATATATAAAAGACATGTTTTGAAAATTGTGTTCTCACCTTAGTAATATCAACAGCACCTTCTGGCCACATGGAACTAATGACCTTGTTTCCACTATTGAACAACAAGCGTTTGAAGTCTTGGAACAATAAATCCTTATTTTTGTCAAGAAATCCAATAATAGTATACACCACATCTCCAGCGTAATGCCTGAAACACAAATTTAAGGAGTTAGTTTACATATTTCGCAAAAGTGGAAATTCCCTGAATACTCATACTATTCAAGCACCTGATGGATATGTGTGTTATGAGGCCATTACAGGAGATTTAAAATATTAAAATATTTGTATTTTGAATACAATGGTGAAAAGTGGAAGTGTTGTTAGTCATAGCAACCACTCAATGTGTCAACTTTAAAAGTTAGTAACCAAAAAGTATTTAGGCCAATTAGCCATAAGGAATATTACAAATCAAAATCCAAATCTTAATATAGAAAGATAAGGATAATTGTGTGTTCTGTGAAATTCTGAGGTACAGTATACAGTTCCCATGTGCACTGAGAAAATTCACAAAGCATATTCAATACTATGAGCATTTGGAAAAAATTGCAACTGCACACAAAGGTTGGGGATAAAACAGCTGGTGCTGTAACACGGAAGTGGTGAATAACTGCAAAAAAGCAGTCTTCGATAATTCTATCATCAAGTACTGACTATAAAGAAAATGACAAAGCCGCCATAAATATCCTCAATGAAGTGGTCACACAATAATTAACCAAGTCTTGGCCTCTAAATGCAAGCCCCCTCAAAACCCACTGTGTTCACATGGGAAGCATTCACCCACATTCCCCACACAGATGATTGCTTTCTTGAGGAAAAACTACAACTTTAGTAGGCTCTTGTATTTGAGAAAGAAGGCAAGAGTTTTATGAATCACCATTTTCAGATGAGTGACCTTCAGTGGCTGTTTACACTTGCCTTTCTAGAAGACGTTTGTGCAAATGAATGAGGTCAATTGTCTTCTAAGGAAATCGCACATGTATATATGGCAGCTGCTAACACTACACTTCTAGAGCTGCAGAAGAATCACTTTCAATGAATAATAATTTTTTTCATTTTTTTTGAGAATTGGACATTTTATTAATGTTGTAATAATTAAGCATTTGGAGAAGCATCAGTTTACAGAAAAGAAAAGTATAAATCATCATCAGTGGATCGAAAATTCATAGAGCATTTTTATTGTATTAATTTTTTACTTTCTCGCTACCGCTACTGTGAAAGAGAGAAAGTTATGTCATGCTGTAGTGAAAAAAAAAGCAAATTTTCAGCAGAAAAAAGTCTGGACACATGGAACTAATATTCTTACAGGGCTCTGGTGACAAAAATGCAGATAAATCTAGTTCCTAAATTTAAAGAGACAAAAAGGGAGGGAAAATAATGATAATAATAATAATAACAATAACAACAATAATAATAATAAATAATAATAATAATCATCATCATTATCATCTAACACACGATGTAGCCAGAATCTGTTATGTGCGTCCTTTTTACCAAAAAATCGATCGACAGCAAAACCTCTGTGAACAACAGAACCAGCTAAACCGTTTAGTCAATTTTCTCCAAAATTGATATTCTCCAATCAATTTGCCTGATGTCGTGGCCCCTTGTATTTGAAACCAATATTTTAATTTTGGATACTATTTTACGTGAAGAAGAGAATGAAAATGAATTAGAGATTCACTTTTCAGCTATTTGGCCACTCTGGTTATGAAGTTGCAATCTAACAATACGAACATCACACAACAGCGTGAAGTTCACAGAATTCCCTCTCATTGTCAGGCGGTGTTTCTACTCGTAAAAGTGTGTTGCTTCTGAAAGAAGTCGACAATCAGGATATGGTGGATGTAAATAGTGGATTTAAATTTTGTATTTCTGGTGTTAATATAAGGGAAAATGAAAAGAGCTTGGAGGCTGCCATTCAATTCTTGAAAAGATATTCCTCTTCCTCCAAAACTTTCTTATCTGAGTAATGTGAAAACGCGTTGGTAATCAATAACAGAAGACCATGCATCATTGGTACGTTTATGTAGAACGTGAATTAACTGAATTCAATTGCAGAAAGCTGTTTTCGTTCAAGCATTTTAATTTAAAAAGTATACACGTGTATTTTTTTACAAGGTTTAAGAATTTTTAAATTGGTTGTTGAAGTGTCAGACAGAAATTGTCATATTATAACACTGCAGAGTATTTCAAGAAAGTACATGCTGCAGTAGCACCACTAGTTTTTTTCTCCTTCATGTGTTCACCAAAACAAATAAGATTCACTTTCCCCAATAAGTTCCAGGATTTCAAGAAATGAGGCACAAGTTTTAATTTTTAACAACATGATGCTGACTTCCATATTAGAACCAAATAAGAAATATCAACATGCTTTCTTATTTAATAATAATGGTTAATAATTGACATTATTAATACAAATTGTTGAATAATTAATACTATTTTCTTGGGTTCTGCTACATTATTTTGGACTTCAAATGGTTCCTTAAATGAAAATGTTAGTGAAACATTGCTCTAAATCATGATTACTTTCTTTCAACTACTATCCTATTGATATGTAAGAAATATAGTAGGCTTATATTTCCTGAACTTTGAATACGGTACAATTTAGCTAGAAAATTGTTTGTATAAATGACTTCATTTGAAAATTTCTCCCCAAGATACAATATTTAATGTAATAATCAAAGCCTTTACCGAATTCGAAATTCTTCTTTATGCCGCAGAGCTTTGTCCATGGGGGATAGTTGACGACTAGTGAAATGTTTGTGGTTCGTTAATTTTTTATCCATTGCCTCTAAAACCATCTGAAAAACAAAAAATTATGAAGCATTATTTACACAGAGAATCACTTAAATCTATGAAGGTAACATAAGAATTATTAAATAATTTAAACTCAGGCAAATACATGAGATGTACATTAATTTAAGAGAAGAGTCATACAATCGAGATACATATTCCTAACTTCTATTCCCAAAAATGGGTTCACTTGCAAGTTAGAATTATAAAAGGAAAATTATTGTTCAACAAAGAAAGACTTACAAATTAACAAATCAAAATGCAAAGCAAAACTTTAGCGGAAGAGTTTGGTTATTAACACTCAAAATGTTCATGTGTAAAAATTTTTTAAAGACAGAAATATTTAATCATCACTTTTTACTTTCTTGTATACATACGCAGGTATGGAGTAATATACATAGTAAGACACAGTTATAAAATGTTGCAGAAAATCAATTTCAAGATTTTACACATATTTTTGGGTCCTCTGGTATTGAAAGTGTTTTTTCCCTAAAGTGTTCATCCGTCCGCGAACAAAAATTGTGCCTAAGACTGCGTAGAATTTTTTTTTTTCAAAATGAATATTTCCTGGCTGCCTGACTTAGCTCTATAATTTTGAAAAACAATCTTCACATTTTGGGGGTACTTTATATGAAGCCCTTGGAACATTTTCGAAATTTTCTCAAAAATGGCTCCAATTTTTTTCTTTAAATATCTTATCTTATAAAAATACAGGGAAATATACTTATAAAGATGGCATTGATCCAATATGTCCCCCCCCCCGCCCGATTAAGTTTTGTGATAAGACAAGCACAGTTTACAACTGGAATCCTATGACCAAGGCAAAAGTTTGATGGTTTGCACATTAGTAAATTCAGATGCAATACGTCTCATAAATCCTAACACTGATTTGGATTTATCTAATACGTCATAGTAGATGAAAACTCATTTTTTTGATCAAAAATACACCAAATCTCTAAAGTAATGAGAGACTGATTCTAACCTTGCATCTCCTAGTTTCATAATTAAATCAAGGGGATTACTAGATCTAGTAAGACAACGACTTACATTTACCATTATTCAAATTCCAAAATTTTGATAACAACCAATCTAACAATGTATTTAAGTCATATTCAAAATTCGAAACAGTCTTGTAATGAATTTATAGTTTTAATAAATTTTCAGTCATGCAGCAAAAAAGTCAGGAATTTTGACACATGGAAGTGTTTTCTTAAGATCATTTACATAATAGACTGGAATAATGGTGGGCCTAGGTGGGAACCTTGGTGGACTCCAGATGCTGACTCGTATATATTTCTAGAAATGAAGGATTTATATTTCACATTCCTGCGTCTCCCAGATTAAGTAACTATAGAACCAATTCAAGATTGTATCCATGGATACCAAATTTCTTCGCAACACATGAAGTAAAAGACAATGGTTTACGTATAAGTAAGACTTTTTGGAAAAGTCTGTAAAATTACATCTACTTGTTTTTTATATCTAAATTTCCAAGTCATATAATGTTGAATAGTCATCCAAATTAGTAACAGGAGAACCTCCCTTTACGAAAACCATGTTGTCCTTTGATTCAAAATGGATTTAGAAATTGCGTCAATTTAATTGTTATGAATGGATTCCATCAATTAGCAATTATACAAATTTAAGAGATTGGTCTATGACTCTCAACGTTAGAACGTTCTATTTTTTGTGAAATCAGAGTTATCTATGGTTTTCCACCATCTTTGGGAGGGTTGCTTCTCGCAGAGATTTAATAAATAAAAAGTTTAGGATTGGTATCGAGATTCACATTACAAATTTTCATAATAATGATGGTATACCATCAGGGCCAGGAGAAGTGTCGGTTTTCATTTATCTAATAGGCATTTAAAAACATCCGTTGAGTTATATCAATAAAGCCAATATAACACAGTTTATCGTCTTGATTTGAATTTCTAATAGTTTGGCAATACGTCATTTTTATTAATTTTAAAAATAAACATATTTTAATTAATATTTTTTAAGAATTAATTTTTTTCTTACAGTTTTGTAGGGATAATTTAGTATGCAGTGCCAGTACAGTACCCAGAATTTTAAGCATTAGATGGTATGAAACAATTTAGCTGTATTTTTTTTGGTTTTTACAAAATGAAACATTTGAAGTAACAAATGACATTTGAAACGCACAAAACAAATGAAATCTTTTTGATATCTCTTGTGTTGTTAATATATACATTACAGCATTTAAGAATACAAAGTGTTAAAATCAGGTCTCTTATAAATTTCTAAAAACCTCAAAACTTTTCTGTAAAAAATTAGCTCAAATTTGCATTTCAGAATGCCTCAATGCCCTCTTTTTAAATTTTTGGTATGATCATGGCAAGTGGACAGAAATATCATGTCACACATGCCACTTTGATAGTCTTTTGTATTCAAAAACTTACCAAAATGTTATTTTTTGGGAAGGTTCTCTCATCTTGTCAATATTTCATTTATGGGCATTTCTTATATGGTAATTAATCCACATTTTGCGAGTACAAGTGATTTAACATATTTTTCTAATTAAGTTTCTTGAAAACTAAAGTTTTGCGTGAAAACAATCCACAAATTGAGCATTTTCAGATAGGTTCATTCATCTTCTAAACAGCTCTAAATTTTTCAATGGAACAGTACATATAGGATTGTTTATCTTTTCTAAAAAAATAAAATAATTCTACAATTAGGAATCTGAAAAATTGAGAGAAGTGAAAAAATGTGATTTAGGCACCACAGACAGGAGCTGAGAAGGTGGGCAAGAAACGACAAGAAGAAGAAGAAGAACGACAAGAAGAAGAAGAAGAAGAAGAAAGAAGAAGAGAGAAGAACGACACAGAAGAAGAAAGAAGAAGAAGAAGCGACAGAAGAAGGACACCAGAAGAAGAAGAACGAACGAAGAATGAACGACGAACGAGAAGAACACACGAAGAAGACGAGCAAACCGAAGAAGAAGAAAAGACGACCAGAAGAGGACGACACAGAAGAAGAAGAAGAACCGAGAAGAAGCACACGAAAAGACGACACAAGAACGACAGAAAAGAAGCACAGAAGAAAGACACAGAAAGAAGAAGAAGAGACGAAGAGAAGAACGACACAGAGAAGAAGAAGAAGAAGAAGAGAAGACGACAGAAGAAGAAGAAGAAGAGAACAGAAAACAGAACCGAGATAGCAAGAAAGAAGACGAAGAAGAGACGACACAGAAAGAGAAACGACAGAAGAAGAGCGACACAGAAGTAAGAAGAATGACGACCAGAAGAGAAGAAGACGACACAGAAGAAGAAGAAACAGACAGAAGACGACACGAGAAGCACAGAAGAGAGACCGAACAGAAGAAGACAACGAGAGAACGACACAGAAGAAGAAGAAGAGAACGACAACAGAAGAAGAAGACGAAGAAGAAGAACGAACACAGAAGAAAGAAGAAGAAGACGACACAGAGAGAAAGACAAAAAAGAGACGACAATGGAAAAGAAACGAAGAAGAAAAGAAGGAAACGACCAAGAAGGAAAGAAAAGAAACACACGAAAAGGACACGAAAAGGAACGCAGAAAAGAACGAACGAAAAGAGACCAAAGAGCGACAGAGAAGAAGGACAACGAAGAAAAGCAAAGAAACACAAGAGAACGAAGAACGGAGCCAGAAGAAGGAAGAGCGAAGAGAAAAAAAAGAGAGAAGAAAAGAGACGACACGAGAAGAACAACAAGAGAAAACAAAGGAGGGAAAGACAAGAGAAGAGAGAAAGAAGAAAGAAGAAGAGAAACGAAGAGAAGACCAGAAAGAAAAGCAACGAAGAGAAAAACCAGAAGAAAAAAAAAAAAAAAGAAGACACCAGAATAAGAAGAAACGACACAGAGAAAGAGAACGACACAGAAGAGAGAAAGCAGAAGAAGAGAAAGCGACAGAAGAGAGGAGAGAAGATGACGACAAGAAGGACGAAAAAACGAAGAGACCAGAGAGAACGAAGAAGAAAGATACAACAAGAAGAACAAAAAGAAAGAGACCAGAAGAAAGAACAACAAAAAACGGAAACGCAAGACGATCACAGCAGACAAGAGAAGGAGGTCTTCTTTTCTTGAAAATTTCATTAATAAAAAAAACATTCAGGAAGTACCAACCTCATCGTCCCCTTGCCAACATTCAAACACCTTGTCATCCAGTATAGCAATAATGCCTTATGAGGCTGCTCAACTAAGTCACAGATCAATTTGGTTGTTAAGTTACTCTATGTTTTGCCATTCAATTACCTTCTCGCATGTACTCTTCTTGTTCTTGTTTTCAAAAACAGTTCTGGACATAAAAACATCCAAAATGTTGAAACATGATTGAATAATTAATTTCTTTCTCAAGAAACGGCATATGAACTATTGTGAGAAATAGGATAACAAATTGGAAAAAATGTCATTGGAAAAAATGACAGGAAAAAAACAGAGCCGCAACTAACTCCACCACCCAACTTTCTCTCTCTCACAAGCACGTCAGCACTCGTTCCTGATTTCTGTAGAGAAGAGATTTCTATGTTTAGTAGTGTTTTCTTACAGACGGGATACATAGTTGGTTCAATTTGTGTGCAAACTACTCACAATGCAAAATGATGCTTTACTTGACAATTTAATAGTTTACTTTGGCTCCAATGTACTACGAAGAAGAGTTGGGAAATGAATCATAGAAAATAATTAATATTTGTATTATCTAGAGGTTTACTTCCCTAAAGCGCAATATAAATTTTAAATTCCTACGCAGAAGAATCTGTAATAATTTAATTACACTAGCTTAGCTACTGCACATATTGCCTAACAGTTCACCAAGTAGCTATGGGAGAGCTGGACCACACCTTCTCAGAAGTCTACTGAGTTCATTCCAAAGTCAATCACTCAATTTATAGGAAAATAATGACTTTGATTTTTCAGATTTTAAAACACATTTTTTTGCATCAAGAGTCATGTTTTTCAACAACTTTTTTTTTTTTTTTTTTCTTTTTTTTTTTTTTTTTTTTTTTTTTTTTTTTTCTTCTTTCCCTAAAAATGTTTTTACCCATATTATTACGTTCAAATTTCTGCAAAAAAATGCTTGCACCCTAATCATTTTTATAACCGATGTTCTAATTGTTAAAAAGTTTAATATTTTGTGCATCATGAAAGTACAAAAGATTGCTCTTATTTCATCATGTATTCGATTACTTTTTTTTCCTGTACCTCTTAAGTAAACTCATCTTTTTCTACTTTTTTATTTTTTTAAATTTCTTCCTTAACAAATAAATAAATAATCTAATGCAAAAAAAACTTTTTTCAGGAAAACTAAGTTGTCAATACCTGGCTTAGCTACCCAGAACGCAGTGACAGTACTTAATCTCCAGTTTTCAAAAGGGCTTTACTCAAAGCGCAACTCCAGTGAATTAGCCCATGACCACAGCGAGTCAACATACTCTTTATCGTGCTTTTTCTTCAAATCATCGATGTTTAAATTGGATTGGTGATAAATATGTGACTAATAATAATTGAGAATATAATATGAAATATTGTGATATGTTAAAATTATAATGATAATCTATTATAATTATATAAGTGCTGACTTTGGACTTATAATCAGAAGTAAATGTTGTTGCCAACAAATTAATATACTAAATAATTGGTAATATTTCCTAAACGTAGTGGGATTAGGAAAAGAAAAGAGCAAATAAGAGACGTCTATATTCAAGAGCTAGACATCATTTAAAAGTTTCAATAAGTGTAGTGTAATGGCCCTCTATATATTTTAGACCGTCATTTCAAATAAAATGAGTTATATTTATAACTTAATTAATATTCAACTTCATACAGCAATAACACTAAAAGCAAGATTAAAGTGTTTCAAGTTGTTTAAAAATAGGTGGTGTTTATGGCTTGTGCAAATTTGACTACTATTGTTGCAAGGACTACTACTGTTGAAGTGACCAGTTCATGGTCTATGTATTGTGGCAATTTGCAAATATTTCATTTTACATTTTCCAGTCAAATAGATAGTGGAAGTCCAAAGATAAATGTGTCATAAATATATAACTGTTTTCCAAAATATTATGCAGAAAAAACCAAAAAAAAGAACAAGATTTGTCTAAAATTTTTCTGAAGCTTAACCTTTCATCTGCATACTAAAAGAATTGTCTGCTCAAGTCGCTGCTTTGGATCACTGGGGATAGCAAGCCTCAATGATGTTGGCAGTGTTTTTATGGCAATGGAGTTAACAAGATATTGTCCTGTTTAGGAAGTAGTTTTCCAATTTCAAAAATTCTCAAGCATTTTCAACATTTCTCAAGCAGAGTGGAATTTCAAATTATCAATTTCTACATCAAACATTTTTTTAAATGTGGAATTTTAATGTTTAAGAAACATACTATCGATTTTACCTTTATTAAAATTTGTAAACATTTTTGTTACCCTCCTAAGAAATTCAAGCGGTTCAGTCGCATGCATGGCATTATTTGCTTATAATACCTTAGCAATCGTTAAGGAACAGTTGATGCACTTCTTGGTAACTGTGCAATATATAGTATCTTTTACAACATCTCTAAAATTCTCCTAAAATGTCTTATATCAATTTCTTCATTTCAAAAAGATTAATGTTTACAAGAAATTAATTTGCAACTGTTCATTATTTGATTTTAATCTTTGTTAGAGATAATGAAAACAGTAACCATGAATATTGTTTGCATAACTTCTCATTGGCAGTAGTTAATGCAAAATTGTTCAAAGTTATTGTTGTCAATATTTCAAACCATATATATCCAGCACACCTATGACTGTTTCAGTCTTGAACTTTCTATCAGACTTGCTTGGCTGGATCAGAGCTTTATTTACTTTACAACAATCCAAGTAAAAAGGCGATCATAAACTGCCTATGAAACAAAATGACAAACATCTGATTAGAACACTAGGCAATAATTCGATAGAATACAAACATGTAACATTTAGATGTTAAAGAATGTTTGTTAAGAAACAATGGAAGGAAAAAAACAATTTCTTTCTTTAGTGGCAAATACCAACACAGTATTTAAATTTAAACACACCAACAAACCCCCTTCATCAACCGCATCAGACAGCGTTCAGTTTTCGCAGTAAGTCTAACATTTTTAATTTGAAAGAAAAAATGTAATTTTTCATCAGAGGTAAAGATAAGGAAAGAGATATCTTGTTATAGATGTACTAGAAAAACCGAAACTTGTGACACTGTTCGATAAACTTGAGTAAATGGCACATCAAACACTAACAAATTACGAATTGATTACAAAATTATGAATATCATCTAAAACCAAAAGTCATTTATTCAGTTTCTGGTTCTCAGCAAATATATTTTAATAACATAGAGGTTTTAATTTTGATAGCTGAAACTTTTTTAATGGATTTGGTTTGTGTTTGATGTTTGCTAGTAGAAAATATGCATTCAGTTTATTGGGGCATAAAGACATTTTTTTTTTCCTTCTTTGGGATGACAAACTTTGCATCACCAGTTCTTTATAATATTATTTTTGAATAACACAAAAAAGAATATGTAGAGTAAAATTAATAATAAACTAAAATGAATTCATCAAATCTTAACTTTTGCCAGAGCATCTCCTGCATATCTGTCTGATACAGTGTGTGTGCTTCTGCATAACTTCTCCTCGTGCAGCAATAACTCTCTTCCACTGAGGGCTTTAGACAAGTCCCTGTGGGTGTAACTGCAAACAGAGCTGCTGCTTTAATGCACTCTTCGCATTGCTGGCTTGGAACTCATCTCGCACTGATGAAATATGGATATTTCCGCCGTGAGCACACGGTATCAAAATGGCTCATTACAGATCAGAATGAATTCATTTCCTATATTTGCTTCCAAAATATCAGAAATCTTTAAAATTAAGAATGTTTCAGAAATGAAACTTCAGCTTTCATTAAGAGACTAACTGTCGTGTTTAGCAGCCAATCAAACAATTCCATATTTCTCATATGCTCTGCTGAAGATGAAACAAAACCAACAGGAAGGCTTCAGGGAAATTGGGCTTGTGCTCAGAGTATGATTTATCAAACCCAGGGGCCTTAATTGTCCCTTATTGCCTTTCCGATAACAAGTCCAGCTGCCATTGATCGCGCATTCATTCACAGTTAAATGAGTGGAGCTAAAACAGCACATACTTTCCCTGCCTTTAGCAGGTTACATAATATTATCGTAAAGCAATTTCTCTACATTCTAACACATTTGTTTAGCATTTGTAAACCTTCACAAATAAAATAAAATTAGGTGTGAGAATAATTCTTTTAAAGCTTATATTTAAGATAATTTCGACAATCAAATCCACATCGTACAGCAATACACATCTCCAACCAAGAGAAGGAATTTTCAAACGGTGCAAGCGTGCAGTGTTGTCATAATTCCAATATGATTTCTCTGAGGACTTGGCAGTGGGCAAGGAAATTCGAAAATTAGCAAAATCATCATAAACTACTCATATTTTTAAAACGAAACTTCTCTTGACATTCTTTAAAGAAACAATTTTTAAAGAACATGTAGCTTTTAACACAAAAAGCTATCATCAGTATTGTAACTTTTGCATATGTTAATTTTGGTTTGATATTGTTTTGAAACAATTGAGAAAACCCAAGAGAAAGTTAAAAAAAAAAACCAAAATTGGAACATTATCAACTTTCTTTTGCTACAGACAAGGACAAAAATGGAGCCCTTTTTAATAAAACAAGTTGTTTAAAAATTGTTTCAAAATTGCTTCTGTTACAAGAAAAAATTAATTGCAAAAACTACTCATTTTCAAAAGTTTAAAGTGACCTTATTTGAAAATCTGATTTTTGATGAATATTTTTCAAAATTTGAAAGGGACAACATTACTTCTAGTTATCTGATACTCCATACAAATTTTCGAAGTTTAAATTGATTTTCCAAATTCAAGGAGTGTAACGAACTGTGACCTACATAGTTTAGGCACGAGCATCAACACTACAAAGGAGAGGCATTTAATGCAAATGAGAATGTGTGAGAATACCAAAACTTTTCTCCTCTTCATTCCTATTTATTATCACAACTGCTCATATTCTATGTGTATGACATTGCCCTTCAAAGATCTAAAGTTTGAGGATAACTTGTACTGAGAAAAATCTGTGGCATTCATATGCGAGTTAGGGTCAGTTTGAAAATCAATTTGAACTGTTCCATTTTAAACTTTCAGTGATTTTAGATGAAAATCTGAAAATCAACTTTTTTCTATCTGGGCAAGTAATTTTAAAGAAAAAATTGTTGTAAATTCTAACTGTAATATAGGAGAAACAAAATAAACCAAAAAATTATCAATGTACAATATTCGAGCATACTTAGAATGAAGCATTCAAATCAAACGTATAAAAGTTAAAAAAAGTCGACTTCAAACAATCACAATAGAGCCATGAGAATCAGAATAATGACATAGTAAGTCCCATGTAATAAATAGAGTCTTAAATACTTTTAAATATTTACAAATTATGTGATTTTCATGAGGTTCTGTAGTTTTGAAATATTGTTATTTACAAATATTGAATAACTTCGCAAACTTCACAATCCTCTAGAAACTTATTTTATGCAGAACGACAAATGTGAACAGACATTTTATCCTTTAGCTTTTAGGAGAGGCTGAGCCATCACTCCACTGAAACCTACAAAGTATTCCACCCTCTTTCAACGATGTCAGAATTGTACACTTCATGTAAGCCACTACCAGCAATCTGAAAGGACACAACATGAAACTATAGATGGTTTTAAACACTTCAACTACAAAAACATCCTCGCATATTTAATTACTGGAAATAAGTTCTATAGATGAGCACATACTCAAGCCAGCAAGTATACTAATTAGAAGCTAACTCTTGCTTGCTATTTGTGATTTTAAGATTACAAATCATTAGAATAACTACAATATAAATTAATTCAAACTTAATAAATATAAGTTGATTGTAACTATCTCAGTATTCTGGATCAATACGCACAAATAATTAACATCATAATGAAATTAATTTAATTAGTTCAATTTAATTATATATAAACAATTCCGTCTGTAATGAAATGACATAACGCATATTCGCTCTATTCTTTTGTTTTTCAAACATTACAAAATGGAATTCTTTTTTACTTGTCTCTCGACATTTGGTTAATATTCTATCAAGCGACAATTTGTGTTTTACATAATAATTTAGAGACATGTGCTTTAAATAAGGTCCTTTTAAAGTTTTCTTGGAAACTCCAGCGTTTCTTCTGTGAAACTAGCTCAATATTCAGGCATGTTTCAGAAATCGCTCAAAGTGCCATTTCTCAAACTACACAGCTTCAATTCTTTCTTCAAAGTTAATCACGGATACTGCTAATTGCACTCTTTAAGTTCATTTCGGGGTTTGTTTTTGTTTTCTCAAAAATTACAGAAATGTATTTTTTTGAAAGCAATTTTTTTTACTCTCACTTCGTTAATATGCACTTTTTGAACAATTCGTAAACATATGTATTTTGAGTTAAAAGTAGTTCAAACGACTTCCCCAATGCAACTATTTGGAATTTCAATTTTCAATGACTTTAAATGAAGTTTTTCAAAAAACTAAAAATTTTCTGTGAAAAAGAAGCTTCAAATTTCGAAATTACAGTAGCACTTAAGCCCACATTTTCTTAAATCGTGCTCCAAATTTTTGAAAAGAAAGGCTTTATTTAAATACAACGGTTTTTTATCTATCCTTTAAATTTGTTAAAATAATTTTTCCGTTTACTATAAGGAAACCGAAAATTATAAAATTCAAAATAAATGTTTTTGGGTGGTCAATAGATGGCAGCGGCAAAAGTAACGTGACAAGTTTGAATAGCTAGTCAAGATAAAAGAAATCAGAAAACCTCATATGGGAAACAGTCTGTGATATTCAGCACACTATTAGTTTTCTCTATACTAAAGTATCAAAGGACGATTATTGAATTCACCTCAACCAATACATTCCTGAATGAAAATCTGTGATTAGGGACATACAACATTAACTCACATGTCAAAAACCAACAAGAGCTGTCATCAAACAGTTCAATCTGGTGCAAGAAGAGAGGCAATAGCAATTTTTGTACTAAAAACCGGATATGTGTTTGAGAACAAGGTCTGCTGCTATGTTCGGTATGCATGCAAACCAATCTTGTCCTTCTTAGCATGCATAGCATGGACGCAGGACGACGAGCTCGCGTCTCTAGGCCAGTAGCAGGTCCGCCCATCTTTATGTATGCAAGTCTGGGGGTCTTGAGCTTAGTAATAAATCACCTTTGGTAATTTTGCATTAAATGAAAAACTGTTGTGCTTAAGATGCTGATTGCTTGCTATTATTAACCACTTTTGTAATCTGTAACATTAAATTCTAAAGAAAATCGTGAAATTAATTTGTACAATCACATCAGAAAATGTTTAAGAATATAAAAACTGGCAATAATGTCAAAGTGAATATCTTGAAGTACGAAAAATTATATTCGTATTTAACACTTAAACATTGAGGAACGTACATTGCTATCAACAAAACATTGGGAAACCTTAATTTTAAACATTTTCTATACATCCAACACAAAGTGACATACCCTATATTAGACGGTGTTGGTGGACATGCAGAGAAACAAAATTTTACTATCCACATACTTTTATAAATTTTCTAGCACAAATAAAGAGAAGTTGAAGCAGACAACGACTCACAGATGTAAAATAGCAGCACAATGCTTCCAATTGTTTTCAGTCCTTCTTGAGCAAATCCGAGAAGTTTTGAAAGCTGGCAACTACACTTTTTATAGTCGATCGATCACTGATTGCTTCAACTTTCGAAACATTGCCTGGCAAGTAATAATGGAATGTCTTGGATCCCGTGAAAGCAGGTAAGTACGAAGTTCCAGAGTCACTTGCACGCACAAAGCAGCTGCAAAAGAAAAAAAAACATTGTTATCATCACACGAGGATGGTTTTTAAAATTTAATTTTTCCCTACAATTACTTATTCACAGTAAAACATCGGATTATATAAAGATATTTTTCAGATATAACCTGAGGCTGCAACACACAGAAGGAAAAAATAGTTTCTCACATCTGGAGAGAATATGTTTTGTTTCTTAACGAGGATTATAATTGGGAGTAGGTCACAATGGAAACACAATTTTTTTTGCCCTCTTTTGACTTGTTAATGCATTCTCCAGGTTATTTTTAAAGTGCAATGTATGTCCCTGCCTCATCTTCAATCATCCTCCTCCACTTGTGCACTCACACTCCATAATATAACTCTCTCTCATATAACCACACATTTACTGTCATGCATCACTATGTGTAATGACATATTCTAGGATCTCGAATATCAGAGTGCCCAATAATGTCCAAGAAAATAAAAACCAATGCACGGAGAAAAAATTTAAGTGAACTACACTCTATATACTCCCAGAAATTAATCACAAATCAAGCAACAACTCAAAGATTTCTGGATATAGTACCAAGGCATTTAGATAAGAAAAAGTATTTAATTAAAGAATATTGAATTGAAATAATTGCAAATTATCCGCACTTTGCTACGGGGAGAAAGTCAAGGGTTCCCTTATCATGTTCCAAATTGACATTGGAATACTTTGATAATCTTCTCAAAGCTTATCTTCAACCTGATAACTTCTCAACCAGTTACAACAGTTTATTGACTGGCTAGATAGATATAAAATCATTTTTTACAAAGTTCCCAAGGACAGTGTGACACAATTAATTGAATTCTTCATATTTCAATTGATTCTCATTAATAACACAATATAAACCATTATAGCAATTAGGATTTTTTCAACCAAGAATAAAATTAACTTAATAATTCTAAATCAAAAATTTTAATTTCTACAGAGAACTGCACACTTGGTCACATTCAGACAATGAAGCAATATACGAAATAAACGAAAACTTATATCTGTTGATAAGTTTGTAAGACATGGGCTTAAAGCTTACTTGGTATAAAAACTATGAAAATTTCTTTCGCCTGGTTGCTGAAGGATATCTTGATTTTTCTAGGTAAATAATTTATTTAATGTGGCCTCCAATTGGATCTCCTTTTGGAAATCAAAATTAATGTCCATATACTTCGCCAAATCGGGAGGAATTATCATTACGATTGGTTTTTTGCATTGGCAAATGCTTCTAAATTGAATTTGGATTGAAGAAGAAATTTTTTCAGCTCTGCAAAAATACGCACAATCTTTCATTAATATTTGTCTTCTATGAATATGGTAGATCTACATGTATTTGAAATTAGCCTCTATCCGTTCGTATTTCTTGTTGGCCCCAACATTTGTCAAGCAGCCAATGTACTGTCAATGATTATTTTTGAGGCTTCAGTTTTCCTCACTTGCTGACCACACTAATACAATAATATATCAGACCTGCTGTTTTCATTTCTCTGTGTTTGCCGCATCAGCTAATTGCAAATATAATGTGGTGGGTTTTCAAAGATTTCGCTACCTACATGATACAAATTACGTAGCTAAATTACAACAAAACTTTAATACATATTAATGATTTTATTCAATTTCTTTTACCTTTGATTGAGAAATTTGCTGGGGACCATATATGTTCATTGTTCGATAGGGGATTTACAGAAACGCATACTTCTCCAATGTAAGTGTTTAATATCTTGCCACCTTGGAAACCTAAAAATCCAGTGCTAAATTTATGATAATTTTGCACAGACAAGTCTCAAGATTTTTAACAATTAATGTGAGAAGAAACACAAAAGATATAATTTGGTAGAAAGAAGAAATATATACACACAATTTGACCGGAATTTTGATGTGAAACTTATTACAAACGCTAATGGTCATTTTTCATGGGGTATGCACAATCTGAAAAGTACATCATCCTCCCAATATGATGTCATTCTGAGAGCAAAAGGTAAAACCGTGCATGAACTCACGCAACAACGAAATTCACGGAAACAGAATGTTTTAACGCGTTAAGATAGTGAGAAGCCATTGTTCTCGTTGATATTCTTTATCTTTCATAAGGAAGTAATGGCAGTTTATCACAAACGTTTAATTCGTCCATAACATGATAACAAACGGCACACAAAGTCGACACTATGAGCGCAAGTTTAACCACGAATAAATTTACACTAAATTGTCACGCAGCGACCAATACGAAAAAATCACCTGTACAATTTTTTTTCCCAGTTTTACTCCCACAACGTTCAACCGCACAACCACGCCTTCGCGCATTCCCTTTTCGTGGTTTTCTGAATAATAATGCGATTTTTCGCAATGCCACCTACAGCAGAGTGAGCTCTAACCTTACTCCTTTTCAACGTTTTCCATAAATTTTTCAATTGTAATTTCATCCAAAAGGAGAACATCTCCGATCCCAATTCATCTTGAGTAGCATTTCAATTCACTCTTCAAGAATACACGCCCTATCGTGACGTACTGGCCTGCATGAAACAGCCGCGAGGTGCGGCGCGGCAAACTGGCGCGGTTGCCGTGGCAATGCACGGCGACCGCAAGTGTCTCTGCGACGCTCGCAACGCTGGCGAGTCAGTCCGCTATCACCTTACATAAAAAGTAAAAGGGTGAGTCAACAGCTGCTCACATCACATCGTACGTAGCGGCACAATGTAGTCCAATGCAAGGATTTGTTTCAGTATACACGCGAGTTTCCACTTCAGCAAAGCTGTCTGAAATGAGGCAATTTTGGTTAAGGTAGAATGGAATTGATGCTTTTGATATTCTAGCTCTTATGCAGTGGAGCGAAATATCAGCATATATTAATCAGGCCATGAATATGATTCTATCCAATTTTTCGGATGGGAAAGGAGATTTTAAAAAAAAAACATCAAATTCAATTCTAAATATTTATGTACAACTCAAAGATGTATATTTCACACCAACAAAGTTTTAAAAACTTCTGAATAATTCAATGTGAAAACAACTAATTGTATAAGTATTCTAGTTTTCTATGCAAATTAAATAGGTAAAAACTGAATTAGTAAGGATACAGAAAAGGTAACAGTTTTCAACTTTTGTTTTTGCCAGTAATTAAAGGAAGTTATAAAATGTAAATCAACTTCCAGACAATTC
>BOPP01000044.1:5963907-6055516 GCA_017312745.1 Gryllus bimaculatus
GCATTAAGTTTATGGTGATAAGACAAGCACAGTTTACAACTGGAATCCTATGACCAAGGCAAAACTGCAGCACACCAGTGTCATCCCGACCACAAAAAGATTGCGTTGTCAGATTCACAGTCAAAGTGATGATCATTACTTTCTTTGATATTACAGTTGCACAATGAATTCATGGCACATGAACAGTCTGTTACTGAGTTTTTAATAACGCACCAAGCTACACATTGCTCATTGTGCAGAAATTTCTCACTGAGAGTTGTCTTCCCTCAACAACCATACTCTGAATCTCCCAGTGACTATTCGCTGTTCCCCGCTCTGAAAATGAGACTCAAAGGGACAGGTTTTACAATCGTGGAGAACATGAAACCAAATGCATTGGCTCAGTTCTACCAGGAGCCAAAGAAGCCTTGTACAGCTGCATCCAAAAATGACAGGAACGATGGAGCAACTACATGGGTGTGCAAGGGTCCTTAGGTTAGTTATCATTGTTATAGATTACAATATTAACATGCAGAACTACTATTCCAGGAACTTTTTGTACGCCCTTAAATTTATTTATTTATTTATATACATATAATTACAGGCAATCGCCCAATTATTAAATATCATTTACATTACAGTATTCTTGAAAATCATTTAGTAACAGGTTTTTATAAGTTTTTTTAAATTGATAGGGTGAACAAAAAAAGTTAATGCGGTTACAGTTGGCACTTCTACACATTTTCCATAATGGCACATAATACTACAAGGTTGATCTCGCAAAAGGAAAATTAAATAACACGCTGTTTGTAGAACGCAGATCACGCACTGGATTGCCCAAGAAATTTTACAATGTAATTCTGAAGAGTCTATATCATGATTTATCAAATTATACAGAAAAAGTTACATTCAAATAATCCTATGGGAGCGTAAATGAGCTAATATTAATCTAGTTGCGACTTGGAACTAATTGTGACTAAATCTAGGAGATGGAATATCAAGCTTGAAGGCAGCAAAAATACAGAAATTTGTGCGAACAGTTTCAAGTCTAGAGATTATGGTTCTGTAAGAGGGAGACATTGTGAGCCATATATAATATCGGTCTTACTAGAGTTAAATATAAAGTTTTGATGGTTTGCACATTAGTAAATTCAGATGCAATACTCTGCATAAATCCTAACACTGATTTGGATTTATCTAATATCGTCATATGTAGATGAAAACTCATTTTTGATCAAAAATAAACACCCAAATCTCCTAAAGTAATGAAGACTGATTCTAACCATTGCATCTCCCTAGTTCATAATTAAATCAAGGGGATTACTAGATCTAGTAAAGACACGACTTACATTTACCATTATTCAAATTCAAACATTTTGATGACACCAATCTAACAATGTATTTAAGTCATATTCAAAATTCGTAAACAGTCTGTAATGAATTTATAGTTTTATAAATTTTCAAGTCACAGCAAAAAGTAGGAATTTTGAACATGGAAGTGTTTTCTTAAGATCATTTACAAAATAGATGAATAATGGTGGGCCAAGGTGGGAACCTTGTGGGACTCCAGATGTGACGTATATATTTCTAGAAATGAAGGATTATATTTCACATTCTGCGTTCTCCCAGTTAAGTAACTATAGAACCAATTCAAGATTGTACCATGGATACCAATTTCTTCCAACACATGAAGTAAAAGAACATGGTTTACAGTATAGTAAGACTTTGGAAAAGTCTGTATAAATTACATCTACTTGTTTTTTGTATATCTAAATTTCCAAGTATATAATGTTGAAATAGTCATCAAATTAGTAACAGGAGACCTCCCTTTAGAAAACCATGTTGTCCTTTGATCAAAATTGGATTTAGAAATTGCGTCAATTTAATTGTTATGATGGATTCCATCAATTTAGCAATTATACAAAGTTTAGAGATTGGTCTATGACTCTCAACGTTAGAACGTTTATCTTTTTTGTGAATCAGAGTTATTAATGGTTTTCCACATCTTTGGGAGGGTTGCTTCTCGCAGAGATTTAATAAATAAAAAGTTTAGGATTGGTATCGAGATCACATTACAAATTTTCAATAATAATGATGGTATACCATCAGGGCCAGGAGAAGTGTCGGTTTCAATTTATAATAGGCATTAAAAACATCACGTTGAGTTATATCAATAAAGCCAATATAAACAGTTATCGTCTTGATTTGAATTTCTAATAGTTGGAATATCGTCATTTTTATTAAATTTTAAAAAAACAATAAATATTTTATATTAATATTTTTTAAAGAATTAATTTTTTTCTTTACAGTTTTGTAGGGATAATTCTATATGCAGTGCCAGTACAGTACCCAGAATTTAAGCATTAGATGGTATGAAAACAATTTAGCTGTATTTTTTTGGTTTTTCAAAAATGAAACATTTGAAGTAACAAATGACATTTGAAACGCACAAAACAAATGAAATCTTTTTGATATCTCTTGTGTTGTTAATATATACATTACAGCATTTAAGAATACAAGTGCTTAAAATCAGGTCTTATAAAATTTCTAAAAACCTCAAAACTTTTCTGTAAAAATTAGCTCAAAATTTCGCATTTCAGAAATGCTCAATGCCCACTCTTTTAAATTTTTGGTATGATCATGCCAAGTGGACAAGAAATATCATGTCACACATGCCACTTTGATATGCTCTTTTGTTTCAAAACTTACCACAAATGTTATTTTTTGGAAGGTTTTCATCTTGTCAATATTTACATTTATGGGCATTTCTTATATGTACATAATCACATTTGCGAGTACAAGTGTTTAATATTTTTCTAATTAAGTTCTTTGAAAACTAAAGTTTTGCGTGAAAACAATCCACAAATTGAGCATTTTCAGATAGGTTCATTATCTTCTAAACAGCTCTAAATTTTTCAATGGAACAGTACATATAGGATGTTTATCTTTCTAAAAAAATAAAATTCAATTCTACAATTAGGAATCTGAAAAATTGAGAGAAGTGAAAAAATGTGATTTAGGCACCAACAGACAGGAGCTGAGAAGGTGGGAAGAAGACGACACAGAAGAAGAAGAAGAAGACGACACAGAAGAAGAAGAAGAAGAAGAAAGAAGAAGAAGAAGAAGAAACGACACAGAAGAAGAACAGAAGAAGAAGAAGACGAAACAGAAGAAGAAGAAGAAAGACGACACAGAAGAAGAAGAAGAAGAAGAAGAACGACAGAGAAGAAGACGACACAGAAGAAGAGAGAAGAAGAAGAAAGAGACGACACAGAAGAGAGAAGAAGACGACACAGAAGAAGAAGAAGACGACCACAGAAGAAGAAGAACGACACAGAAGAAGAAGAGACACAGAAGAAGAGACGACCAGAAAAGAAGAAGAAGAAGACGACAGAGACAAGAAGAAGAAGACGAAGAAGAGAAAGAAAGAAGACGACACAGAAGAAGAAGAAGAAGAAGAAGAAGAAGAAGACGACACAGAAGAAGAAGAAGAAGCGACAACAAGAAAAAGAAGACAGAACCGGAAGAAGAAGTAAGACGACACAGAAAGAAGACGACACAGAAGAAGACGACAACCGAAGAGAAGAGACGACACAGACAGAAAGAAGAAGACGACACAGAAGTAAGAAGAATGACGACACAGAAGAAGAAGAAGACGACACAGAAGAAGAAGACGACACAGACAGAAGAAGACGACACAGAGAAGAAGACGACACAGAAGAGAAGACCGACACAGAGAAGAAGACGACACAGGAGAAGAAGACGACACAGAAGAAGAAGAAGAAGAAGACGACGACACAGAAGAAGAAGACGACACGAAGAAGAAGAAGAAGACGAACACAGAAGAAAGAAGAAGAAAGACGACACAGAAGAAGAAGGAAGAAGACGACACAGAAGAAGAAGAAGAAGACGACACATGAGAAAAGAAGAAGAAGACGACACAAGAAGAAGAAGAAGGAAGACGAACACAGAAGAAGAAGAAGAGAAGACCAGAAGAAGAAGAAGAAGACGACAGCAGAAAGAAGAAGAAGAAGACGACACAGAAGAAGAAGAAAGAAGAACGACACAGAAGAAGAAAGAAGAAGACGACACAGAAGAAGACGACACAGAAGAAGACGACACAGAAGAAAGAAGAAGAGACAACAGAAAAAGAAGAAGACGACACAGAAGAAGAAGACGACACAGAAGAAGAAGACGACACAGAAGAAGAAGACAACAGAAGAAGAAGAGGACACAGAAGAAGAAGACGACAACAGAAGACGAAGAAGAAGAGAAGAAAGAAGAAGAAGAAGAAGACGACACAGAAAGACAGAAGACGACACAGAAGAAGCAGACGAACAGAAGAAGAAGAAGAAGAACAACAGGAAGAAGAAGAAGAAGAAGAAAGACACAGAAGAAGAAGAAGAAGAAAAGACACAGAAGAAAGAAGGAAGAAGACACAGAAGAAAGAAGAAGAAAGAAGAAGACGACACAGAAGAAGAAGACGACACAGGAAAGAAGAAGAAGAAGACGACAACAGAGAAAGAAGAAAAGACGACACAGGGAAGAAGAAGAAGAAGAACGACAGCAGAAGAAGAAAAGAAGACGACACAGAATGAAGAAAGAAGAAGACGACAACAGAAGAAGAAGAAGAAGACGACCACAGAAGAAGAAGAAGACGACACAGAAGAAAGAAGAAGAAGACGACACAGGGAAGAAGAAAGAAGAAGAAGCAAGAAGAAGAAGAATGAAGACGACACAGAAGAGAAGAAGACGGACACAGAAGAAGAAGAAAACGCACAGAAGAAGAAGAAGACGACACAGAAGAAGAAAGAAAGACACACAGAAGAAGAAGAAGACGACACAGAAAGAAAAGAAGACGACACAGAAGAAGAAGAAGACGACACCAGAAGAAAGAAGAAGACGCACACAGAAGACAAAGAAGACGACACAGAAAAAAAAGAAGACTACACAGAAGAAGAAGAACAAGAAGGGAAGGAGAAGAGAAAGTCTTCATTTCTTATTGAAAATTTATTAAATAAAAAAAACATTCAGGAAGTACTCACCTCATCAGTCACCTTGCCAACATTCAAACACGCTTCATCCAGTATAGCAATAATGCCTTTATGAGGCTGCTCAACTAAGTCACAGATAATTTGGTTGTTAAAGTACTCTATGTTTTGCCATTCAATACCTTCTCGCATGTACTCTTCTTGTTCTTGTTTTAAAACCAGTTCTGGACATAAAAACATCCAAAATGTGAAACATGATTGATAATTAATTTCTTTCTCAAGAAACACGGCATATGAATCCTATCTGTGAGAAAAAATAGGGATAACAAATTGGAAAAAATGTCATTGGAAAAATGACAGGAAAAAACAGAGCCCAACTAACTCCACCACCAACTTTCTCTCTCTCACAACACGTTCAGCACTCGTTCCTGATTTTCTGTAGAGAGAGAGATATTCTATGTTTTAGTAGTGTTTTCTTACATGACGGGATACATAGTTGGTTCAATTTGGTGCAAACTACTCACAATGCAAAATGATGCTTTACTTGACAATTTAATAGTTACTTTGCCTCCAATGTACTACAGAAAGAAGAGTTGGAAATGAACATAGAAAATATTAATATTTGTATTATCTAGAGGTTTACTTCCCTAAGCGCACTATAAATTTTAATTCCTACCAGAAGATCCTGTAATAATTTATTAAACTAGCTTAGCTACTGCACATTTTCCTAACAGTTCACCAAGTAGCTATGGGAGAGCTGGACCACCCCTTCTCAGAAGTCCTACTGAGTCATTCCAAGTCAAATCACTCAAATTTAAGGAAAATATGACTTTGATTTTTCAGATTTTAAAACATTTTTGCATCAAGAGTCATGTTTTTCAAAACATTTTTTTTTTTTTTTTTTCCTCAAAATGTTTTTACCCAATATTATTAAGTTCCAAATTTCTCAAAAAAATGCTTGCACCCTAATCATTTATAACCGATGTTCTAATTGTTAAAAAAGTTAATATTTTGCATCATGAAAGTACAAAAGATGCTCTTATTTCATACATGTATTCGATTACTTTTTTTCTGTACTCTTAAGTAAATCATTTTTTCTACTTTTTTATTTTTTAAATTTCTTCCTTAACAAAAATAAATAATCTAATGCAAAAAAATTATTTTCAGGAAAACTAAGTTGTCAATACCTGGAACTTACTACCCCAGAACGCAGTGACAGTACTTAATCTCCAAGTTTTCAAAAGGGCTTACTCAAAGCGAACTCCAGTGAATTAGGCCATGAACCACAGCGATCAACATACTCTTTATCGTGCTTTTCCTTCAAATCATCGATGTTATTGATTGTGATAAATATGTGATAATATAATATGAGAAATATAATATGAAATATTGTGATATGTTAAATATTATATGATAATTATTATAATTATAAAAGTGCTGATTTGGACTATATCAGAAGTAAATGTTGTTGCCACAAATTAAATAACTAAATAATTGGTAATATTTCTAAACGTAGTGGGATTAGGAAAAGAAAAGACAAATAAGAGACGTCTATATTCAAGAGCTAGACATCATTTAAAGTTTCAATAAGTGTAGTGTATGGCCTTCTATATATTTTAGACAGTCAATTTCATAATAAAATGAGTAATATTTATAACTTAATTAATATTCAATTATAACAGTCATAACACAAGAAGATTAAAGTGTTTCAAGTTGTTAAAAAATAGTGGTGTTATATGGCTGTGCAAATTTGACTACTATTGTTGCAAGGACTACTACTGTTGAGTGACCAGTTCATGGTTATGTATTGTGGCAATTGCAAATATTAATTTTACATTTTCAGTCCAAATAGATAGTGAAGTCACAAGATAAATGTGTCATAAATATATAACTGTTTTCCAAAATATTATGCAGAAAAAACCAAAAAAGAAAAGATTTGTCTAAAATTTTCTGAAGCTTAACCTTTCATCTGCATACTAAAAGAATTGTCTGTCAAAGTCGCTGCTTGGATCACTGGGGATAGCAAGGCCTCAATGAATGTTGCAGTGTTTTTATGCAATGGAGTTACAAGATATTGTCCTGTTTAGGAAGTAGTTTCAATTTCAAAAATTTCTCAACATATTTCAACATTTCTCAACAGAGTGGAATTTTCAATTATCAATTTCTACATCAAACATTTTTTTAAATGTGGAATTTAATGTTTAAAGACATACTTCGATTTTACCTTTATTAAAATTTGAACATTTTTGTTACCCTCTAGAAATTCAAGCGTGTTCAATCCCATGCATGGCATTATTTTGCTTATATATACTTAGCAATCGTTAAGAACAGTTGATGCACTTCTTGGGTAACTGTGCAAATATATCAGTATCTTTTACAACATCTCTTAAAATTCTCCTAAAATGTCCTTATACAATTTCTTCACTTTCAAAAAGATTAATGTTACAAGAAATTAATTTGCAACTGTTCATTATTTGATTTATCTTTGTTAGAGATAATGAAAACAGTACCTATGAATAGTTGTTGCAACTTCTCATTGCAGTAGTTAATGCAAAATTGTTCAAAGTTATTGTTGTCAAATATTTCAAAACCATATATATCCAGCACACCTATGACTGTTCCAGTCTTGAACTTTCTATCAGACTTGCTGGCTGGATCCAGAGCTTTATTTACTTTACCAACAATCCAAGTAAAAAGGCGATCATAAACTGCCTATGAAACAAAATGACAAACATCTGATTAGAAACATAGCAATACATTGATAGAATACAAACATGTCAACATTAGATGTTAAGAATGTTGTTAAGAAACAATGAGGAAAAAAACAATTTCTTTCTTTAGTGCAAATACCAACACAGTATTTAAATTTAAACACACCACAAACCACCCTTCATCAACCGCATCAGACAGCGTTCAGTTTTCGCAGTAAGTCTAACATATTTAATTTGAAGAAAAAATGTAATTTTTCATCAGAGGTAAATGATAAAAGGAAAGAGAATATCTTGTTATAGATGTACTAGAAAAACCGAAACTTGTGACACTGTTCGATAAACTTGAGTAAATGGCACATAAACACCTAACAAATTACGAATTGGATTACAAAAAATTATGAATATCATCTAAAAACCAAAAGTCATTTATTTAGTTCTGGTTCCAGCAATATATTTAATAACATAACGGTTTTAATTTTGATACTGAAACTTTTTTAATGATTTGGTTTGTGTTTGATGCTTTGCTAGTAGAAAAAAAGCATTCAGTTATTGGGGCATAAAGACATTTTTTTCCTTCTTTGGATGAAAAACTTGCATCACCAGTTCATTTATAAATATTTTTGAATAACACAAAAAAGATATGTAGAGTAAAATTAATAATAAACTAAAATGAATTCATCAAATCTTACTTTTGCCAGAGCATCTCTGCCATATTCTGCTTCTGATACAGTGTGTGTCTTCTGCATAACTTCTCCTCGTGCAGCAATAACTCTCTCACTGAGGGCTTTAGACAAGTCTTGTGGTGTAACTGCCAACAGAGCTGCTGCTTTATGCACTCCTTCCATTGCTGGCTTGGAATCATCTCCACTTGATGAAAATTGGATATTTCCCTGTGAGCACATATCACAAATGGCTCATTACAGATCAGAATGAATTCATTCCTAATATTTGCTTCCAAAATATCAAGAAATCTATTAAAATTAAGAATGTTTCAGAAATGAAACCTTCAGCTTTCATTACAAGAGATAACTGTCGTGATTTAGCAGCCAAATCAAACAATTCCATTTTCTCATATGCTCTGCTGAGACTGAAACAAAACCAACAGGAAGGCTTCAGGGAAATTGGGCCTTGTGCTTCAGAGTATGATTTATCAAACCCAGGGGCCTTAATTGCCCCTTAATTGCCTTTCGATACAAGTCTCAGCTGGCATTGATCCCATCATTCACAGTTAAATGAGTGGAGCTAAAACAGCACATACTTTCCTGCCTTTAGCAACGGTTACATAATATTATCGTAACGCAATTTCTCTACATTCTAACACATTTAAGTTAGCATTTGTAAAACTCTTCACAAATAAAATAAAATTAGGTGTGAGAACTAATTCTTTTAAAGCTAATATTTTAAGATAATTTCGACAATCAAATCCACATCGTACAGCAATAACATCTCCCAACAAAGAGAAGGAATTTTCACGGTGCAGCGTGCAGTGTTGTCATATTCCAATATGATTTCTTCTGAGACTTGCAAGTGGGCAAAGGAAATTCGAAAATTAGCAAAATCATCATAAACTACTCATATTTTTAAAGAAACTTTCTTGACATTCTTTAAAGAAACAATTTTTAAGAACATGGCTTATTAACAAAAAAGCTATCATCAGTATTGTACTTTTGCAATGTTAATTTTGTTGATATTGTTTGAAACAATTGAGAAAACCAAGAGAAAGTTAAAAAAAAAAAAAAAATTGGAAACATTATCACTTTCTTTGCTACAGACAAGGACAAAAAATGAGCCCTTTTTAATAAAACAATTGTTTAAAATTGTTTCAAAATTGCTTCTGTTACAAGAAAAAATTAATGCAAAAACTACTCATTTTCAAAAGTTTAAAAGTGACCTTATTTGAAAATCTATTTTTGATGAATAATTTTCAAAAATTTGAAAGGGAAAAATAACTTCTAGTTATCTGAATACTCCAACAAATTTTCGAAGTTAATTGATTTTCCAAATTCAAGGAGTGTAACGAACTGTGACCTACATAGTTTAGGCACGAGCATCAACACTACAAAAAGGAGAGCATTTAATGCAAATGAGAATGTGTGAGATACCAAAACCTTTTCTCCTCTTCATTTCCTATTTATTATCAACAACTGCTCATATTCCTATGTGTATGACACCCTTCAAAGATCTAAAGTTGAGGGATAACTTGTACTGAGAAAAATCTGTGGCATTCATAATGGAAGTGTAGGTCAGTTTGAAAATCAATTTGAACTGTTCCATTTTAAACTTTCAGTGATTTTAATGAAAATCTGAAAATCACTTTTTTCTATCTGGGCAAGTAATTTAAAGAAAAAAATTGCTGTAAATTCTACTGTAATATAAGGAGAAAAAAAATAAACCAAAAAATTATAAATGTACATATTGAGCATACTTAGAAATGAAGCATTCAAATCAAACGTATAAAAGTTTCAAAAAAGTCACTTCAAACAATCAAATAGAGCCATAGAACTCAGAATAATGACAATAGTAGTCACCATGTATAAATAAGAGTCTTAAATAACTTTTAAATATTTACAAATTATGTGATTTTTCATGAGGTTTCTGTAGTTTGAAATATTGTTATTTACAAAATATTGAATAACTTCGCAAACTTCCACAATCTCTAAGAAACTTAATTTATGCAGAACGACAATGTGAACTAGACATTTTATCTTTAGCTTTTAGGAGAGGCTGAGCCATCATCACTGAAACCTACAAAGTACTTCACACCCTCTACGATGCTCCAGAATTGTACACTTCATGTAAGCCACTACCAGCAATCTGAAAGGACACAACATGAAACTATAGATGGTTTCAAACACATCAACTACAAAAACATCCTCGCATATTTAATTACTGGAATAAGCTTCTATAAGAGCACATCTCAGCCAGCACAGTATACTAATTTAGAAGACTACTCTTGCTTCTATTTGTGATTTTAGATTACAAATCATTAGAATTAACTACAATATAAATTAATTCAAACTTAATAAATATAAGTTGATTGTAACTATCTCAGTATTCTGGATCAATACGCACAAATAAATTAACATCATACATAGAAATTATTTAATTACGTTCAATTAATTGTATATAAACAAATTCTGTCTGTAATGAAATGACATAACCGCCATATTGCTCTATTCTTTTGTTTTTCAAACATTACAAAAATGGAATTCTTTTGACTTGTCTCTCACATTGTTAATATTTATACAAGCGACAATTTGTTTACATAATATTTATGAGACATGTGCTTTAAATAAGGTCTTTTAAAGTTTCTTGGAAACTCCAGCGCTTTCTGTGAAAACTAGCTCAATATTCAGCATGTTCAGAAATGCTCAAATGCCATTTTCTCAAACACACAGCTTCAAATTCTTTCTTCAAAGTTATCAAACGGATACTGCTAATTGCACTCTTTAAGTTCATTTCGGGGTTTGTTTTTGTTTTCTCAAAATTACAGAAATGTAATTTTTTTGAAAGCAATTTTTTTACTCTCACTTCGTTAATATGCACTTTTTGAACAATTCGTAAACACTATAGTATTTGTGAGTTAAAGTAGTTCAAACGACTTCTCCAAATGACTATTTGGAATTTCAATTTTCAAATGACTTTAAATGAAGTTTTTCAAAAACTCAAAAATTTTCTGTGAAAAAGAGCTTCAAATTTCGAAATTACAGTAGCACTTAAGCCACATTTTCTTAAAATCTGCTCCAAATTTTTGAAAGAAATGGCTATTTATAACAAGGTTTTACTATTCTTTAATATTTTTAAAATAATTTTTCCGTTCTACTATAAGGAAACCGAAAATTAATAAAATTCCAAAATAAATGTATTTTGGGTGGCAATAGATGGCAGCAGGCAAAAGTACGTGACAAGTTTGAATAGCTAGTCAAGAATAAAAGAAATAGAAAACTCATATGGGAAAGTCTGTGATATTCAGCAGCACTATTAGTTTTCTCTATACTAAAGTATCAAAAGGACGATTATTGAATTCACCTCAACAATAATTCCTGATGAAAAATCTGTGATTAGGGACATACAACATTACTCACATGTCAAAAACCAACAAGAGCTGTCATCAAACACAGTTAAATCTGGTGCAAGAAGAGAGCAATACGCAAATTTTGTACCTAAAAACCGGGATATGTGTTTGAAAGAACAAGCGTCTGCCTCTATGTCGGTATGCATGCAAACCATCTGTCCTTCTTAGCATGCATAGCATGGACGCAGGACCGACCGACCGCCCGTCTCTAGAGCCAGTAGCAGGTCCGCCCATCTTTATGTATGCAAGTCTGGGGGTCTTGAGCTTAGTACTAATCAAACTTTGTAATTTTTGCATTAAATGAAAAACTGTGTGCTTAAGATGCTGAATTGCTTGCTATTATTAACCACTTTTGTAATCTGTACATTAAATTCTAAGAAAATCGTGAAATTAATTGTACAATCACATCAGAAAAATGTTTAAAGAATAAAAAACTGGCAAATAATGTCAAAGTGAATATCTTTGAAGTACGAAAAATTATATTCGTATTTAACAACTTAACATTGAGGAACGTACATTGCTATCAACCAAAACATTGGGAACCTTATTTTAACATTTTCCTATACATCCAAACAAAAGTGACATACCCTATATCTAGACGGTGTTGGTGGAACATGCAGAGAAACAAAATTTACTATCCACATACTTTATAAATTCTTCTAGCACAAATAAAGAAGTTGAAGCAGACAAAGACTCACAAGATGTAAAATAGCAGCAACAATCTTCCAAATTGTTTCAGTCTCTTCTTGAGCAAATCCCAGAGTTTTGAAAGCTGCAACTACACTTTTGTAGTCCGATCGATCACTGATTGCTTCAACTTTCGAAACATTGCCCTGGCAAGTATAATGGAATGTGCTTGGATCCCGTGAAAGCAGGTAAGTACGAAGTTCAGAGTCACTTGCACCACAAAGCAGCTGCAAAAGAAAAAAAAACATTGGTTATCATCACCGAGGATGGTTTTTAACATTTATTTTCCCTTACAAATTACTTATTCAACAGTAAAACATCCAGGATTATAAAGATAGTTTTCAGATATAACCTGAGGGCTGCAACACACCAAGGAAAAAATAGTTCTCACATCTGGAGAGAATATGTTTTGTTTCTAACGAGGATTATAATTGGGAGTAGGTCACAATGGAAACACAATTTTTTTTGCCCATCTTTTGACTTGTTAATGCATTCTCCAGGTTATTTTTAAAGTGCAATGTATTCCCTGCCATCTTCAATCATCCTCCTCCTCATTGTGCACTCACACTCCATAATATAACTCTCTTCCATATAAACACACATTACTGTCATGCATCACTATGTGTATGACATATCTAGGATCTCGAATATCAGAGTGCCCAATAATGTCCAAGAAAAATAAAAACCAATGCACGGGAGAAAAAATTTAAGTGACCTACACTCTATATACTCCCCAGAAATTAATCACAATCAAGCAAACAACTCAAAGCATTTCTGGATATAGGTACCAAAGGCATTTAGATAAGAAAAAGTAATTTAATTAAAGAATATGAATTGGAAATAATTGCAAAATTACTCCCCACTTTGCTACGGGGAGAAAGTCAAGGGTTCCCTTATCATGTTCCAAATTGACATTGGAATACTTTGATAAATCTTCTAAAGCTTATCTTCAAACTGAAAACTTCTCAACAAGTTACAACAGTTATTGACTGGCTAGATAAGATAAAATCATTTTTACAAAGTTCCCAAGGACAGTGTGACACAATTAATTGATTCTTCATATTTCAATTGATTCCTCATTAATCAACACAATAATAAACATTATAGCAATTAGGATTTTTTCAACCAAGAATAAAATTAACTTTAATAATTCTAAATCAAAAATTTTAATTTCTACAGAGAACTGCACACCTGTCACATTCAGACAATGCAAGCAATATCACGAAATAAAGAAAACTTATATTGGTTGATAAGTTTGCTTAAGACATGGCTAAACTTACTTGGTAAAAACTATGAAAATTTCTTTCGCCTGGTTGCTGAAGGATAACTCTTGATTTTTCTAGTAAATAATTATTTATGTGGCCTCCAATTGGATCTCCTTTGAAATCAAAATTAATGTCCATATACTTCCCAAATCGGGAGGAATTATCATTACGATTGGTTTTTGCATTGCCAAATGCTTCCAAAATTGAATTGGATTGAAGAAGAACATTTTTCACTCTGCAAAAATACCCACAATCTTCATTAATATTTTGTCTTCTATGAATAGGTAGATACTGCATGTATTTGAAAATTACCTACCGTTCTATTTCTTGTTGGCCCCCAACATTTGTCACAGCAGCAATGTACTTCATGATTATTTTTGAGGCTTCAGTTTTCCCACTGCCTGACTCACCACTAATAACAATACATGTATCACGACCTTGCTGTTTCATTTCTCTGTGTGCAGCATCAGCAATTGCAAATATATGTGGTGGGTTTTCAAAGATTTCCCTACCTACATGATAAAATTACGTACTAAATTACAACAAAACTTAATAACATATTAATGATTTATTCAATTTCTTTTACCTTTGTATTGAGAAATTTGCTGGGGACCATATATGTTCATTGTTCGATAGGGATTTACAGAAACGCATACTTCTCCAATGTAAGTGTATATCTTTCCACCTTGAAACCTAAAAATCCAGTGCTAAATTTATGATAATTTGCACAGACAAGTCTTCAAGATTTTTTAAAATTAATGTGAGAAGAAAACACAAAAGATATAATTTGTAGAAAGAAGAATATATACACACAATTTGACCGGATTTTGATGTGAAACTTATTACCAAAGCTAACTGGTCATTTTTCATGGGGGTATGCACAATCTGAAAGTACATCATCCCTCCACAAAGTATGATGTCATTCTGAGAGCAAAAGGTAAAACCGTGCATGACTCACGCAACAACGAAACTTCACGAAACAGAATGTTTTAACGCGTTTGCAATGTTCTTCGTTGATAATTCTTTATCTTTCATAAGGAAGTAATGGCAGTTATCCACAAACGTTCTAATTCGTCCATAACATGATAACAAACGGCACACAAGTCGACACTAGAGCAGCAAGTCCTTAACACAAGAATCAAATTTAACACTAAATTGTCACCAACCGACCAATACGAAAATCACCTGTACACATTTTTTTCCAGTTTACTCACACAACCGTTCAACCGCACAACCACGCCCTCGCGCATTCCCTTTCGTGCGTTTTCTGAATAATAATGCGATTTTTCGCAATGCCACCTACAGCAGAGTGAGCTCTATTACCTCCTTTTCAAGTTTTCCATAAATTTTTCAATTGTAATTTCATCCAAAAGGACGAAATCTCCGATCCCAACTTCATCTTGAGTAGCCATTTCACTTCACTCTTCAAGAATAACCGCCCTATCGCTGACGTACTGCCTGCATGAAACAGCCCGCGAGGTGCGGCGCGGCAAACTGGCGCGGTTGCCGCTGGCATGCACGGCGACCCGCAAGTGTCTCTCGACGCTCGCAACGCTGGCGAGTCAGTCGCTATCACCTTACCATAAAAAAGTAAAAGCGGTGAGTCACAGCTGCTCACTCACATCGTACGTAGCGGCACAATGTACGTCAATGCAAGGATTGTTCAGTATAACGCGAGTTTCCCACTTCAGCAAAGCTGTATTGAAATGAGGGCAATTTGTTATGGTAGAATGGAATTGATGCTTTTGATATTCTAGCTCCTATGCAGTGGAGACGAAATATCAGCATATATATAATCAGGCCATGATATGATTCTATCCAATTTTTGGATGGGAAAGGAGATTTTAAAAAAAAACATCAAATTCAATTCTAAATATTTATGTACAAATCAAAGATGTATATTTCACACCACAAAAAGTTTTAAAACTTCTGAATAATTCAATGTGACAAACAAACTAATTGTATAAAGTATTCAGTTTCTATTGCAAATTAAATAGGTAAAACACTGACAATTAGTAAGGATACAGAAAAGTAACAGTTTTCAACTTTGTTGCCAGTAATTAAAGGAAGTTATAAATGGTATATCACACTTCCAGACAATTCACTCTCCCTACATGTGCAGTTCATAACAGAAATATACAACTCATAAATACTCATCGATGACAAAATTCTAATGCAGTCTTTTAACCCTCAGCTTTCAGTTTTCTACATTTCATGTTAAGTGTAATATGTACAATCTACATATACAAATGCCTATTCTCCACTCACCATATACTTATCACATCACAGAGCTCTTCTGTACGAAATGACAAGTTTATTCACAAACTACTTTAAAGCTTTTCACACATTTTGCACCTTCAAGCCCACTAAAGTACCTGAGCTGTAAGATACAAAAGATCCAATTAAAAAAGCATTCCTTCATACTATGTCATAAGTTTAAATGTTTCTAACACCTTGGTAAGTGTTTGGGTTACAATGCATCAGAAATATACTAACAATTAACTTCATTATTAAATTCAGGAAGGCATGAAAAGGGTACAAATAGTTACAAAGAAAGACTTCAGTAACCAAAACATGTAATCATTAAAAAATTATACAATCACATCACGTTCAATAGACTTCAAAACATACTTAATTGGTTTGCTCAACATTAATGCTGGAAGTGTATTTGATGTGGATTTACAAATGTCATTACATTATTATATACAATACTCCTCCGGATACTTGAATAACACAATAGAAGCAAACCGCACATACAAAATGGTGAAAGAATACCATCACTTTGACTGTACAGTGTATTGTCGATAAAAAAATATAATTTAAATTCTTAGATCACTAGCATACAGCAAATATTGAAATCTTCTTGACAGTAAGTGGCACTGAAGACCATGTCTAAGCCTCCCCCGAGTTGTTGTGATCAAGACTATTTTTAAGTAAATATATTACACATTCATACACACAAAAAGGAAGCAGTAATCATTAGTAAATAAAAAATGTAACGTAGATATATAGATAAAGATATATATATATATATATAAATATACACATTCAGTAAGAAGTTCTAACTACGAAGAAAGAAAGAACTATTAACATCATTCTATTAAATAATTCATAAATAAAAGAAAACATCACAACATCCCAAGAATATGAATTAGAAAGCTCAGGGTAGGCTGCTTATAAGCTCACCCACTTCAGTGGATCAAAAGCAACACTGGGCAAACACAAGGAATCACTTGTTTTTTAAAGGTTTGGAAATTATCTTTCAAGTAAAATCATTCAGAGCTCACTTAGAATTTCAATATAACAGTATACATTACACACAGGTATTATAAAACATCCCATTCACAAACAATCATGTGGATACCACAGTATGACTTGGGATATCAGATAATCCTGCTAAAAACAATGACATTTAAAAATACGTTGATAATAAAATATTTCATATTAACTATTACAAATTCTTGCTGCTAGTGCTTCTATACCTAAATATCGTCCATATACCATCGCAGGTGAAATAGGTACTTGGCATAGCACATGCACAGATCCTTGTGTTCTTACCACAATTCACAAAAACCAGAAGCTAGCACATCCATGGTACACCAATAAAATGATCACAGCCTATTAGTGGGCAAATAAGCACTTTGTGGGCAAATAAATGTGGCAAGTCTGTCCATTATAAGCAATGTTTGATAATATGACAAGTATATTTTATTAATATTGAAATAAGAACTAGAAGTATCAAAACAGTTTCTGTACTGGAGCAACTACAATTCTCGATAGAGAGATAGATTGTTTAAGTAAATTTAATTTCATGGACATGGACATTTCAAGATTTATGAAGCCTGGTGGAAATAATTTCTAATAAAATTAACTAATTGATCATCAAATTCTTGTCCTGCAAATGTCATACATCCCATCTACCTAGTATTTTAATGACTATTGTAAGAATAAAACTTGCCTCACATTTATAAGAGTTTTCTTTCCTTCTATTTAACTGAGTTTTTAAATAAAATTCCACAAAGTGTGAAATTATAGGCCACCACAACATATAATTTAATGAAGTTTGTTCTATAAAGTCAAGAACAATACTGGGAAAGCACAGCAGCATAAAGCTTTTATGTGATAGGGCCCACCATTGAGTCACCAACCACCATGTGTAGCTCTTTCATCTTTCACAGAAAAAAGATTAGAAAGTTTTTCTTTTGCACAAGAGTACACTCTAAACAGTTTAACTCCTCATTGCAGATTGCACATTTAAATGTGTGCTCATCACTATTTAATAGAGAATATATATCTTTTTTTGCTGATTCATCAACACAATATAATACCAACACTAATATCTGTATTTCCCCCTCTATAATGACTGTTCTACAGAATGCAAACTTCACAAGGATTCAAAGTAACCATCAACTTTGAAGCCAAAATTGCAAGTTGTATTTCCTCTACCCAAGGTGTTGACACAGCCATGAATGGGAACATATTGAAGTACTACTTCAAAAATTTCATACCAGGCGCCAACTTCGATAACTGCTAGCATGGAACACAAAGTAGTAATGTTACCTAAAGCAGAATGTTTTCAAATTTTTCCAATTCTAAATTTCAAATTTTAAACCTTGTATTTGAATTGTACACTTTATGATCTTGGTTCAAACACAGGGATCTTGTTTGATATGTGCAAATAACTATATGTGGCAAATGGCGTCTCAGTCTTCTCCCTCCCAGTATGCTGCCACATCACTGTCCAGCGTTCTTGTTAAATTAACAATGTAGATGCACCAGCAAAGAAATCAAATGCCTATGCCACACACCTACAGTGAGCATTACAGCTCAACTGCTGAGTCCCAAGTTTTTGTTGCTTTGCACTCCACATTTGTTCATGTCCTTCTGACTGCTGAGGCAGCAAACACTGAAGCCACTACCTACGTATATTAAACCCTTTTGAACCATCTGGTCCTTTTGGCAAACGAACCACATTGGCCATGTCAGATGCTCGCAATACCTCCATTTTTGTCTGAATTTTGCTTACCCTGAAAAATGTGTTTCCATTATTTTTAACAGCAATTGCAAATTAAATAATTTATTAAAAATGCACAACAAAAACTTATAATTGCACAAGCGACTTAATGCCAATGAAGTTTGATGGAAGGAGACTTAAAGAAAAGCCTAAATACCTGCCATCATTGTTAGCCTAAATCACAATATAATTGGTTGGTGATCATTGGTAAGCGATACCACTTAAACAAGACAACTGATAAAAAGATCAGTACATTGGTAAAAAGTGGTATTGTTCACCAAGTTACACCAGACCGAATATCCATTATATAAATGATTCATTTTGCAGTAAAATAAGTATAAAATTAATTGGACAACAGAAGACATACGATTTTTATTTACCACAGCATTGGTATAACGAACAGAAGTATAAAAGCAAAAAATTATTATTTTAATTCAACATATATTACCTATCATCAGTATTAAGTTGCACCTGTTCTTCTGGGCTTCTTGCTTCTCCAAGAATTCTCAGTCTAGCCTCAGCATATTCCTGTTCACGCTGAAAAATATTAAACAAAAATTATTAAAATGTAACTCACAATAACAATGACACTTGATGTATCCGTAACATTTTAACTACCAATGTCTTCAAATACTTTAAAATATTAGGTTTGTGATGACATTGCTACTAGTACAAGAATCCTACAAAACATTTCACTAAATAGTATTTTCTTTCTAAGTACTTTTGGCACTTAAAAACTGCTCATGTTAGTTAATTTTAAATATCAATTTCGATTTTCATACAATCATCACACAAGAACATCTAAAAAAAAATTATAAACGAATCGTCCACTTACAGGATAGCACACAAATTAATAAAATTGATCAAGTAGGAATTTTGGAGTGTCTTTCAAAGAATAATGAAAGGGAGAGCAGGAGGGCAGGGGGGATCTTTTCCATTGTGCTCAGTAATATTTTCTTATTAATATTGTTACAACCTATCAGAAATATTTTATTTTATTAGATTCAGATATTTTTTAAATTTACAAATATACATACAATGAAATCAACTAGAAAACATGGTTGACATGTTTGATTCAAATGAATCAATTTCTACATAATTTGAAAGGAGGGCCTGTGCATGACACTTCTTTTTTTGTCAATGTGTATTACAGTGCTTTCGAATGCCATTGTGTTCCTGTGAGTGGTTGTTATACCTTACAAAGGGCTACCTCAAAGTTTGACATATTTTATATTAATTGAAAATCATTATTCTTGTCAAAATTCTGATAAATATTTGTAAACGGTACTCTACCGACAAGGAGCAAAACGAGGCTGGGGTTACTTTTGTGGACCACAGTATATTATCTCATTTTTAATATAATGAGAAAGAAAATACTCTAATCGATAAGAAATTAATATGTAACAGTGCATCTAGATTCACATTTCCAAGAGGAGAATCAGAAACAACTTACAAATTATCTATTATACTAGTACAAATGGGTTCCCTTCAGTTCATCCACATCATCTTTATCAATTACTTAAATCGAGACAATGACAAGCTTACATTCAAGACCTGCACCAAAGTAAATGCATGCATAAAGAAAGAACAGCTTGCATATCTACCCCAAACTATAAGATATCTCAGCTCAAAGCTGTGTGCTCAGAAAGGAAGCTCAAATGTAGGTCAAGAGAGATCTTATAATAAAGCAAAACCCAATTACTCTGCATTTTTATCCCGCAAATTTCAGAATAGAATTACGATGTTCTGACAGTAAACTAGAGATGGTAAGAGGTTTGTTGTATCTGCTGTTATTTATGTAGCATTATGTAAATTTTAAATGGTTATTTACTTAGTGAAATGAAACAGTGAGACGGATGAATTTGGCCTTAGCTGAAATGACTAAGTGCCCTCCTCAAATAAATAAAGACATCCATTATTACCAACCAACCAACAACTAATGAGTTGAGCATTCCTAAAAGAATTTGGGCACACGATATATTGGTAATTGAGTACTACACAGACACAAGGATATTTTATATTTATCATGAAGATTGAAGGTCTGAGTCTTATCCATAACTTTGAAATGTATAGCAAAGCTTCAATTAAACAATGAAAGTAATTTTAGCATGAAAACACAGGGAAATTTGCATGTATAGAGCAACTGAAATATACAGTTTTGTCGATATTCCACTTGCATGATATGGAATCACAAGCTGCTTTCTGGAAGAGTCTTAAAAACCCAAGCCCAGAATACGTAAGGTTTATCAATATCCATACATGTATTTTAATTAATTTGCTGGCAAGTGCATCAGGAGACACCCACTCACTCCCATTCACTTTCCTCCCACCCAATCACTATTCTATAAGTGTGTTCTGGACAGCCTACTTTAACTCAAATTATAGGTATGAAGTTTCATTCCTCCTTACAACTAATACCTTTAAACCGGAAATACAATAAAGGCAGTAAATGAAATTATGAATGTAAAAGGACTATTACTTGCTGAAGAGTTTTGATGGGCTGCCGGGGTTTAGCATCACCATTCAACAATGGACCATCACCACTTCCTTGGAGATTTCTATTTGGACGCTTGAGAATTTTTACCGTAGGTTCTGGAGGTACATAATGGTTACGAAGAGTTTCATCTTGAATAATAATTGGGCCATTGGAAGTTCCTCTGCTGCAAAAAATTAAATAATAATAAATAATCATGCTTCATATGGTATTAATAATAATCGCATACAAAATTCGAGAAAACAAAAATTAAAATATAGTACTTCATTAATTGAATTTTGAAGTTAATAATTCATTAAAATTTTCTTTAGATCCAAAATGTATGAACACTGAAATAATCAAGTTTATTTACACTCTCTTGCAAATGACCATAAACTCTTTTCATGGGTTAAATATCATCTGGTTGTTATTTTAGACAGGATGTTAAGGCCCATCAACTACATTACAAAAAAGTCATGGGCGACAGGTACACTAACCGCATATTTTCACACTCCTCTTGCGGAGGCACAGATGGCTGCAACTTCTTATCCAAGACCTTCAAAAGTATAACTCACATCAGTGAAACAATGTATTTTTATGAAACTACAATAATTTTATGCAAGTACTGCAAATCAAAATGAGGTTTCATTATTGATAAGCTAAAAGGTAACAATGGGACATATGGCACAATAAATGATTGTTGCACTAACATAAGACTTTTAAAATCAGTAGCACTTGATTTTACTAGACTAACCGCTTCTCAGCAAACCATGCTCAAGCCGCGTGTCAGGTGTATAGAAGTAAGTCACCGCAACCAAAAAATCAACAATACCAATAACTCATCTTAACACTTCAAAATAATGAACAAACATCATTAATGTGCGGCATTTGAAGTACATGTCCAGTAACATGTCGGGGGCAATTAACATTTTACAAATAATTGAAAAATATTCTTCTAAAAGCAAGGTTAATATTGATCTAAGGAAAGAGACCTGAGGAACCACACTACTTCAACATTCTTATTTCCGCAATAAGTCCGAGCAAGTAAGTAATGAAATATTGCCGTTCACATACCCCACTGTCTTCGATATCTTCCCAACTCTCAAGAACGTCTTCACTGGCAGCCATATTAAGGGCAAGCAAAGCCTCTTGGATACTCGAATGCAGCAGTTTTCTTACTAAGAGAAAAGGAAAGCAGCTCAAAAGGGTCTTGTTACAAAGTAAAATTAAAAGAAACTAGGATTGCAACAGTAGCAACACACTTTGTAGCTCATATTGGTTAGCGCCATTCATCGTTAACAACTTTATAATTCATAATTCCTGTAACTATTCCAAGGCGCCTTTTCATGTGCCTCTACGCGAATCCTTCAAATCGTCTCTGAATTGTACGGAAAGAGATTTTTACTGCTGATTTTAGCATGCCTGGTGTTTTCACAAATGAGAAAACCTCACGTTAAAACACTCATATTTGGCTGCGAACAATTGTTGAGAGAAATACCCCTCTATGCGTAACCATTTGTTAAGAAGAAATTTGTTTAACATTTGACAGCTAAATGGCGCGTATTACAATAGAAGAAAGTGGCCATTAATTCCTGAACATTTTGTAAAATCTTTAGGATGGGTGTCTCGACTAGTATGTACAGAACTTCATTCCCCTTTCTTTTCGAAACATTCCTAATTAGCATAAATGTCTACGTAGCGACTAAAGTTGATAACCTTGAAACAACTGACAACAAAAATGTCAAGCGAACACGATGCTGCTGTTCTGAACGTTATTTTCAATCCAGTCTTACCATTAGATGACAACAGTGATAAAGGAATTTTACACATGAAAGGTTGGTTTCTTGTTAGTACATTGGCTGAATAATATATAGTTTGTGTTTTGTAATTTGTAAACATTTTTGGCAGATAATGACGAGGATGATAAAACACTTTTACCAATCAAAGCATTGGAGAGGGATGGTATAGAAGCGGCAGAAACGGGGAATTTTAATGCTGCTCTGAAAATATTTTCAAAAGTTATTGAAGCTGCCCCCACCAGGGCCTCAGGATACAATAATAGGGCACAAGTCTACCGTTTGAAAGGAGAAACTGAAGGTATAGATTTGTTATTGTTTTCTAGCATAAGATCACATTTACGCAATTTTAAACATTTGTATTATTGCAGATGCTGTGATGGATTTAAACAAAGCTATTGAATTGAGTGGTGGTCATGGAAGATCTGCCTGTCAAGCATTGTGTCAAAGAGGCCTCATTTTTTGGAAAGGTGGTCTTACTGATGAAGCTAAGAAAGACTTCGAAGCTGCTGCAGATCTTGGTAGCCAATTTGCAAAAGCACAACTTGTCAAACTCAATCCATATGCTGCTCTGTGTAATCAAATGTTGCAAACTGTATTCAATAATTTGTACTCATAAACATTTGCAACATATAGAAATACTTCAGAAACTAATTGAAGAATAAATGGGAAATAGGGTGAATGTATATACATTACAGGGTCATTTCTAAACCGAATATCTTGGTGAAGGAACTAATACAATGCAATGCAATATACCTGAACATATGTAATATATATTTCTTGTATTAGTATATATTTTTATGTCAATTAAATCATTAAGGATTGATATTGCACAGTACAGCTCCTTTAAGATACACAGTTTATTAGAATTTACAGGTTATACACTATATTATTTGCCTTTGGAATCTCAATTGTCTCTTTACAGAAGATTTATTACATTTGTATAGTACAGAACTTGAATAACAATTCACGACAGTAACAGCCCTAAAACCCAGGCTGTAATTAAGTAATAAAATAATAACCATGAGATTTTCTTTTGGATTGACAGATCCAAGAGTTCCAATTCTAATGCTACATTAACAGCACCATTTATATCATCTTACAATTTGTAATAAAATGTTATCTAATTTTCAGCATCATTTGCAAAACCATGTCTTCTTTTCCCTTTCATCAGTGCACCAATAAAAACATTCTGATAATACAATAACTTTTGGTAAACAAATCCTGTTTTGTAAGAGAATGATAAATTTTATTTAAAACTGCATGTTGGGCAAGGTTCAAACTAGTGTAATACACAGTGAATCAATTAATTAATTCTGTGCAAATATAAACATACAGTTACTCTATGTACATCACAACAAATACATACATTAAGAACTGGAATGGCTAAGATTGAAATAAAATATAAGGCTAATCATAACATTTCAAAGGAAGCATCTTGTTTAAATTCTCATGGAGATGGGATACTTTGGTCTGGTCACAGCTTTGGTCCTTGTTCTGTTCAATGGACAAATAACAGATAATAGCCTCAAGTAAAGCAATATGCAGTTTTCAATGCTAGTATATCACTGTTCCCATGTCATATATAGATGTAATACAAAATATTCAAAGAAAAATATCAATGTTGGTTTCTGAGTGGAACCTCAAAATTAACAAAAAAAAAAAAGAACTAGAAAAATTCTAGACACAGGACCAGAACTCTGATGCTATCTATCCAGATGTTCAACCTGGTACAGAGCAAAATAACAATGAATTACAGAGATGAACAATCACTCTGAAGTCACAAAGTAGATCTTATAGTAGCTCAATTCATGGGCAAAGTTCAAATAAAGTTGCATTTATTAATTTTATCTTTTTACTGTTTTTCATTAAATTTATGAACCTATTCATGCTATTCCATTAGACAGGACATGTCAATGATATTTAATCAGAAAATCAAATAAAATATTTTTGCACATCTACAACACATTTTCACATTCAAGAATACAAAAATTTCGGACAAAATTTTTTTTCTGAAAATCTGCAAATATAAGTGAATGGTTTGCTCAATATCTACGATCTTCTATACCTTCTTATAAAAAGTAAACTAAAATCTTAAAAACAATGCAGAAATGCAATTTCTTAAAGCAATGACACAGAATGCTCCTAACATAAAGATTACTTTATCTTACCAATAGCCCATTAAGATTCTACTTCCTCGCGCTCAACCATTTCGAAGTCTTTGCCTGTCTGAGACTTCTGACTGCTCTCTGATTCGCTTTCAGAATTTTCTTGTTCTTTATTTGAAACATTTTCATCTTTATCTTCTTCTTTTTCATCAGGTATTTCTTCATTCCTTCAATAGAATGTCAAGATTATATTTACTTACAGTAAAAGTAAAAACAGTATTAGTCAACTTAATAAAAAAATATTTTTTTTTTTTTAAAAAACGTACTTTTCATGTTCATCTTCTGACTTGCTATCATCTTCCTTATCATCATTGTGCTTGTCGTCTTCATTATCAGAGTCTTTGTCTTTCTTTTTCTTCTTGGACACTTTTTTGTCTCCATCGTCTCCTTTATATTCATACTACAAAAAGCATAATCACATTAAAAGTACTTTACTATACTCAAAAATGATATATGTTCAAATGGCTTCATTACCATTCAATAAACAGTGTAAGTAATAAAGTTACAATGTTGTTTGTACATGATATACTAAAATTGGTTAAATTGGAGATAAATATCACATGCACATGACTTACTTGATAAAGAGGCCAAAAAGAAGCCAGAAATCCAACATCCTCAGTAAGGTTGGGGAAAACCCACAGGTGGTGTTTACCAAAGGTGAGTGTCCAGAGCACACAAAATATGATAAGCCGAACTAGAGCTAATGCAATAATAAAGATGAGGAATCCTGCTGCAGCCACACTCAGGTAATAGACACCCTTCCTGGAAAGAAAGAGAGTCTTGACATTAATATGAAAACATTGACTCTTTTTTTTCAAAACAGTATTAGTAATATGTAAATTCTGTGTAATGAAATATTCTCTCTTGGGTCTGCAGTTTTCTGGCATTACTGTCACGTAGTGTATCAAACCATACTTTTTAACAATTGAAGAGATATTTCAATAAATCAACAATATTTTAACTACACATAAAAGCATAATCCAACAATATGAAAATTGTTTCATTATATTTATTACAAAAACAGTGAAATCTGAGTGTAACATGCAGAGAAGGGGAGAGAAAAGATACATTTATCAGGTATTCTCTGGTGAGTTAGTTAATTCGGAGTTTTTAACAATTTTTTACTAAATGTTGGGAATAGTAAGGATTCCCTACAATGGATTGTGGAGGTAGTGAAGGAGTGATTGTAACGAAAAGCAGTGATGATCATAACCATTGAGTATCACCAAGATATTTTGACAATACAAAACACCTCATTAAAAAGTGTACCAGGATTTACTGAACTCTGTAAAACAATAGTTGTTGAAATGGGCATATAAGAAAATAAATGTTTCCCAGACACCTACGCAAGCAACGTATACATCCATCCATCAAATATTGTATGTTACTATAAGAAAGCAATTATACATTGAATGAATGCAATTTTAATACGCAAAAATGAAAGCAATTATTGACCAGTATTAAAAAGGAAAATTTAGAAAAAAACAGTTCCAATGAGTAAAAATTGTTCAAAATTCAATCATGCTTAAGCTAAATGTAAATTTGAATCCAGTGGTGTAACATACACCTGCATGCACACAGTGGTTCAGGTGGGAAAAACAATAATATTACCAAAAAAAAATCAGGTGATCACAGGGCTGCATGTGATACAACCTTCAAATCACCTATGACTTTAAAGACACTGAAAATTACACAACAGTTCTGTATATTTATTTTAGGGTTTATTATACATTTGTTTACATTGTAGCAGCCAGTAATTTTACTTTTTCGCACTTACTAACGTAAGAAGAGATAGTATTGTAATTGTGCGCTGGAAAACTTAATTTTTTAGACAAAAACTCTTATAGCGGGGCCCTGGTAAGGAAAAAGTGGATAAATCCAGTTGCTAAATATACAAAAAAAATTCCTCTAAAACATGGTGTTGCCAGAATTTATATTTTGGGGGGTTCTTGATTCCGAAAAATCATTGACGGCAAAGCATGTCTGTCTGTCTGTCCGTCCACAACGCTAGCGCATAAACCATTCAGCCATTTTTCTCCAAAATTGATATTCTCCAATTGATCTAGCTCATGACCCTGGAATTTGAAACAGAAATTTTAATTTTTGGGGTACTTTACATGAAGCCCCTGGACATTTTCAAAATAATGGCTCTGGATTTTTTGATTAAAGTTTGTTGTAGTGCAAAGGCGAAGTGCAAATGTGCAAATAGTGCAAAGGGCATTTAAGAGAGTGGTGCCCTGAAATGGTGCATTGAAATCCCTGATTTGTGGACCTTGGAATGCAGCTATTAATTCACATTTTTAAAGCTTTATAATTTTTTGCGTAGTGTCTCAGAGCAAAGGAAAGATAACTGTTTTTGTCGAACTATAAAAAACCATATATTTCACAAAAGGTTAAACATTGATCGCAAAGTGTAGAAATACTGTATTGTCAGGAAGAAAAATCATTATTTACTCATGCATCCAATTCTTTGCCTGCTGAGCATGGGGTCCTACAAGGTTTGATTTTAGGCCATATTTTATTTCTTCTATACGTAAACGATATGCCCTTGACCATTAGAAATGGAAAAATAGTTCTGTTTGCTAATAACACAAATGTTCTTTGCACAAATGAAAGAAATAGCATGATTTCAGAAATTTAAAAAATGCGTTCAATGCAGTGGTTCATTTCAAACCAGCAATCGCATGAACCCTTGAAAATTAACAATATGCAAATTAGCCGATGTAAAGGTAATAAAATTTCTGACTCTTTCAATTTCGCTAAACCTTAAATGGAATATCGGATTTGATCACTAAATGAAACCAAAATTCTTTTAAATTTGCATTCAGAATTCATTCAACAATCATGCAGCTTGTTGCATGTATTTTGGAAATGTACACATTCATGCCTGAAACATGGCATAACATTTTGGAAAAGCTCTTATAGACTTCAGAAAACAATTGTTGAAATAAACAAACGCTATTCTGCCAGCATCTCTTCATTAAACTTGCCTTATTTATTTATTTATTTTACGAGTCTGCAGATTTTGTCAAGACAGACGTACTTAACAATAGGAACATCTTTTAATGTAATACCGATATTTATAATTACAACACGTCTTAGAAATCACATTTATCAGGTGTCCATATCAACATCTCGCAACACGAACTGTATTTACCCAAATATAAGTCAAACCCCCAATTTGAAGAGACCTCCTAAGAATTTTTAACTAATTCTTACAATTTACAAGTTACAATAAAATTGCAACTTGGAAAAGGGTCTAGAAAATCATCTTTTTGAAGAGAAGGATAAAATGTACTGCCTGAACTATGACTATTTTCTTGTTCCTTAAAATCATTATATGATTTTTGTCTCCACTTTCTTCAGTTTCACATGTATCATGCTTCTTTCTTTTTGGTCCTCCCATACGGTGGTGTCCTCCAATTTTTAGGTCCCCCTTAAAGTTTTGTGTGCTGTATTTGCATCTTTCTTTCACTAGACACCACCTAAGAACATTCCCATCTGTGTTACCAGTTTTTCTTCCTGTCCCACTCATGTTTGGGGCATTTGATTCATTAGCATTTTTCACATTCTTTAACAGTTTTCTGTTGTATTTAAATTTGCTTGGTATAATTTTCTTGAGATAGAATAGTGAACAGCGAACTCCTACATCTCCATTCCTCCAATTCGCTGGTAACATGGGAGATAGTTCCAAGTTTGAGAAGTTATTACCAAGACATTTTTTAAAGCCCTTTTCTGTGATCGGATGTAGAATGCATTAATTTATCAATACAATTTTTTTCCACCTCTTGCGTAATACAGATTGGTACTGACCAGGTGTCAAACTAAGAATCCACTCAGCCTCATTGATCATGTAACAAAATCTCAACATTTTTATTCATTTCACAGAATGTTTCCCTTCATGCAATGCCATTCATTTGAGATTCTTTTCATTGGTCCACTCAAAAATATTGGTCTCAATTGTCTGGTAAACTTGTGGTGATTATGAGCTGGTTGCAAAAATACATCTGCTAATACGTTTTTTTAATAGTTATTGAATAAATGTATTATACATATGGGCAATATATTTAAAGTCTATGGAGCTCATTCTTATGTCAATATTTATTAATTTTGCGATTATGAAAAGACCATGTTAAATCATAAATCTTAACCAGCTAACTAGACCACTGGTGAATATTAAATGACCCCATATTTTTTGAATTAGAGATTGGCGGTCTTATTTTCAGATAAATACAGTAATACATGCATATTATTTTAGAACACTGTAGACGTTAAACAATTAAATTTGATACACAGGTTTAAGTACAAAGTAAAAATTTTCTACTTCATTACTGTTGTGTATGTTGAACATCAAAAGAAAAATATTATTTATTTTAACAATGATATATAATGCATTAGTTTACAATTGCATTGTATAAATTTAAAAATGTTTATGCATGTAGCAAATAATGTACTTCAGGTTCCAGGTCAAAGACACCCATTTTGTTCAGGTTTTTATCTCGTTTCTCTGATCCATTGAGGAAATGATAAGATGGCCCCTTGTTATGCTCCTGGACATAAATGTAGCTTCCTTGTGCACACGTTTTGTTGAACTCTCCTTTTGCAAGTTGTGGTATGAGTAGATCTGGGTATATTGATTAATATTTTGTTAGTAATATTAAACTAGCAGTGCTAAAACAGTACGTACTTTCTCACTATTAGAAATGGTTATGTAATACTATTTATACCTCAGAATTATCTATTTGTAAAACTCACTCAACTCTAAATCATAGAATATTTGGTGTGAAAAATAAGTAGTATGCGAGAAAGTAAAATAATATATTGATAAAGTAAATAATATAATGTTGTAATATTCTACAAATATATAAAAGTATTAGTTTTTATTACCCCAAAAGAAAAGTAGTCAGCATTAACACCTTCTGTTATCTGTGCAGCGTTACAACCAACAACAATGAACGCTCATCTATATGTTTTCACATTTAACACTATTAAAGGACGCAAATTAACATGAAATAACATAAATATAATAATAATAATAATAATAATAATAAAATGAAATAAAATACAAATTCTAACTTACATAGCTTCCAATTGCATAAACTGGGAGCAAGTGACTGAAGGCTAGCAATCTTGATTTCATGTTTATTTCAAATTGGTTTTAAATGTCTCAAAGATTAATTTGTAAACATACAACAAACAGTTCAATGTAAGAAAAAAAACAAAGAAATATGAAATAATATATACATTCTAACTAATATAGCATTTGCCTGCCTCAAAACATTTAAAAAATTACGATCAAGAGCAGCAGGATTTTGCGAGTGACTAACTATGACACACAATTACTCCAAAAATACCCATTTTAGAAATATTCAACATGACCTTATATGAAAATCTGTTTCTGATGAACATATTTCATTAAGAAAAATATATCTTCATAATTGTAATTGCAGGAAGACACCGAAAATTTTTTGATTTTTTCAATTGTTGAAAAATCAGGGTTTTTAACCAACATGAACCATGCACCATTTTCTTCAACATCCTTTAGACCATCAAAATTTCATCAAAAACGATGGAGCCAATTTTGAAAAAAAAACATTGTTTACAAAAAAATTAAAAATTCCATATATTGCAAGTAAAATCATGCGAAAAATACATTTTTCGATAAATTGTAGATGAACTTATTTCAAAATGTACCTTTAAGGAAAAGATTTTATTAAGGGAATTTATCTCCATCTTTAATATTTTATTTGTAGGAAGACTACGAAAAAAATTCGATTTTTTTTCAATTTTCGCCATATCAAAGATTTCAACCAACGTGAGACCTGTGACATTCTCTTCAATGTTCTTCAGACTATCCAACAACAAATTTGAATCAAAATTGATGGCACCATTTTCTTTTTAAATATTGCAAATGTTACAAGAGCTTCGTGTAAAGTATAACCCGAAATTAAAGTATCTGTTTCAAATTCAAGGGTCCGCGACATCAGCCAGATCAATCAGTGAATATCGATTTATGGGGAAATTGGCTGAACGATTTAGCTGCTACTGCTGTTTATGGACGGGCGGGCGGGCGGAAAGACGGACGAACACACGGATTTTTGCCGTCAATTGATTGACAAAGACATGCGAACGGACGGACGTTTTGCCGTCAATTGATTTTTCAGTATCAGGGACTCACAAAACAGGGATTATGGGTAGAGTATTTTTTCACATGTTAGAGAATTTCTCCACTTTTTTCGTTACCAGGACCCTGTAATAAGGTTTTCGGCGCAGCATTATGTAACTTTCTCTTCTTCAGGAGTTCCTTCTTAAGTGCGAGAAAGTAAAAATAAAATCTGTAGTTTGTTTATCGATGCAAGCAAGTTTTCTCTAACTTGGAACAGAAAACTTATAGTTTTCAAATTTTGCTAACCTTGCTTCATTAGTATTTTTATTCATTATTTAACTATTTATATTTAAAGGGTAGGGTAGGGATTGAGGAGCTCAAGAAAAGTGCTCAGATTCTTGTTTTTACATTTCTTTGACAAAAATAAATCAAATCAAAAAGAGGTTTATGAAGTCTTTACATATTTACTTACTACTCTATATTCATACAAGTCCTGAAAATCAATACCAACGAAGCAGCAGTATTCTCAAAGGTACATACCTAACAGATGGAGGCCATAATGGAAACAAACAGATGGCAATTGCCCCAAGTACAAGCAATGTTCCAAAAAACCAATAGTACATGGGAATTGGATCATAAATCCACACATATGCATCCAAACCATCAACAAACAGCTGATCAAGATGCATTTCTAGACGTATTTTTCTTTTCTTCTTCTCCTTTTCTTCCTAAAAACAGGTCATTTTCTTTTTAGTACACAAAATTTAAATGTAAAAACTTAACGATACCAATATTTCACCTTACAATTTGTTTCTCTCCTTCAGCATGACTACTATCTGCATCCTCCACACGTTCAATTTTTTCTCCATCTTTTTTCCTTTCTTTTTCCTTTTTTTTCAATTTAGCCTTCAATTCTTGTTCAGACACTGGAATCTTTTTGGCTCGATGAAAAAATTTGTGTCTCAGCATTCTTGAAACAGGACACATACAATTAAAATCACTATTCAATAACCGAGTGATATTTTACATTTTGATTACAAGTACAATTACACAATACAACAAAATATAGATTTACAAATATCAAAGACCGCTACATAATGAAATTTAAGAGGCATAGCAGTTTGGGACCAATTGAAGACAAATCAATAAGTCCCCTTCTTACAAACTGGAAATGAGTTGTTCATAATAAATATTAGTGAATCCACCCCATCCTCCAGTTATCATGAATAGCTTTATGTATTTTTATTGTATGCATTCTTGTCACGTGACATGTTTAGTTTACAACGATTATTTGTATTCTAAGGAGTGACCTGTTAATAAACAAAACGAAGTGAACCACTAAAGAAAATATAACTACACACAGAAGAACTTACATTATCAGAGATAAAGGAAAAGGAAGGGAATTAAAACAAAACTGAAAACATCAGATAATCAAAATAAATTTTGAGTTATTCAAATGAGTTAATTAAAAAGAATTGAATGAAAAATAATATATTATAGAGAATAAAGTTGTTTTGATTCACATAAATTTAGTAAGTACGACAATTTTATTAGCATAAATGCTAGGTTAATTTTGGTTTGCTTTTCATTTTGTAGTTTATTCCTATTTTCTAACTGGTTAAAATTCTGTCAGTGCAACCCCCCAACAGAGATATGGAGAGAAATGGTGTACGTGAGAGAGAGAGAGAGACAGAGAGAGGAGATAGGCAGACATACGCAGAGAGAAACGATGGGAGACAGAGAAAGAGTGACACAGAAACCAAGAGACAGAATGTCACGTAGAGAGAGAGACAGAGACAAACGGGCAGATACTGAGACAAAGAGAGAGAGTGAGTCAAACAGAGAGGGCAGAGAAACAAAGTTGGAAAGAGACAGATGCAAAGAGATACATGTAGACCTTTTCTTTCTCACGAGGATTGAATTCGCAAAAAAGGCCACACTGGGTATTTTGCTAGTATTAAATAATAAAACAAGCGAAGTGGCTCAGTGGTGGGCTGGCTTGGTGTGCTGACTTTGCAGTCAAGAGTTGTGGTTTCCATCAGTCATAAAGGTGAATCAGTCAAATGGTTCAAAATGACCACGAACACTTCTCATTATCATCCTATCACCTCATAGTTCATAATTAAAGGTTTAACAATCTTGTCTTACGAAGGGACACAGCCAAAACACTGATCCCCATAATGACACAGGTTTATCTTTTTCTGAGATAGTATACGATTGGGGCTCAGAGGAGGACATGTGGCGAGGTATGGCATGGCTAATAAGCAAATAATAATAATAATAATAATAATAATAATAATAATAATAACAACAACAACAACAATAATGGAACAGATTTTTACCAACCAATTACATATAATTGGATACCTGCATTCAATTTTTTTGTTTACAAGTCATCTTGAACGAATTAGAACTATTTTATTTTACGTATTTTTAAACAATTCTTTTGTACTACACCAATTAGTGGCAATAAAGATCCTAAAGAACTAAACTGTGAAAATACACTGGATGCACTACAAGTAGCACAATATATAAGCAATAATAATTGAAACTTGATTTGCAGTAAAACACTAATGATCCATTTCAGATATCACAAACGTTTAAATAATAATTATGATGCCAAAGTTAACTATCAGGATGTACAACTACTAGAAGAAATATTGGCAAAGTAAGTTCCAACACATATTTAATGATGTTTTAAAAAAAAATGACACCTAAGCTCCTTAAAAAAGTGTACTGTGGAATAATTCATTCACACTTACCATACAAAAGTAAAATTTGGGGAGGTACATGTAAAGAAAGTATTGACAGAATAAAGGCTGTACAGAAAAGGGTTATTAGATAGTGTTTCAAATTACAACCCAGACAATCGTGAAGCAACTACTACAGAGAAAATAAGAAAACGGTTGTAATTGAATTGTACATTTACAGAAAGATATTTCTAATGAAAAAGAACCTAACATTCACTTTATCCAAAATAAAGAAATTTATAACTACAATGCCACCAAACTACAACAGGGCACATTATTCTAAATCCTAGGCAAATAAAGACCCATTTAGAAAAGCCATAATATTGTATAATAACTTCCAAATTATATTAACAAAACAAATAAAAACAATTTTACCAACCTACATCTACAGAAAAATTATCTAATTAACATTTGCCTTTATAGTTTAAGTGAATTTTAATGTGTGATGTTTTTTCTAATTAAATAAAAATGAAAATGTATTTCAAGTATTGTTGTTTGATTATATATAGTAAATTATTTATATTTTATTTACTGATACTTTCACCATACATTTATACGATTTCTGTTACATTTTAATATTTAATTTTTTGGTACACTTTCTATGTACTGTATTTTTTAAACCCTTTACTTTACTAAAATATTATTGTAAAAATGACTATGATTTTGAGTTTGCTTGAAACTTATATTTTGTAAGTTTACAAGCATATTACAACAACAAAATGGACAGTGTGCGTTGCGTGTTTTAGGCAATTGAGTTTGTCGATTCCAATGTAATAATTATTTTACACAACCAATACAAATTCTCTCATCTGTGCAATTATAGCCTCATTAACTTAAAAGAATTGCAGATCAATCTTCATACAATATTAACATTACTTGTTCATAATTAATTTGTTTTCCTCCAATTTCCATACTAAGACCAGAAGTAAAAGTGCTTTTACAATGAAGAAAGAGAAATGAAGGGAGAAAAAAAATCTATCTAATCTATAATTAGTGCCCCACCCCCAATAAAAAAACTAAATGCATCTTGTTTTCACTATCTAGAGGAGGAATGCTACATTTCAAAATGTTAATTAATTAAAAACATATTTGGGTGGAACATTTAAAGGGTTCCTTCCTTCAAAGAGTCAGTTCATGGAAAATGGACCGTCACCTACGAGAGAAGGGCAAGACCTGCACAAAGCTAATTGAAAAATGGAGGTTAACGCCAATTAGGTGACCAAGATGGTGAGCCACAATTATCGTCTCTCACAACACACTGACTACACTGCATAAATCAAGAACATGAGCAAGATAGTAATTATTCCTGACTCATTTGAAAAAGCCTTAATTTTCAACAAAACTTTTATTTTTCTATCTGCAAACTACTTTACACTGTTCTTAATTAACTTACATAATGGTTCATAATTTAAAATACTTTGACTCCCCAAAGACACCAACTCAGTAATGTACATCGGGATAATGTAAAGATATCAGGTATAATGGTAGACAAACTATTGTGGAAAAAATACACCAGCTACACTATAATTAAGACCTCTAAAATAATTTATTTGTTAAGAAATCTGAAAAGTCATGTATCATATCTATGTGAGAGGTGGAAGAGGTTTTCAAAGCATAATTTCATACGGGATATTACTATGGAGAAACTGCAGCCATGTAAATGACATTCTCAAACTGCAGAAAAACGCCATTCGAATTCTATCAAATGCAGACAAGCTAGCCCACTCAGCCATTATTTACAAATCTAATAATATTAACAGTAATAAATCCATGTACACCATAGAATGCTATGTAAGAGGTAACATGTCAGACAATGCAGAAGTGATGTACACTCCTATAACACCTAAAATAATAGGCATATAAATGTGCCAATTCACTCTATAAGTCAGTAAACTGCTTTGATACACTAGGCTTAAAACGGTACAATAAACTACTACTAAAATTAAAGGAGTTGCCTCCAAAAAGTATTTAAAAAGGACCTGTATGATTGGTTGGTTGCAACACCTGTTTACTCAATCAAAGAATTTATGGAATATAGGCAGCTAAAATCTTGTAAGATATGTAACCTAGTAAAAGAGTACAAATTAGTAACAATGTAATGTCATAGTGCAATTTGTGGTATTAATGGGCATTTGTAAAGATGTCCTATGACTGGACTATTATTATAGACTTTATAAAGGAGTCCAGTTATATTTAATTTTATATATCTGTAATGTAATGTAATCATTTGATATTGCCTATTGGCGCTGACGCTTAATAACAAAAAAATAAAAAATTATAAAATTATATTATTATTAGGCTGATCCGGATAGCAGAGATTGTTAAGGCAGCAGTACAGTGTCAATCTAGGATGGAAGGATCGAGCTCCACCTCGGACATGGGTGTGTGTTTGTTTATGTCTCTGTCGTCCATTCTCGCTTCATTATCATCATTCCATCTTCCATCCCCCCAGGACTAGCAACCCTGGGGGATAAAAACTGGTTTCAGAATAATGCTGGTTCCCCCAAAAAGTAGTCACATACACTTGCCACGGGATAAATGTTACTGAGCCTCGGTACGTGCAAGTGTATGGTCCTAAATGGCCAATACATGAACAAAAATTATGATTATTATATCTAAAATTATAACATGATCTAAAATCTGGACAATTACTCTGGTAAGAAAGTTTTCCACTAATACACTGGCCATTCACTTCCTGGAACAAGTTTCCCTGACTTTTTCAGACCATTTTTAATATTTTTTTCTGGATAAAGATTTGTAATTTCACTTTTCTTGAAAAAATATAAAAGTTACCATGATATGAATTGGTCATCTCCCCGATTCCACCATGCCAAAGTACAAATTAACAATATTTTCTCAGCAAATAAAAACTGAGCAAAATTTGTTTATTGTTGTAATGATGCACTAATGTTTTGAAGGAAAATATCTAGCTTAATAACCCTCTCAAAATTTTCCAACTTCTAATGATACTTCTACAAATTTCCTGATTTTGTCTGAGCAATGAAATATCCCGACTTTTCCCAGTTATCCAGAAAGTGGGCCTACAAGAAGCTCTCTTGAAGAAAACTCAATAGAGTAAGGGCCAAAATGTGTTAAATTTTAATTTTTAGCTCAAATTTATTTAAATTTTAACAATTTTGGAACAATTTGATTCAATATGTGTCTGCTTTCATATTTGTTGAAATGTGTGATTTTTTAAAATTTATTTAGTCTGTGAATATGAACACATTATGTCACATCAACCACAGACAATTATTTTATTACATCAAAAGACACCTTTCAGATATATAATAATCAGCATTTTCTTTACATTAGCTCCAACTCAACTAAGACTTCTATACACAGATGACATACAAATTTAAAGTGGGTAACATTAGAAACTTAAAATATCACTCAAATAATTTCATTCCTAAAAATGCTCTGACATAATTACAAATATTAATATATTCAGTAATATATCTAGCCAATCTAACTGCTATTTACTACTTATCAAATAAAAAAGAATCGTTACAATCAGAATTACTTATAAATAATAAAGCAAATTTCTGTGATTAAGAAATGAACTGTAATGTAAACACGAATACTTTTGATAACTCTACTTAATTACAGCTAATAGTTATTTACATACTTATCCAGAAATTCTACCACAGCAACACGCGAGGCAAACAGAGGCTCTTCTCCATTTTTTGCTTCAGCCCAGTGAGATGTCATTAAAGCGTTCACAGCTTTGACAGCTGAAATAAATCACAACTTACAAACTGGAAAAACTTTTAAGAACAAAGTTGAAAAAACAATTTCTTAAAATTTCTTTACCTGTGAAATATTCAACATTATGATTAAGGAACTTTGTTTTCTTTGTGGGCACATTCTTTTTCAACCATTTGGCCACTGCATATTCCTCTTTTGATGGTTTTTCGGGTTCATCCAGTACCAATTCCTGAAAATTCGCAAACAAGTCCAAGTACAATACAATAGCGAAATTATAAAATTTAAAGGAGCCAATCACGATAAAAGAAATCCTGTCGATTTGGGAGGTATTTGAGAGAATCATACATTTTTATGAGTTGCAGGGTAAACAACTTCCAAATTATTAAATCCCGTTACTTATAACGGAATGTATGTACACGCACGATTCAATACCACAGTACTGCAGAAACAAAATTGTTTAGGAAAAAATTGAAGTTGAAATGTCAACAAAACGTTATGTGGGGTCATCTAAAATAATTATAATTCATACTATGCGATGAAAATTGAAATGTCATCAGATCTTCAAGAAAGGTCTGCGTCAGATAACCTAACTTCTAAGACACACACACACAAAACAATATTTCCACAATGTACTTCTATTAATCTTATTATATGTACGATTCTCTTAATATTAATTATATACCTCCTTCCGCTTCTTCCCTTTTCTCTTCTCAGCCATGTTAATTGCGCCCCACCGTGAACCAGCTGCTGTCTGCTGCTGGTTTGTTGTTCTGTTGCGTTCTGGTTCTGTTGTTGGTTCAGTGTTCCGTTCCGGTTCTTGTGTCGGCTACTGTTGCTGTTCCGTGCTTTTAATACTCTCTGATTTCTTGTTTTTGCTAACTAGACGAATTGGCAACGGACTTGGCAACGCAACTTGGCAACGCTCTGCAACACAATCCCTCCTTCAATCAAAGCATGCTGCCATGGAACAGAATATCAGCAGAATATACTGCTCACTGCTGCGATGTACAACAGAGTATATTGGTATATCTCTGGAGTAATATAAAAAGTGCAAAAAGCTGTCGCAAAGGAACCTGCTCAGCAACAGAGAGTATTGTACGTATTGTAAGCAATAAGCTTCTTAGCAGCTTCGGGTTGATTGAAAATGTAATAGCAAAAATCGCAATACTACTCTTCATTGCAAATTGTGAAGTAAAAATGGATTCTTTCCAAACCTCAAATACATTCCTTATTTTTTATTAATTTGTTTATGGACTTCAGGCCTTCAAACAACATATCCATCGATTAAATTAATGTCATTTTTCCCCCACTACATGTCACGTCATCTGTTAGTCGCCAGCGCGTTGACTTTTAGGGGTTGAAAGATTGAAGGAAGAAAAGTTGCAGAGCTACCAACTTGTATTCATACTCTCTACTTGTATTTGCTGTTGAAACGAATTGACGTATAAAACAGATAACTTGTAAGAGGCGACCCGTGGAGGTAAACTTCGGCAACTTCATTTTTAAGCACGTTAAACACTTGTCAAGGCTCGTTTTCATGATGACACTTGTGACATCTTGTGTCATGTCGCTATAGGTGTCACCAGAGAGTATTATACTATTAAAAAGTTATTGAATGTCGCATGGTCGCAACTTTTTTCACGCGATCAAGCAATGCCCTAAAATATAACAAGACCATAGACTATTCAACCAAAGACCTAACTTACTTTAGTTATTGCGCGACATCCAGTTGTAAGATCTAATAAATTGGAGACGAATGTTGCAACTTGCCAAAAGTGAGGCTAAATTTAATGTGTTTATAAGGAGTTTGGCCAAGAGCGCTCTGTGGGACCTCTATTGGGTATGACTATAAACATGACTCCCTCAGAGGGCTTTGGGTGTGACTTAAAGTGTAGTAGTATTATTTTTTTTTTCTTTTTTTTTTTTTTCCAGCAACAAGAAAAGTAATGTTTGTTCTCAAATCCTTCTCCCCATTAACAAGAAATCTGCCATCAGCTATTATGAAGAAAGTCGTATTCTATTTTCCAACTGTTATTTTGATTTATCATAAAGATGCCAGAAGAGCATTCGCCAATAGTACTAATTCGAAAGAGTACTTGGTAATTAAAATCAAATATTCTCATATCTTTTCTTTATAAATTTTATTGGTTTGTGTGTAAGAATAAAATGTGAATTGAATATTATGCATGTGAAAGAGTTATAACTCCTTTTTATGTTATATTTAGAAGTACTATGCTATTCTTGGAGTATCATCATCAAGTGATCAAGAAACTGTTCGGAAAGCATTTTTAGATCTAGTTAAGAAGTATCATCCTGATAGCGGATCTTCCCAAGCAAGCAAGGACAAATTCCATGAGGTAGTATGTTTGAAACACCAACCACCTGTAGATCCAGGCAGTTATTTATTCAAGTGCAGATATTTTAATTTTTCAAATTTCACTTTCAGATAGAAACTGCCTATCGCAAATTACAAGAGAAATTTGCTGCTGATAGGTGGAATGTTGAGGAAGGAATTGGAGAATATGGTCTTTATTATAAAGAGAAAAACAATACTAAGGATTATGACATTAAAGTAATGTTTAATTTATATAATGACTTATGTTGTGTAGTGACACGTTCCAGAATTAAAACATTTACTGCAATCAAGTTAACATTGTCAACTTTGAAAATCAAATTATTGTTCTATATTTGGGCTTGAGTTAACTCCTTTTTTTGTGCAGCACACTGCACCTCAACATCGACAATATCTCAGTTACGAAGGTTATGGTATAGGTACTCCACAACAGCGAGAGAAACAATACCAAAGAAAAAGAGCTTGGACAGCTGCACAAAATGTATACAATCATAGAATGTCAAAAATACCAGCTGGTGATGAACAAATGTTAATTTTGAAGGACAAAAAAGAAGCAAAAAAAATAAAGACAAGGTAGGTAGCTACCAAGAAAATCTTGATAACAATTTGTAAGTTAGATGTATAGAATTATAAGTACTGATTGTTATAGATCAGAAATGGAAAGACTTGTTGAAGATCTTATCCAAGAGTCAATGGCCAGAGGGGACTTCAATAATTTATCTGGATCAGGAAAGCCATTAAAGAGGCAAAATATAAACCCTTATGTAGATTTTGTAACCCACAAAATGAATGAGGTATGTTAAATTACATTCTTTGTGTGTATTTTCTTTTTTAACTTCTCTCATAGAAGGGAATCACTGGGAATTTGTTAGTAATTCCGTAAATTAAAAATGTATATTATCCTAGACAAAATTTTGTTAAAAGGAGTAGTACTATCAATTTTTTCTCTATGCAAAAGTGTTTAGCATTTATAAAAATACATTTGGTTAAAAGTACAGAGTTTAGTATACCCTTAGAGAAGTGTCGTCGAAAGGGGTAGGAAATGGTGTATATCATTCTTGTTTCACACACAATTTCTCCTTTCACTTTTAAGCAAGTTTTTTTTTAAACGTGAAGTTGACATTTGATAATATGTTTCCAATTTGAGAATGAGCCTCAGGCCTTTGGCCTTTGCAATTAAAATAACACATCCTTAAGTATGTGCAATGTGTAATTAACTCTCTTTATGCAAAAATAATTTTAGGAAATCTCACCTTATAAATCTGTTGGGTGGTAAATATGAATAATTCATGTTTCAGAAAAGCACACACTTTCTTTTTTTCTAAATCCAGTTACATTCATATTGATGTGACCATATTATCCCTGTTCATGATCTTGGCTGTCCATGTGATGCTATGTTTAAGGTAATGGTGCCAACAATTCGACTGTTTTAATGTTGTCTTCCTCAGGGCTGGGCTGTCCTTAAGACAAGATAGTCTAAATGTCAGCAACTAAGTCTTCAATGCGGCGTCACCCAGGCAGCCAAGACATGTGCATAACTGACCACGACTTAATATTATCCATGTTATTTTTCATTTAAATATTTAGGATAAGTTTTTTAAGATGTGAGAAAGGGATTCACAATAATGAGACAAGTCTGGGTAATTGTGAAGAGGAAATTAAAAAAAAGGGGCATGCAAATTTGTGATAGCTTGGTAGGATCAGAATTGTTTTGAGAGATGGAATGAGAAGAGGACAAATAGAAAGAAGCCTTAGAAATCTTTTTGTAAGAATGAGCTTACAGATGGACACATATGATAAGACTGGCAGCAGGAAAGAGATCTCTGAAGTACAAAGAAATAGATAATGGTGAAGGAAGTTATGAAGGGAGGGGAGATTAAGTTGACAGATAGAGAAAGAGAGGAATTGTGTTACTTGGTCAGAGGATATGCAGGAGCAGCAGTTGCAATACTAAACAATGAATGTGGTGTTATGAACCAGGAAGTATATGAGAAAAACCTTCAGTTCCTATTCAATCAAGTCTAAAGTTTTTAGGAGAGCCAGGAATCCCAGATTATTTAAGAAAGGAAGCAAATTAAAAAAGAAAAGTTTTAATAAGATGTGGAAACGAGATGTTGGGACACATACATTGACTCAAAGAGGAGAGAAGATATAGGGTATGTTAGGGGAAGATAGAAATTTGAGTTGTGTATTAAACAATTGTGGAAAAGGAAGGAAAGCATTTTGAGAGCTGTAATGTGAATAAGGTCAAAAAATTCTGGATAAGAAAGGGACAAGTATGAGGTAGATGTTAGATTATTTACAACAGGACAGGGAAAAATGAGATCTAAACACTGTCAGGCAAAGATGAAAAGGGAGGTATTAAGATAGGGAGAAAATAGAGAAGAGACGACATTTTTTTCATAATTAAGAAGGAAAGTAGATAATGAGAATTTGGTAAATTAGGAGAGAAGGTAAGAGTAGAAAGAATATAACGTACAAATTATTGTATATAAGTGGATTTTTATTATAGGTAGTTGTAAAAGGATATGTAGATGTAAGGTGTAATTATTTTGTGGTAGACATGTAAGATATTGTATAATTGAAAAACAATAAATTACTACTTCTATTAATGTTTTGACGCATTTCACAAAATAAACACCTGATAAAAAATTTCCACAATGTTATGATGAACCACCCTACACAGCAGATACAAGATTACATCAAAAGATTTCTCCCAAACATACTAACCCTCTCTACCCCTTCGTGATATGAACTACGGATTTAAAAGCTTTCTAAAGTTGTACCACATTCTCTTTTTCAACCATACATTTTTCTTATTGTATTACCAGGTGCTCATTGATAATGGATTTGTGCCAGAGTGGATCACTTTGCAAAAGGATGTTACTCAAGAAATTAACAATCTTCGTGATCTTCTAGCTCAGAAAAGGACATTGCTTGGTCCTGAACCATTAACATCAAAAGAGAAATCCATTTGGGAAAAAGAATTAAAAAATATCCATGAGAGAGTTGTACAGTTAAATAGGAAGATAAACAGCTTCAATCTGCAAGTTCCTTTGTTAAATAAGCAAATGATCTTCTTTCAGTTAGAGCAAGAAGCTGCTAACATTTTAAAAAGCGGGAAGACTAAACTTGATGTTCCTGTTGCCACTGAACCAGCAGAAAAGAATGAAAATACAAAAAATGATACTTTAGTTGGCTTTTTTGAAATGTTTTTATTTAGAAAAAATTAACAAGCAAAAATGAATATTTTTAGTAGTAAATAGTTGTAAATAAATTGTTATACATACCACTCAGTACAACACTTGTATGTTTGTTAATAAAACAACTTGGATGGTTTTCTTTTCATTTCAGTCTTCATGTTTTGCATCACAATGCATGTTTGTCAGAAATGCAGAATTACAGAAATTTTCTAATTAGGAAATGTAATGAACAAAAAAAAATGTCAATTAAGTTTGGATACTTAAATTCTGAAAATATGTTCACAATCATTTTTGCCACACAAGTTTTCCTTCTTGATTTAACTGCACTGTACCAGTAGCCACCAGCTTCAGAGCCTGAGGGAACACACGATGCTCTGCCACTTTAACACGTTCTTGCAATATTTCCTCTGTGTCACCAATTTCAACTGGTACTGTTTCTTGAGCAAGGATAGCTCCTGCATCTATATCCGCCTGTACAAAAATAGATACAATGTACAATGTTGTTGCCAGGCACTATACAATTTAAGCATAAATCAATGTAAAAAAGAAAAATAATTATAAAATAATTACACACACAGAAAGCACGAGTTCAAAATTTTAGAACGAAATAATGTTAACTCTTCTTAAGTACCTAACTATTAGAGAAACATATCCTGGCAAGCAATACCCACCAACCACAGCTCTAGGGTATGTGTAAAATATAATAAAATGATTTATTCTTTCACACAGGTAATACACTAGAAGTACAACGCTTCTTTGTAAGAAGTGATTTGCTCATTTGAAAGTTGTTTTCTTTGTAATTTTCCTTTGTAGATTGATATGCAGATTTATTGCATACCAGACCTCAATACAAAAGCATTCCAAACTTGTACCATATTTACCCAATTTCATCAGGGGGGTATTTTTCCTAAATTCTCTTTAAAAAATATCTGCGGTGGAATTACGTTCGCATATTAAGCCTAATTGGGTAGGATTTTCCTTTTATATTTGCCTTTCCATGTATTGAAAGAACAATAAGCAGCCAAGTCAAAAATATAACGCTTCGCTACACTCGCGATCTGTTCTCGGCTATTGCCGTGGGGATAAACCAAACAAGTGGGCCAATGTAGATTTGTATAGTCGCTGGCAGCGTGGATCAGAGAGTATTTGTCGCGGACAGTGTGCGCGGTCGACGCACTTTCTAGTGGAATGTGACGCTTCGCTACGCAATTCCGAGATGAGGACGAGGCTCGGGCCTCCGATCCTCGCGTGAACATAAAACATCCCGAGTCCAACACATTTAACGCAAATACACCTTAAAAACTAGTGCTAAAACGGCACGTGTTTTCTCGCCGTTAGTGATGGCTATGTAACACTAAAGTGACCAATCGTTCTCCTTTAGGGAGGACAGTCCTCCGTTTGTACATTCTGTCCTTCCTCGAAAAGCATCCTCCTACATGTCCTTTTCTATATGTTAAAAGTAATGTGTTAATAAAGTTGAAAGAAATCACAATTGAATGCTCTAGCAGCAGCACTTAACGTAAAATCCAATATGAATAATATTTCTTGCTCCGAAATGTGTTTTTAGAAAATGATATACACAAACAATTTTGTATTAACAAAAAAATAATTCAATGAAAAAATCGTTTAATTGCATAATGAAAACTACGTAGGCCAAGCATATTAGTGTATTTTTGTTTCAATTAATAAAATTTCTTGTTTTTTTTTTTTATTCTTCTTTTCTCAAAATTGTTCGTCCAAAAAAATTGGTCACCTTAGTAACACTGTTTATACTATACCTTAATTGAAGTAATTAAAATGAATAAATAACACGATACTGATAGCGTTGGCAAACAAATAGATCGAACAATATATAATAGTAATTATTAAACACTACGACACTATGATATTCTACAAATGTATAAAAGTACTCGTGTGTATTACCGCGAACGAAAAGCAACCGGCAATATCGCCTTTTGTTATCTCTGCGGCGTTACAACAATGGGTAACAACCAATAGGCGCGGATCCGCGGAGAAGGAAATGAGAGAAATCCCCCCACCCCCTAATTTTTTTCTGTAACTATTAATTTTAACTTGCCATGAAACTTTCAAGCAGAAATATTTTCGGATTATCTTTACAAAGAATAAAATCGTGTCGCAGCATGAGCTAAGTGTCTGTTACGACACATTCGACCAAATATTTTTAATTTCTCCTCCCCAAATGTCTCTGGATCCGCCCCTGCAACCAACAATGAGCGCTTATCTATGCGTTTTCACATTTAACACAATTAAAGAACGCAATTTAAAATGAAATATGGAATAATATATAAATTCTAACTTACGTAGCATCCAACTGCGTAAATTGGGAGTGGGCGACTAAAGGCTAGCCATTTTTATTTCATATTTATTTCTAATAGGTTTTAAATAAATTCTAAAAGATTAAATTGCAAAGTATACAAAAGCTCCAATATAAGAAACGAACAAAGAAATGTGAAATAATATACACATTCTAATATGTAGTATCCAACTGCCCCAAAACTCCTCTAAAATTACGATTAAAAAGCGCAGGATTTTCAGCGGGGGACTATTTTTGACGCCCAATTACTCCAAAAATACTTATTTTCGAATAATTCAACATCAGCTTATTTGAAACTCTGTTTTCGATGAACACATTTCATTAAGAAAAAATGTAACTTCAGAGTTGTAGATGTAGGAAGACGCCCAAAAACATTTTATTTTTTCCATTGTCAGAGTTTTCAACCAACATGAGAGATGCATCATTCAATGCCCCAAGACGACTTCTTTGATGTCAGAACTATTGTTCACCATGAATTCGTATTTAACGTGACCACTGTAAATGCAGTTTTCAATTTGAAGTGCACAAAAGACTGAAAAGAAGTTCGCGCGCAGGCGAAGTCACATCATGGCCGCATTAACTTCACAACGCTCCAAGCCACAGCTTTTTTTTCAACAATTTCCTGGCCAAGACCCATACTCCAACACTCCCCAGCTTCCCTGCAGTCTCTCCTGCAGGCTTTGGTTTTTTCTTTGCTTAAAAGGAGGCGTGAAAGGGAAACATTGGGACACAATTGAAAACATCAGGGTTGGTTGAATCGGCTCAAAGGCCGTCCTGGTAACAGCGCCTTTATAAGCGTATCAACGCAGGAGGGTACTATTTCGATTTTGTTTACTAAGAATACGTTCAGTAAATGATTTTTTATGAATTTGGTCGCATTATTTATGGAACGCGCTATGTATCACCTATAAATGAATTATTTTTTCGCAATTAATGCGCTACGATTGCTAAAGTTTTAGAAATGATGGATGAGATGTCTAAATTGGAGAAAAAATTGCGATATTACAATGTTTTACGTATCGATTACTGACGCGAGAAACTTATTGTAGAATCACTAGTTTAGAAATGTTTTCCCGACTTGATGACCCGAGAGTCTTGATATGCGACTATATAAATGCACACTTCACAACCAATTTTCAATTATACCTATTATAATGCAGAAGTTTGCAATTTTGTAAGTACACAATGATGAAAATCATTGATTAGCCTTGCCGTTACTTGCTAATAAAACTTCATTGTCTTATTGTTCCGTTGATATGTTGATATTTTTTCGAAATCTAAAGGCGATAAGAGTTTTCGTGCAGATTCTGGCGTTCTGGCTGCGAACTTTATTAAGTATTAATTAAACATGAGGAACAAAGAGAAGAAAAATAGGAAGACGGGAATCGGGAAAGAGGTCGTTTATCACGATATCACTTCCCACAATCGCACCTTGACACATCTTACCACTAAATCGAAATGGCTGATTACCGCCCGGTTGGGTAAACAAATCCGTTAGTGAACAATTCTGCCGCTACAAGCGTTTGACTTAAACTGTAAGTAGAGTCCCTGGATATATCCAGGGACTCTAACTGTAAGCTTTCTGCATGAGAAATTACGAACATGCTCAAAAGTCGAAAGTGCAATCTGGGCTGCACGTTTTTGGTACTTTCAATCTGCACGAAAACTGTACGGAGTATACCGGCCTTAACGATTATGTTTTTTAATCAATAATAAAACATTGAGCACCATTATTTTCTTCTCATTTCCGTTTCTATATATTCATTGGTTCTTTGTTACACAGATCGACAGAAAATGTTAATTCTCGTATTTGGTTAAAAAAAATGTGTTAGTGATCGTGGTATCATAAATGAATTAGGCGTGAAAACGAATTCTTAGTAAGCTAACATATATCAACACAAATTCGAATATTAAAATGTTTCATGACGCTATAACATTCCCGAACACTTCCCAGCAATTCTCATAAAATTACATGATCTTTAAAGAACTGACTTTTTAGAAGATTAAATTTAACACAAAATACGCAAAGACTACTCCTTTTCGAAAAATTAAACATGACTTTTTATGAAGTGGTTTTCGATGATCACATATCATTAAAGAAAAAATCTCTTCATTATCGTAGTTGCAGGAAGACGCCGAAAAAATTTTTAACTTTGAAAATTTCAACCACAACTACTGTACAAGAGAATAGTTCAGACTTTCTCGTACTAGTTGGTTTTCAAATTCTATATTTTAGGCTAGCTTTTCAGCTGCCATCTATCACCCCTGAAGTACATTTTTTTCATTTTTCAGTTCCCTAATGGTAGAACTGAAACATGACCTTAAGGCATAGTAAGACCTTATCCTATATGGAAATTTTTGTTGAAAAATGTGAAGCTCTTTTTAAGAAAATGTCGTTTAAATGTTCGTGTAATGGAAAATTTGAAGTTCTTTTCACATAAATGTTGAGTTTTCAATAAACTTCACTGTATGTTATTTGAATTTCATTCACAAACGCAATAATTTATACAAATCTCGGGAAATATCCATATTAACGGTGAGAGAGACATAAAAAACACATTTTTATGAAAAATATATATTAATTTTTATAAATTTTATGAAAAAAAATATTTAAAAAATACAATTTTTGAAAAAACAAGAGGTTACAGCAAAATGGCTTTATTTTATTTTATACAGTGCTTTTAGCACTATCTGTAAAAAAAAGTTTGAAAAAAGTTCAGCGTTTTTTAAAAAATGGCGTTTGAGCGTTTCTGAAAATGCGGAATTTTGAGCTCATTTTCAAAGAAAACTATTGTATTTTCGAAAAACTTTATAAGAAATCATTCCAAGCACTCATTTTAACAATTAATTCAACAATATATACAAATTGCCGTTCACGTAAATATTAACGAAGTAAAAGACGGCGGTGTAACGTTCGGGCCGGTAATGCGGGCGGACCCTGGAAAAAGAGCACCTATTTTTAGGCTGAAGGTTTTGTGATTTTAAGAACTACGACCGTTAGCTATTGCGATTATACATGTAGTAATCATAGACGAATGAATATGAATGTGTTCAAGGATATTTTTATTATTTAAGGTACGAACACAACTTGTTTGCAATGGCCCGCACTCTTCGTTTTGCTATTGACGAGAGAGAGAAATGTCAAAAAAATACTTGTCCATTTGAAAAAAACAAAACAACAAAATAAAGTCAAATCGCATTTATGTCATCTTATTAACTTACATTTAGCACTATCGCTACCAAATGTTTAAAGAAAAAAATTTGGAGCTGGGTGTGAGAAATTTGTTTTTGATATTTTTTTAATATTGGACATTTCACTCAATATTGCGCGAAAACTTCTAAAATTTTCAAGGCAAAAAAAGAAATGTACAAGATCTTAATGAAACAACTAATTATGGAGAACAAATTTCAATTGAAGGAAAAAATCTCAATTAAATTTTGTAGTTGTAGGAGGGCACTAAAAAAGTTCTCTTTCACAATTTTTGAAATTTTAGTCAACACAGAATATCTGACTTATACCATTACTATATAAGTATTTTGCTCTCTTCTTACACACAATTTAAAGAAAAAACTTGAGCCTTTTTTGAGAAATTTTCAAAAATGTTCCAGGAGCTTGATTTAAAGGGTCCCCTAAAATTAATTAATGTTATTCAAAATCACAGGGTTTCAAGTATGCCCAGATCAACCAGGGAGTATTCAGTTTGGAAACAATTGTATTCTCAGTTTAGGCACTAGTATTCTTCACAGACGAAGGATAGATGAACATTTGAAAATGAAAAAATATACTTTTTCGGTATCAAAGACACTATTTCTGAAATGTGACTACATAATGTGCAGAGGGAGTTATTGACTATACACTAGAACACGCATTACCCACTTTCTCTGTATCAGAGCCCCACTTAACAAGCTTTTCTGTCGAAATATCGTGTTTTGCCCCATCATTACATAACTTACTCTATACTACGATTATCAATCTGTAAATAGGCATGAACGTAAATAAATGGAAACATCACCTTTGAAACTTAGAAACAAGAAAAACAAGTCACCAAAGAGCGAACAAAATACTATTATGTTTCTTGTACACTAAAAGAGCCCTCAGTGTTGCAATGGTGTTTGACAGTTACAGACAGTGAATGCTCTTTACCAAAGATAATTTTTCAGTCTCGACGAGTCCACCATGTGAAAATTTGATTACTGAATTTCAAATTATATGTCATTTAAATAAAATAAGAACAAAAACTATAAAAATGTTTGAAGCTCCAAACATTACTCCTAGCATTTCACATTATTTTTTGCTCATTATTAGTAGGTGCTAGAAACAGATTTAAAACAATACATTTAACAGTACCTCCACAAAGTGTGCTGTACAGCCGGTTACACGTACTCCAGCCTCTAGAACTTGACGATGGGCATGTGTTCCTTTGAATGATGGCAGTAGAGAGGGATGTATATTGATGAGTCGTCCTTTCCACAACTTAACAAATTCTGCAGTTAGCACACGCATAAAGCCAGCCAAGCATACAATATCTATGTTTGCATTTGTTAAAGCTGCGTGGAGAGCCATGTCAAATTCTAATCGTGAGGGGAAATCACCATGTTTGATAACCTGTGAACATTTCATTCCTGTTAGTAATTGAAATTTTGGATGCAAATGCAATCTTTTTCCATTTCCTTTCACATTTGTAAATTTGTTATGTTTCAAAAACATTAAAAAATTGTATGATTGTAAAACTCAGTGAATACTAATGCCTTCCAGCAGCTCTTGAGTGTTTAGTCAAAGTAGTAATTGGATAAGCAGCTTGTATTAAATCTCACAAAATGAAAATTAATTACTTTTTCACATTCTACAACACATTCATGGACATTCAAAATTGTTCATAAAGACAAACAAATCCTAGGATAAGTAACAAAAATCTTTTCAGGGTTTCACACAACTATAACATTGATATTCCTAATTTATTGTTATTCTGACATCATTGTTCTATTGTATGTGGTCTGCAAATGTGATTATTAATTATAATAGCACAAGGTTTTCAGAATTGCTGCTGCAAGAATAAATTTACTTGTCCCATTTATTGAACATGAGCATAGTTGTATTGCAACACAATTGAATAATAAATCATGGACTTTATTTTCCTTGCATTTTTCTTTTGTGATCAAAAATTTAAATTTGGCATAATTACAAAAAAAAAAACACTATCAAGAAAGTGTAATTTATGAAACTAGTTTGGAGATATGTTTGTTTAAACTTTCTCTCAAATTTAAATTATCACATTTCCAATTCCAAATTTTAGAAAATCAGGTTCGTTAGAATGAGTGGTACGAATTACTGTTAGTGAAGAGGAATTATTCATGTATAATATAATTTAATATAAAATATACAATTTAGAATATATTTTTTTTACTTCATATGTGAAATGGAGAATTTAGAATATATTGCATACTGATTGTACATAGTTTATGCATTACCTTTAATATTTTATTCACAATACTTTTGTATTTAAGGACTGTACATCCATTTAAAACACTCAACTGAAGCTATCAGCTAGTGGAATTATTTATGCATGCTTATCATAACACATCTATTCTATGAAATTCATTTTACCAATATTGAAACAACTTACCTTAGTCGGAATTCTTGCATTTTCAGCTCTTGTAAGGCCAGCAACACCAGCTTTGTTGGAAATTACTAAAACAATTTCAGCTCCAATACCTTGATTTAAATCGTTTGTAGCATCAATTAAAGCCTATGAAAACATGAAAGGTATAAGTAAAAGAGCATTAAGACAAACGATTTTGTGAAAATCTTTCTTACGAATCAACAGGTTTAAAAAAAAAGTAAGAAAAGTTATCATAAATCGATAAACGAGCAAAATGATATTGAAAATAATTCAAATTATTTAAAATCCCATAATATGAGAAACCCACAAAATTGAAATAAATAAAATAAAATGTCAGTGTTGCATTTAAGAACTTCTTATAAAACATACCACTTCAATACTTTAAAAGTGGTCACAGATTACTGGGTAACTGTATTAAAAAAATGTAAAACTTCTTAATAATCATGCCTCTTGTAAGTATTGTGCTTACTGAAAGTCTTCTCTCAACAATCTACAAGAAGAATTGAAATACGATCTTTGCCAAAAAAATGGCATACGTGACTCAGAGGACCAACTAATGTTACAGCAGTACCTCTCACATGGTACTAAGATTTGAAACCTGACAGTCCAGGCAGAATATTCAACACTAGCTAGATAGCTAGGTCAAATTTAGAAATCTAGACGCTGGCTGCTCTAATCAGTAGTTTTCCATGGTTTTCCCGATCAACACCAAACAAATACTGGAGCAGAACATGGCCATGGACTGTGGATGATCTTCCCTTCCTTTTAATTATCCTATCCTCACTCTTATTTCACACACTTACACAATATTATCACACATGTTGGCAGACCAGTCGAGAACTTAAGAGCTTCTTCCAGCTGGAGCAGTGCCCTGTGGGTGGGAGATATTTGGTTGGGAAAAACCCTCCAAGATAACTTATAGGTCAGATCTCAACATCCAGCATGAAGATCACCACTGCCCGCAATAAAACACGCCCTAAACTTACAGGACTAATAACCTCAGCAGTTAACATGCCAGGAAACACTAATCAATCAATCATTACATCAATCGATAAAATCAGGTGTAAAACATTTCCCCATCTCACTATTAGACAATTTGGTTCTATGAGTAGAAGAAATACATAGTCAAATCCGGAGTACTATACCCAGTACATTCTTAACACCTTAGAAAACAGATCTCAGTAAGGCCTTCGATTCGGTCAATCACAAATTACTGGCACAAACATTGAAAGCTTTTGGCTTTTCTGGTCCGCTCCTACTTTGGTTTACAGATTACTTAACCAATCGAACACAATTTGTTAAAAATAAACAAGAATATTACAAAAATTACAAGTTTGTTAACAATTATTGGTGCAGCTACCCAAGAGAACGGAGGACTCGCAAGAAAATGATTGAAGAAAAAAGGAGTAAATTATTTTACTTTTACAATCATGGGGAGCTAACCCCAAAGTGGGACATTCCGTAGGTCATCCTTGAGGATGACAAAGAGAGTATAAATGAAGCAGAGAAAATCACAGAAACTTTTGCAAGAAAATCCAGAATGTTTCTATTACGAAACTGGAGCTGGATCCTGGAGATGGCATGAAAGATCACACTGGAGATTCACTAGAGTACATCAATTTCGACCATATAGAAATCTCCCAGACTCTCAGTGCTTTAAATGCAAACTCAGCCACCAGACCAGATGGCTTACTGACAATCTTCATGAAAAACCGTGCACTGGAACTCACTCACACACACACACGGCTGTTCCGATAGTCCATGGATCAAGGAAGGATCCTTTTGACATGGAAGAGTGCAATGGCGACTCCAGTCTTCAAAAAGTGATAAACGACTTCCCAAAAACTATAGGCCGATTAGTCTGACTAGTACAATGGGAAAAGTCATGGAGCAAGTCATCAAGAACAGGATCCGAGACTACACAGTAAGAAAGGTCACAAAATCCTGCCAACAATATGGGTTTATGAATCATAGATCCACTACGACTAACTTGCTGAGTTCTCTTGACCTCTGAACGAAGTTCTTGAATGTGGGCAACCCTGTAGATGTAATTTACCTTGATTATGCCAAAGCCTTAGATAAGGTCCCATATGAACACCTGTAATGGAAGCTATCAAAACTGGGTATTAGAGGTAAGCTACTGGTATGGTTAAGAGAATACTTGACAGGGAGATCCTTCCATGGTAGAATTGGAAGCATGCTGTCGGCTGCAAAACCAGTTACCAGTGGAGTTTCATAGGGATCAGTGTTGGGCCCAAGATTGTTCATCTTTTACACCAGTGATCTTGACTCGCATATAAGATCAAACTGAAACTGCTTTGCAAATGATACGAAGATCTTTGCAAATCCATTTACTTCCTACAATGATTTACAAGAGCATTTGGTAGAGGGAATGGTTGCTTCACATAAATAGTTCCAAATGTAGTCCTCCATCTTAGAGACACATGAGAAATTGCAGCTGTTCTAAAAGTAAATAGTGGCTCAATGCCTTTTGAATAAATAAATATTTTGTTTATGTCGGAAACTCATATTATTTCCTTCAACCCCTGAATTATTAGCTGAGCGGTAAAGACATTGGGGAAAGAAAAAAAAAAAAAGAAGAAAAAACAGTAGGCAAAGTTAACTGCATCTAAACAAAGGTTGGCAACTTAAAATGGAGAGTAAAACATAGGATACATAATGCTCCTAATACCTGAAGATTTGTGCCACTTCCTGATATAAGAACACCAACTCTCTTGCGATCTGGAACGTGATATTTTACAAGGGAGGGCACGTATGGCTTCATTGCAGCTTCCATCACTGACACAAAGTTGTCCACAACAACAAGAGATGTATCTATGAACACAAAAGATATTCCATTAGAAAATCTTCATCTTTATTTATGATCATATTTTAATAAAAGCAAGCTTCAACTCAGATTATTAAGTTTCTTCATACCATTACACAATTAATAAGATTAATATATTAGATAAATATGTACAGGTAATCACAATCACAATATTAATATGTTTTATTTAATATTACAACCGGCAAGGAATCTTTCCCCATTATCATTGGTGCTTTACTGCAACAGCATATAGATAACACGGTGAAGGAAGGGTGAACACATTTAAATATCAGAATATAAAAAACATCATATATGAAGTATCTTAGCTGTTAGTGTTGATAGGTGAAAAGAACTACATTAAAGGTGCTACATTTATTTACCATATCACTTCCCAACACTTAAACACTCTATGCATAAATGAGTACCTCTACACATTCACTTTTATTATAAATTTCCAGATCTCGGCTGAAACCACTAAGGTATGAGAAAATTACTTCATCAACATATACTTTAATTACATCATTATAAAATAAAACAGAAAAAGATAAATACAGAAGTAAAACTGTACATATTCAAAAAAACTGCTGTGGATACTTTGAAAAAGCAATATTTTACCTCTTTCAGATCCACATTGCTCCACACAACCAACTACAGATACCGAATCTTCTGTAATATTGGCTAGCACCTCACTTTGATGCTCTGCACTAACAATCAGAATTACACCCAAACCACAGTTGAAAGTTCTCAGTAATTCAGACTCACTAATGCCTCCTGAAAAAGGAAAACAATTATGTATTTTAAACAGTAATTTGAAACACAATTCAAAACTGTATTTTTAAATTAATATTTTTTAACTAAAAGAATAATTTTATGGGTAACATTTCTAATGGTACAATATTATTTAATGTTATTGCTGTACACAGAACCTACAAGCTAGAATCTTACAACCACTCTTAAGAGCCATAGTACACTGTTTATTAAGAGAGACACAGAGAACTGCTCTATAAGCAGAATGTTCAGACATCCAATCATCAATTTTTGGAAATGCTTGTATAGTTTGCCAAGTTATATGTAAAATTGTGACAATTTCAATAAATTCATAAATAAGTTTTTCTCCAAGATCACTAAAAATTTTCATTTTAAACTTAAAGCAAAATACATTAAATCACCTGACGTAATCATTATTTTTAATTGGACTTTAAATTCTTCAAATATTATTCATATGTAATTTTTTGGATATATCTCACTCCTTAATATTTACGTTAGGAGTGTACTTCATACCTCAATGCTGGTTTGTGATAAATGCTAAAATAATCACTATTGTAAATAATAAACTTCTCAACATCTTAAAATGCCACTTTATAAGTAAAATTAATATTTTTATTGCATACATGGACAACAATATACTTAACAACGAATCAAAATATCTTAATGACATTCAACATCATTCATTGCCATAACAACAATGTCCGAAAGTTTCTATAGCTTTAAAAACTTTTCATTTCATATTGAGAATAAATAACATCCCTGAATAGTTAAATATTGATAAGAGACACTATGAATGTCAAAGAATAAAAAAATCTCTTTTCATATGGAAATTTTGGTGTATACATTTTGAGTAGTGTTTGAGAAAATTTTATTTGGGCAATTCTGAAAAATGTATTTCAACCATAGTTTTACACTTGAAAAATGTTGTAAAATCAAGAAACGTCATAGATCTTTGAAGCACTTTTGTCTCTAAATGTATTAAAATATGAGACTCCTCTAATGGAACATCGATATTTCAAGATAAATGTAAATATTTCAAAAATATTATGTAAGTGTATAATTATTACTATAGTAATCCCTTGCCATCCACATGTGTTTTTTGGACATACTTCTTGTTTTTTTAAAGTAATCACATTTCATTTCCTTTATTAGCGTCATTTGGGAATCGAACTTGACAGACACCGGAGCTTAAGGTACCATGTTCTACAAAAATGTTAAAGTTGGAATGTCACTTCACATTAATACAATAACAAACTTGTTAAATAATTCAATTCGGTTATGTTAAATTGGAGGATAGGGTTTTGGCCACACGAACAGGCAAGCCGTTCAGGATCTGTTCACCTCTCATTATAATGACCTCACTGAAGAGGAGGTTCAGGAAATCATTAGCCAAGGAAACCTCCTTGAATGCAATAATGAAGTAATGGAAGTTAGAAACTGTGTTCTGGAGCAATTTCAAAACCATTAATGGCATTCTAAAACTTGTTAACAATATTATATTTTATTAACAAACATGCTCTGGTGGAAAGGACATTTGAATGTGACCAGATCATTGAAATAACTTCAAAATTTAAGAGAGAAATACAGCAGCAACTATTCCATACTTGGATCGAGGAGAGCAATAAAACCAAAAATGAGCCAAATCCTATATCCAATCACTTTCAACTTTGAAACCAGCATAAAATATTGTTTGATTTCATTACTTTGGGATGTTAATTGAGAATTCTGTTCGTAGTACTCAGTTCTATTGCAATTGTTTGGACGATTTTTTTTCTTTCTTTTTTAAACAGCTTTTCGATATCTAGGAACCTAACCCACCTTTCTTCATTTAAAGATAGACTCAACATTTGCAGTTTTGACATTCGCGATGCTTTTTGGTAACCTAACTCTTGTGAATGATGGATTATTATTAGTTTTTTTAGTATTCCTTTTTAATTCATCATCATCGCGAACTGAAAGGTGTTCAGACTTGAAATCCTGTTCCATTAGAGGGCTTCATGCGCAACCTGGCAAATTCACTGGAAATGAACAGTTGGTCTTGTTTTGAGAACATTGTGTTGCATGTTTTTAAAACAATAGCCTGTGATTAATTATATTGCCTAGGTGTCTGACACAGGTTCCTTTATATAAAAATTATGGTGATGACATTAAAAAATTCAGTCATTATATTAAGGTAACGTTGAGAGCATGATTTGCTGTTGTAGGTCACAACAATATCAGTGTATAAATGTTAAGATCTTGATAAATGTAAAACATGTGTATATTCATGGTATTTTCTGTTGTAACTTTTAAACAGCTCTTCCTTCTGTATGATGTAATTGCACGGCTTCAACTAGTAAATATGTAAATAGAATAAATGAATGGATGAAGAGCAGAATAAGTGACATTTTATAAGTTCTTAGAAATCTATTTATTTAAGTTAATATCACTGTAAAGGAATGGTGCTTTGTTTCATCATTAAAAACATGGCATTTCAATTGTTCATTAAAACCACAAAAATACAATGTTACTGAAATATAGCCTAAAATAAACGTGTTTTCTCAGAATTTATAAAACGTCACTTATACCATTTTGGTTTTCACCCATTTAAATACACAAATGTGAATAAAACTTACCCATAGTTGCTAACCAAGCAAAAACTGGGAGCACATTCCATTTTTGAGCATTCAATCTAACAGCAAGGCCAGGAGGCAGAACACGGGGAATGTTCTCTGTAAGCCCTCCACCAGTAATATGTGCAAGAGCTTTCACACGTCCTGACTGAAGTACTTTGAGTAGACTCTTCACATAAATTTTCGTTGGTGTGAGGAACTCCTCTCCTTCAATGATACAAAACAAATTTTTGTAAACAACAATTATCATTTACCTTAAGTATTATCTTAAAATTACTAATTTTATCTTAAAATTTCCCTTTCATAAATAAAATAATTACTTTAAAACTTAAGTTTATTTAACAAATTGTGATGCTCTATTTTAAATTTATATACATCCACATTTTGAATTCCATGAGGAAAAATGTGAAAAATTTAAATACTGTGAAATAAATTTTAATGAACAATTTTTAAAGAATTTTTTTTAAAGCTTTTAATAACAATGCATAAAAATGTTTAATTAAAAAAATCAAAGTTCTTTTAATCACATTACAATTTACCATTTTAACCGGAGCAAATTTCAGCAAAACTTACCCAAAGACTTTCCAGTGCAACTAAATGGAGCAGAATCATGGAATTTCAACCCTCTTTTTTCTAAAACTTTACGAACTAAACTAAATCCATTGCTGTGCACTCCAGAAGAAGACAAGCCAATAACCACATCCCCAGCAACAATATTTTGGGTACGTGGAAGCATTTTTGTTTTTTCTACTGCTCCCACTGTGAAACCTGCTAAGTCATAATCTCCTGGTGCATACAGGCCTGGCATCTCTGCTGTTTCTCCACCTGTCGCAGAATTGTTCTACATTTAATATTTTGAACTGCATGCAAGTGAATGGAATAAAAATTGCTTATTATTTATGCATAAATATTTGATTTTATTTATCAAGAAAATTGACCTTATTGTCTAAGATTTTTCTGAAGCATTTTGTTCAAAATTCAAATTTACACACACACGCACGCGCACGCGCACCCGCACGCGCACACACGCACACACACACTCAAGCGCACGCGCACACACACACACACTCAAGCGCACGCGCACACACACACTCAAGCGCACGCGCAGACACACACTCAAGCGCACGCGCACACACACACTCAAGCGCACGCGCAAACACGCTAAAAAGAAAGAAAGAAAGAAAACAACACAACTTTTTAAATTCTGCTCAAGTTCTTATATTTTGTGGTACATTTTCCATAATTTTTGTACATGCTGACTCATATAATCTATCTTATCTCATTCAAGATATCAATTTTGGATTTTTTTGAATCAGAGTTAAAAATATGACTTTATTAACTATTTAAAACTACAAAATTGAAGAGAGATTTTTGCTAGAAACAAAATCTATTTTAAAATATCCGATCTTTAAAAAAGCTTACGTACATTTTTTTGAAAAAACAATAAGTTATTGCAAAATTCGAGTATTCAAGTATAATTTGTACTTCATGTAATAAAAAAAACATATTCTCAAGAAATGCTCCAAATATTTTCTCCCATTTCTTCATGTTCCACATGTTCCAATTCAATCTAACCTGGAAATTATGATCTCACAGGATCTGAAGTAGAGAATAGTTTAACATGCACTGAAAAAAGGCAACAGTCTCCTATCTGGTCAACAGAGCCTTGAAGAACCTGACACCTTAACTTTTCCACGTCTTCACTACTTACATTAGGTCAATAATTGAATTTGGTCACTGCATCTGGGCATCAAACTTCACCCATGACCTGACTCGTTTAGATAGCCTGCTGAAGAAATCCTTGAAGTACTTTCCTGCCCTGAGACATCTGTTACACCATGAGAGACATGGAAAACTCTCTAAACACCTAATGATTGGATTTTGCAAGATCTCATTGAAACATATAAAATACTAAACGGTCACTACAACTGCCCAGGTTTCAATGATTTCTTTCTTTGCAACTTCCACCTTTGAGATCATGATTACAAGTTGGACAAAGACAACTTTTTGTGCAATTCATATACGTTTTTCCTGTCAAACGGAGTCTTGATCATTGGAATCGCCTTCCTGCCACTGTTTGTCAATGCTCCCAACATTCACTGTTTTAAACAACATTTGGACCAATTTTAAACGGTTCTTTCTTGATTATCATTACTTTCTTTTTTGTTTTCTTTTCTATTTGCCATACTGTAATCTTATATTTCTTTCCCATGTATTTCTTTGTTTTATCATGAACATTCAGGTTTACCCTGCCAGTTTATTTATTTTATAAACAGATTATGTCTTTCCATTGACAGAACAAGGAATGCTTAAAGGAATGGTGCATGTCTCATTTTCATAGAAGTCTCTGAATTTTTGAAAATCGCAAATTTAGAAATAAATTGAGAAAATATGTGCAATAGTACCTCCACCAACTTTTCTTGATTTTTTATAAGGAAATTTAAGACTTATTTACCTACAAGACCGCATCCAGCCTGCCTGCAGCCTTCTGCGATTCCTGCAACCACTTGAGCAGCAACGTCTACATCCAGGTGACTACTAGCAAAATAGTCCAAGAAAAATAATGGCTCTGCTCCATGAGCCAGGATATCATTTACACACATGGCCACAAGGTCAATGCCTATTGTGTTATGTATATTCATCTCTTGTGCTATCTGCAACAAACACCAAAATAATTATAAGCATGCGTTTAAAATTTTCACTTTTTGCTGCAGATAAATTGAAAATGTATATTTATTCCAACAAAACTTAGGCATACATGATTCACAGAAAACATTCTTCATGTTCAATAAATAACATTTACAAGCGCAAGTGCGCGAGTGTGTGAGTGCGCGAGTGTGTGAGTGCGCGAGTGCGCGAGTGTGTGAGTGCGCGAGTGTGTGAGTGCGCGAGTGTGTGAGTGTGAAAGTTAGGAATGCAACATTGTTGTCAATGATTTTAAAACATCTAGTTTTTGTAGAAACATCAATGTTTTAAACATCAATGTATTAACACTGATGTTTTTTTGACAAATGTTTTATGATTGATGCTTTTTTTCTTTTCCAATGTTTTGTTTCTGAATGAAAAATCCCCATGATCACAATATTGTGAAAGTTAAAATAAGAAATAATAACTGATAGTAACACTCTTAGTTCATCGCTGGAATACCTGAATATGGTTCTCTGTACAAGTGGGCTATTACCATTGGGTTGTTTACCATTATGTATGGGCTAAGCTGGAAACATTGATAGGCTATATAACTCGAGTGTTAAATATGTGAATGGAAACTGAATTTAAAAACTTATTATCCAACAGGCCATGGAAATTATATACACAAAAAGTTAGAAGAAAGTTAGAAAACAAAAACTGAATGGGTCTAATCCCCTTTCCGTACAGATTCCACTGCATGACATATTTTCTAATATAATTGTATTCTGTTATTTACATGCAAATTTCTGTGTATACATACAGACCAATGCTTTGAATGAAAACGCTGGCTACAATTCTGAGGCACCTGTATATAACTTCAAAAGTATCATCAACTTCATGTTTGGCACTGATATAATTGAATGTGTAACTATGTCCCACTGCTAGCTTGATTTTCTTAACTTTACTTATGTACTTATTCATATTGCTCAAGTATTATTTTACAAGTTCATATTTGTGTCTTTAAGTTATCTGTGAAACTACAGTCAAAAGGCATTCAATAAAAGTTTAAATATGAAAGATTGCAAACTGTACAGAACTTTGACCTATGTATTACCTTTAACTTAGTTCCAACGCCATCAGTCCCCGACACAAGGATTGGGTCTCGGTAACCTGCGGCAGCAACATCAAAGAGAGCTCCAAAACCACCCAATCCTCCTATTTCACCTACACGATGTGTTTGTGCAACTAGGGGTTTGATGCGTTTCACAAACTCGTCTCCTGCTGTGATATCCACTCCTGATTGTTTATAAGTGAGTAAACCCTGATACAACATAGATCTGAAAAATAAGAAGTATTAAAATCATATTCCAAACTAGAAGATAAAATAAGATCATTCACATCCAAAGCTGTTTTTAAAGGGAAGAAGGGGAAGGGTATATAAGTATTCTTCCCCTTATCTCTTACAGTTGTCAAAGACAGAAGTATGTAAAGACAAAGTTGTTAGATAGGAAATGTAATTTAAAGATAAAACTAGCTCGTATACAATAGCTCATATTTTCCAGTGTTATTGGTAACAGTTTTGTAATTCAATCCCCTTCTAAAACATCAGCCATCACTTGAAAAACTCCTAATAAAAGCACCAGAGGTTTAAACGAGAACTGATTCTTGCCTTTGAAATTAGTGAATTGTGTTCTGTTCTTACAAATTTTAAAGACGGAAATGGAAGGGGGAAATACCCTAATGCAATCAAACTGGGATTCAAATGTGAGCAGTGGAAGCTCAGGCTTTGGTGACTAAGCCAACTTTACAACATTAACATGCTTATCATTGCTGAGCTATAATATATTTGTAATGTTCTTGTGAAGCCCCACATTTTAACATGAAAACTACTAATATTTTTAAACAAATGCTCATGACAGGATTTGAAGATCTAATATTGAGGAATATTTTGCATTTTCAAACATTCTGGTTTCAGTATTTAACATGTAAAACAAGAGAAACAACACAACGAACTTTTGCAATCCTTTTGCAATTGTGTGCTACTATTTAAAGATCTAATTTTGAAGAAAATATTACATTAAGAAAAATTAAAAAGAAACATAATTTCTTCTATTCACATTTTCCACATTTTCATTCAGGTGAGAAAATTTTCGACAATATCATTAAGTCTTCATGTAATCTAAAGTACCCTAAAAAAATTAAATATTTGTTTCAAATTCAAGGAGCTGTGACATTAGCCACATTTATCATGGAATATTAATTTTGGTGAAAATTCTTTGTATGTTTTAGTGTTGTTCATGGGTGAATAGCCAGATTGGCCAAAAACATTTTTTTTGGCACTGAAGATACAAAACAGACTATTTGAGAATGTAATGAAGAATGTATTCAGACTATTTGAGAAAGTAATTTACAACATAAAAGCAAGAATCATCCACTTTTGTTAGTATTGAGGCCCACAAACCTAGTTTATCAGTCAAAAAATTGGCATTTTCATTGCAGTATACAAAAAAGTAAACACTTAGCACATCATTTTTCAAGAAACACAAATTTTTGTCTTACACAAAACACTTCTAAAAATATTTTATATTTTCTGGTTCCTATCTCTTATTATTCTCAGCAAATTAGTGTCATCCCTTAATTGGCAACCAGTGGCCTTGCGTAATTCCATCAAATTCTGAAGGATGATTTTTTGCACAATAAAAATTCTTTCATTAGTTAATATTTATGGATGTAAAAAATGGAAAGTCTTGGAAGCTTTTATAGGTGTTGTGGTGCATTATTGTTGGCATTTTTCATGAAATAATTATAAATGTTGGCATTGCCAACAGTAGTATTTATTGCAAGAGCAGCTTTCGATGGCTTAGCCATCATAGGTAGTCGTTTTTGTGGCTTCCATTCAGCAGACAACTGATGATGATGACTAAGCCATCGAAAGCTGCTTTTGCAATAAATACTACTGTTGGCAATGACAACGTTTATAATTATTTCTTGGAAACTTTACCAAAATATAAAAAAATGACTGACTCAATCATAATTTGCCAACTTACACCACAAAATATCACTATCAACAAATTAAGTTTTATTTATAATATTGAAGGGCTTGGGGCAAAAAGAAGAATTGCCACACCAGGTACAGGAAGAGACGCCTGTTATTCATAAATATTAATATCTCTTGTTCGGTTAATGTGTAACTGGTCTTATAAATGTACATGTCTTAGTCCTATTTATGAAGAGCTTGGGGTGGTAGCAAAACTGAGATATTAACATTTAGAGTTCAGGAGGGGTGATGTGGTTGGTGTAATTTGTAGAACTCAACCAAGAACATAAGAAAGATTTACAGGAAAATTGATTGGAGGTGCCTTTCTGCAAATGGGAATCGAATATTACATTACACTCACCGAGCGATGCCTTTGTGAGCAATATCACTTCGGTATTGAGCACCTGGGAAAGAGATTTGGCTACATGCTTTCGTAGCCTGTGCTGCAGCCATAGCCAGATCACTAGCCAATGCTACAGCTATCAGCACACGACCTCCGTTTGTGACCATTGCATTATTTTTAATGGCTGTGCCACTATGGAAGGTGATGCATTTTGGTAAATTCAGCCCTAAAATAACCAAACAAAATTGTTTTATACATTTCTTTGATAAAACCTTAGCCTTGACATAAATACTTATACTCAAAAATTGATGTATAGAAGATACATGTAACAGTGTAACATATTCATTCCATAAAGACAAGAGCTAATAGATGAGAAATCTCTTCTTCACAACCATCTCCAAATGATTATTTTTTAGCACTGGAGATGTCTACAAAATTCTGTTGGTAACCCAATATTATTTTTTATTCAATTGGCCTACATCGAGAGTTAAACAAGATAATTGTTCATCTTAGATATGTAAATTAAAAATTTTACATTCCATTTTAAATAGAAGCGTTTCTTGACTCATCAACTAAGTCACACTTTCAACTGTGGAACACAAAAATTTATTTTGTTCAGCAACTGATAATTCCACGAGTTAAGATAAATTAAAGAGCAAAATAAGTGGAAAAATACACATACAGCAAAAATGAATTTAATAACAGAGAGCTTATGTTTGTTTGAATAAAATTTGATGTTCTTATTGAAGTAGTCCATCAAATTACAGCATATCTATTAAATTTAGTGTGTATGAACTTTCTTTAAATTTTAAAATATTGCTAAGTATCAACATAAAACAAATAATTACCTGTTATTACATCACCTTTACTGGAAGACTGAGGGTAACCTTTACTGGCCATAACCACACCAACCGCATATGTCTCCTTTTGCCATTCAATTTGGAGCTTTTGTAGAGTTCCAGCACAGCAAGCCTAAATATCAAACATACAAATCGTTAATTATATTGTAGCATTGTGCTAGAATAACTTCAAATATGAAATATTTACCTGCATTATGTGATATAGATCAGTATTTAGCAAAGGTAGAATAACTTGTGTTTCAGGATCACCAAAACGACAGTTAAACTCCAGAACCTTTGGGCCTTCTTTGGTTACCATTAGACCAGCATATAAAACACCTGAGCAGCAAATAAATTGGTCAGCAAATTAAAAAAAATACTTTAAATTACTAGGAGAAATTAAATATTAAAAATGGTTTCTTTTTTATATTTGTTTGTATGTGGCAAAATTATAATACTTTTTATCACTAAGAACTTAGATAAGGGTCATGAAATTATTAAATATTATAAACTTCTAAATTGAACTACTTTTTTAATTCTTAGGAAAGCTCCAACAAAATATAGCATAAGATTAGATCCCAAGGAAATATAGAGGCATTAAGGAGTTTTACTTCACCATTAGAGTAAACATTTCAAAATATAGTACATTCTATTTGCATGTTTTGCCATGTTAGTTACAAAACCAACAAGAAACTATTATAAAAATATTGAGTAAAGCAAATTCTGCATAAAACTGTGTTGTATAGTTACCAACAAAAGGGCAGTTTTCCTTAGCAAGTTCATCCACTGTGCGCTGCAGGATATTCTTAGTAACACATTCCAGTTCACTGTCAGATAGAAGATGGCATGGGCAGTAAGCACCCATTCCTCCAGTGTTTAATCCCTTATCACCATCCAAGTGACGTTTATGGTCTTGTGAGGGAAGCATAGGTTGAACAGTTTTTCCATCAGTAAAAGCCAGGACCTTGGGAGATCCAAAATAAAACAATTATGTACCAAACTCTACAAAGTACAAATACCATCCACAACCTCTTATGACTTATGTTTCTTGGGCTTATGCTACCAGTCACACTACTTTTCCATTAACAATAATGAAAATAGTGATGACATTCTGCCTTGCTGTACTCAGGGTAGGGGAAGTATTTAAATACTTATATTTGAAACACTAGTTTAGGTTTACCCATGCTGGTTGAATGACTTTTCCTTTGCAGGTTTTATACATTTGCCAACTAGGGATTTATTGTCTGATGATTTGTTAGAAAAATTAGTCGTTTTAAAAGGAAATCCCATTTCTTTACGTTAAACATATTTTTGATATAATTTTATAATTGAAAATATTTATACATATTTTTACAATACATTACAATAGTTATTGTTCAGAAATTTGTATGACTGTCAATTACTAATTTACAGTAATTAACAATTATAATACATTGGGATAAACAACATTTACAAAAATTATTACATATTTACAGCATTTTGAGTATTTTAAATATGTACATAATTAGCACATCAAGTCCTAATGTATTTTGTGTACGTGTTTAAACACTTATTTATAAAGTATCAATTACTCAGTATGATCCAGAGTTTACACAAAAACTCCAACATTAAAATAATATTAAGAGACAGGTGAAAGTTTGCAAGCAGCAGTGGCCTAAGACAGGGATATGATCTGTCGCCTACTCTCTTCAACATATACATCAACCACCTAGTGAGAAACTGGAGGAAGAAAATCAAACAGGATATCCAAATCAGGAAAGACAAAAAAATAGAAACAATCTTATACGCTGATGATCAAACTATCATAACAGATTCTGAAGATGATCTACAAAAAAGCAGTTTTTGAACTGACAAATAAGGCCCAGAAATATTCTATGAAAATATCAGTTCAGAAAACAAGTTAAGACACTGCAAGACAAAGAACAAAAGAGCCAAAATTGTAATAAATGGAGAAATACTGGAACAAGTCAACGAATTTTCATATCTTCGATATATAAATGTATTTAACCACACCCAAGATTTAGAAAATAAATTGTATAAATACAACAAAATCTGCGGAACAATTAAACGACACAGGCAGAGACATGGATGCTAAAACAGCATGTACTTTCTCACCATTAGTAATGGTTATGTAATACTATTTATTCCTCAATTTCTCTCCAAATTATGTTTGTAAAACTCATTTGAAATCATAGAACATTTGGTGTGAAAAATAAGCAGAATGCAAAAAAGTAAAATATTTAAAAGTTGATAAATAATTCGATATTGATAGCATTGGAAACCAAATAGATCAAAAAATATCTAATAATAATTATTAAACACTATGGCATTGTAATATTCTACAAACATATAAAAATATCTGTTTTTATTTCCGCAAATGGAAAGCAGCTGTCATTATCATGTTATCTGTGCGGTTTTACAACAATGAGTAAATACAACCAACAATGACTGCTCATCTATTCATTTTGACATTTACCACAATTAAAGGATGCAATTTAAAACTAAATAACATAAATACATAATAAATAATAATAAAATGAAATGTGAAATAATGTAAAAATTCTAACTTAAGTAGCATTCAACTGCATAAATTGGAAGCAGGTGACTAAAGGCTAGCAATCTTTATTTCATATTAATTTAAAATAGGTTTTAAATTATTTCTAAAAACTTAATTTGTAAACATCACCCAAAAGCTCTAAAGTAAGAAACGAAAAAAGAAATAGGAAATACTATAAACATTCTAACTTATGTAGCATCCAACTGCCTTAAAACACATAAAATTATGATCAAGATGCGAAGTATTTTCAGAGCGGGTGATTAAATTTGACATCCAATTACTCCAAAAATAATCAGTTTCGAAAAATTCAACATGACCTCTCATTTGAAAATTTGTTTTTGACAAACACATCTTGATTTAAAAAAATAATCTTCATAATTGTGGATGTAGGAAGATGATGAGAATCTTTTCGATTTTCTAAAAATTAAGGTTTTTAACCAATATGAGGCTTATACTATTCTCTTACACATTCTTCATTCCACCAACAAAATTTGATCTAAACCAATGGAGTCGTTTTGAGGAGAAAAGTGTTTAAACAAAAATTTAAAATTGCCTATATTTTACGCAAAATTACGAGAAAAATACTCAATTTTTCGAAAAATGTAAATAGCCTTATTTCAAATTCTATCTTTAAGAAACAGATTTTATTTAGGAGAAAAATCTGTATCTTTAATATTTTATTTGCAGGAATTCTCAGAAAAAATTGATTTTTTCAATTTTCGAAAAATCAGGGTTTATCAACAAACATGAGACACCGTGGCATTTTCTTAAATGTCCTTTAGGCTATCCAACAACAAAATTTAACCAAAATCGATGGAGCCATTGTCTTGAAAATTTTGAAAACGACCCACGGGCTTTATGTTAAGTATCCCCCAAAATTAAAATATCGATTTCAAATCCAAGGGGCCGCGCCATCAGCCAGATCGATCGGGGAATATCGGTGGAGAAAATCGGTGGAACGATTTAGCAGTCACCGTTGTTCAAAAATGGGCGGACAGACAGACGTTTTGCCGTCAATCGATATTTCTGTATCGAGGGCCCACAAAACATAGATATGGTGTTAGAGGATTCTCCCCCTAAATTTAGAAAACTGGATTTATTCACTTTTTCGTAACCAGGGCCCTGTAATAAGGGGTTTTCTGTAAAAAATTCGCCGTTTTTTCGCGCAGCATTACATAACATTTTCTTAAGAAGTTCCTTCTAAAGCGCAAGAAAGTAGAATTCACAATATAATGGCTAAACCTATAGCTATGTACGGCTCTGAAACTGGATAATGAAAAAGAGAGGAGTTACAAGAAAGGACAGACTGAGAAACAAAGACCTTAGAAAGAAACTAAAATATAAAGACTTAGTAAAGGAAATAGAAGACTCTCAAATAAAATGCAAGATCACCTTAAAAGAATGAACAAAAATAGATAGAAAAAAATAATATGGAAATATAAACCAGCAGGGAACAGAAATGCTGGAAGACCACGAAAGAAGTGGCAACGGCAGGAACACCTGGAAGACTAACTACCAGGAATACTGCAGAAACAATGGAACAGACTTAAGCCTAAACACCAACAGTTCATGATGATGATGATTTATAAAGTAGTTTGGTGAAGTATTTAAATACTAAATTTAATGTATTTTGTCCAACCCTGGCTACACCACTGGAAACCGTAAGTGGCAAGCTACATTATTTTGTCACATAAATTTTTAATTTTTCTTCAGTTGGCATCAGTCTTCCAAAGTTGGTTTGGTGTTTTTTTTTATGACTCACTTTGGTGAAAAAAGTGAAGAAGAATGTTAGTCAGAGAATATCAAATGCAAGCCAGAATGTATTTATTAAGTACAAGAAGTTTGAAGTAGTAGGTGAAGATATTTTTTAACATCTCCTGAGGCAAGTTGTATTTAAGCACATGCTCTGAGCCACCCAGAAGAAGCTATGGGGGTTGTCAGTTTCCTTGGAATTAGCTGAGGATCCATCGCATGAAGGTCCAAAGCAGTGTAATTGGAACAGTTCTTAAATAAGCATGTTGTACCAAAAAGGGTTGTACTTACAGACACTTCCTCTCCTTCTAAGAGTTCCTCCACAACCACAGTATGTCCAGCTTCTCCAAAGCATTTATTTGAGAGGATGTCATCCACAGCTTTACAAGCCTCTTCTTGATTGTTTGCTACAATAACTCCTTTCCCAGCTGCTAGCCCACTAGCTTTTACCACCAGAGCACGGAAAGGAGCTCTGAGAGGGAAAAAAAAACAAAAAATATACTTCTTGTTTGTATTCGATATTTCAACCACTACTTCCCAATTAAAATATTCAGTTGATTTAAACTTTAAAGACAACTCAGCATTTCCATTAAAACCACCAATCATTGTTCTCAAAAATATCCAAGTTTACCACAGAAGCAATAAAACAAAGATGTATTAAGTTAATTTACAATTTTCCTATTTACAGACAACTTTCAACACGAAAATCACATGCATAATTTAAATTCATCTACATGAAATTAGTTTTAAAATTTAAAGACAAAACATTATTAAAGGGAGGCCAACGAGAACAATCAGAATGATACCTAATATAATTTACATTAAATTTAAAATAAAGGAAGATCAATGGGTCTCACTCTCTAATAAATTTCTTGGCTGCTTGGGCATCAGTGAATGCCTTCCATCGGGCAGTTGGAATGTCATGTTTTTGCATGAAGCTCTTCGCCCAGTTTTTATCAGCCTCAATGCGAGCACCACGGGATCCAGGACCAAAGCAATTGAGCCCGGCCTTCTGCAAAGTGTCTGCGATGCCTCGAGCCAAGGGGTCTTCAGGGCCAACCACCACCAAGTCAATGCAATGACTCTTGCACCACGAGACCACAGCCTTTAAAAGGAAATATGTCGTGATAATACCTTGCAGTGCCTGAATGGGAATTTTATTTCAGGGGTGCTCACCAAGTCAACATTTTTCACTGTATTTCCAAGACTATACTGTCAGAGACTTTTTAACATAATATTTCTTGAAACTTTATGAAAAAATATCTCAGTGAATCATAAAAGAGATCAATATTACTCAAGAGTTGTTTCAACATTGTAAAAATAAAATTTAACAATTGCTATTGCCAAGCAATGGAACCATAAATTTTTGCACAACTTTAAGTTTTCTTGTTGTTGTTGTTTCAATACTGGGAGAGCTTTCGCCCCTTAAGCTCTCCCCCTCTGCCTGATATTTTGTTACTATAAAAATTAGCAAATAAAAAGTATTTGTAGAAAACAAAAGGGGCGAAAATCAAATACTCCATTATTCAGTCATTAATGGTTTGAAATAAATACACTCACATCATTGTCATTCACTTTTAAATCAATCACCAATTGGACTTTGTCTACTTCAGCAATGCCAGCATTTCCAGGAGCAACAAACAGTGTCTGAACCTGAAAAAGAAGAAAAAAAAAATAATTTCAAGAATATATGTAATTTAATAAATCCACATAAAAAATAAATATAGTTACCTCAGGCGACTGAGACAGCTTCCAACAAATGGCATGTTCCCGTCCTCCACTGCCGATCACAAGAACATTAGCGCTCATTGTAGAAATATTTGTTTTTTTGGTTGGTTTTTTAAACTTAAAAACACCAAAAATACACTGTAATGAAAATGATAAAACAGTTAAAATTATATATTCTAATACTACAAGTTGCAAACTTCACGTGTTACAGGTGGCAAGTGTCGGTCCCACCTGTTGCCTCTTAACCTCCAAACCTGTCCGCCCGCGCGTCTCTCCAGCTGATTCCAATCGGAGCGGGAACCACGTTCCTCTCACGGCGAGACGAAATGACTGAATGTCGTGGTCCGCACTCGTAACTCTATGACGTTGTTTGACCGTGACTTGTTGACCTCGCCATTGGGCAAGGATTTCCTAGCCACAACGGGTGGGCATTATTTCAATTCAATTACAGCGCCGTATGACGTAAGTGATTTGCTCAAAACGAGATAACGAGCGTTGCCACCTTTACCGATATACCACATTTGAATGAACTAGATCAAGGGTGTCCAACTTCCAAGGCTTCAGGGTCTACAACACTGTAAAATGATTGTAGGCCATATTTTCATTACTCGGGCGATCCACACCTGACTTCCTCGTATTGTTGATCTCGGCACTTTGCCCGGCTGCTCTGAAACGGGGTGGGAGGGTGGGGACCATGAGTGATATCATGCATAACACAGTGAAATGATTTTGAATTTCTGGATTTACTGGGGAAACATCTATAAATTTAAACAATCTACTATTTTTACATAAAGGAGATGTTGACCGCGGCAGAGCGCGTGCGCTGTGTGCACAATGTTTAGGATGCAAGATACTTCCACTATTCAATAATAAACCTTTCGCGGGCCACAATAATTCGGTCCGCGAGTTGAACAACCCGGAAGTGGATAGATGAAATAGAAGCAATCAAAAGGGTCTGAAATTTTAGAGACAGATTCAGAAAGTATTTCGGATGACGGGGACTCTTTCACCAACCCCCCTCCTAATAAATTTTTGAAATTATGCAATTTATAAAAAATTGTTAATTTGAAAATAAAAACTAGTGCTGCCCGAACAACACCCATCTCAAATAGGTTTTTGTCCAGTTTTCCTGATACATTGGGCAAAAGCTGAGATGACCCCTTGTTTTGTTTCTGATCATAATTGTAGCTTCACAATACGCACGCTTCGTCCAACTCCCCTTTTACTTGTAGGGGTAGAAGTAGAGTTGGGAGTCAGTAACTATTTTGTTAGCAATTCAAAAAACCAAATCTGGAGTTCGTTTAACGTTGCAAATAAGATTTCTATAACTCGCGAACGAAAATGTCTGGTTTCTACAAATATTGCTAATCTCGCGCTTTAAAAAATATGATTATTATTCCTATTGTCATTTAATTAATTTATTTATTTTTTAACTTTTATTCATCTTTCAACTATTTATAGTTGAAATGTTAGGAAGGGATTCTGGAACTCAAGAAAACGTGCGCATGTGATACTCTTCCCCACAGGTCACTCACAGTTTTTCCTTTATTTTACTAAATAAATAAAACGCATTATTCCTCGCATAATTTCTAACCTTTGCAATTTTCGAAATTTCAGAGCGTGCAATGAAAATATGATCTGCCTCATTATTTTAAGCGATCCTTGATCTATCCGTGGAGAAAACTTCACAGAAAATATCTGGACTGATTTTTGACAAAATGTTTTTCTTAATAGGAATTGCATTAACTTTAAGCAGAAATTACGAGAAAACCATTGTTTAAAAATTGACTAATTTTCCAGGAAAATTAAATAAAATGTTGTTTATTTTATAAATTTCATTAACTTCAAGCAGAAATTCTTTAAAACTACTCACCCTTTCGAGAAATTGCCTATACATGACATAATTTCAAGATCGGTTTTTGAAGAACAGAATTCATTAAAATTCAATATTGTAGTTAAAGACAGATCTTGAACTACGGCCATGTTCAATTTTTCGAAAATATAAGTAGTTTTCGTGTAATTTTGCGCGAAATAAGGCAATTTTTAATTTTTTTAAACAATTTTTTCTCGAAAACTACTCCAAACGTTTCCTTTAAATTTTCTCTCCGTATGTTTCAAGAAACGGTACTAATATGGTGCTAGTCCCATTTCCGGCTATCATTCCGTTTCTTAATTGCAAAAAGTTAAAATTTTAAAAGTTCGCAATTGAAAACAGAGATTTCTGGCTTCAACAAAATCTGTCTTAAAACATCAGTCCTTAAAAAGTGATATGTTCAATTTGTTTGAAAAAAAAAACGAATCGTTTTCCAACAAAAGGTGTCTATCCGCCCCAAAATTGACACTCTTCCTCCATCATTATAATACTTTCTCAATACGTATACGATAAAGAAACTAGTGATGCTACAACAGCACATGTTTTCGTTAGTGTGTATTACATACTGTTATAAGAATAGTAGAAGCCGCAAAATATTTTCAAACCCGCAAAAAATATTTGACAAGGCTAGTGCGTATAATTACTCAAGTTCAGCAAGCCATGAATTAACATATTGTTCTAATATATCTAAAATATTTGCTTTTCACAGAAGAAATTTCTAACCGAAATTGATTCGCCATTTTAAGGAGCGTTACTCTCCTCTGATCAAATAAAACATTTAAATAAAAAATTAGGTTGTTTTCGCACTTTTCGCTTTTTTCGTACAAAACGTCGCAAGTGATATTGCGGCTTCTTGTAAAGTGCCCCCAAAATATCCGCTTTGCAATAGTTCGCGGTCCGTACGGAATCAATTTTGTTGCTCATAGCGCGGATGGTTCGGAGCCAAATAACACTTGCGTGCAGGATTCGAATTGCCAGAGTAAAATCTCCATTATTTTCATACGAGATGAAAGATATTTATTGGTATGTTATCAACCTATTTATTTTCCTAATTATTTAGTTATTTCGTAATTGCAAAGTGCTGTTTATGGACATCCCTAAGAAGGAAGCAATTCCGCTACCTCTGACTGTATAACTAGGCTAAACACGAAACAAATCTGTGCATTGCCCTTGCACCACTAAATCCAGCAGTTATTGTCTCATACTGTCTTATCAGTATTTGTTAATTAAACTTGGCAACTGGGCTTAGTAACTTGAGGCATCGGTTACTTTGACGTCACATGGCGATAGCCTTTCAGAGACCTATTACAACGATTTTCTTTGGCGAGACGTCAGAGTGGCGAGAGAAAAAGGGAAAGTAGCATTTAATACATTTAATAGTTGTTGTTAGTTGCTGTTTTCAGATCTTCATAAATTATTACAATGAAATTGACTCCGAACTACGTACTACTATCTGTAATGAGGAAACATTATGTCAAAGAAACATGTAAATTCGCTATCTCGCAAGGTTTTAGTACATAACTAATGGTGATGCAGAATGTCACAGACTTTCCCGTATAAGTTTTCTATTTCCTTTGGTCTCGGCTAGCTATACTAACTTGCCAGCAATCATCTATCGCCGCCCGAAGTCTCCCCCCCTTTTTTTATAATTTCTTAATTTTTCGTTTTTCTAGAAATATTATTTTATGAATATTAAATAACAGTACATTTGATAAAAACAAAAGTGCATTTCGCACTATTTCTACCACAAATTTAAAGAAAAAATTTGGAACACTTTTTTTTGGATAAAATCTCGTTTTTGGATTTTTTTAAATTACAAATATTGCGCGCGATATTGCGTAAAAACTACAATTAAAAAAATGTATATGTCCTTAACATACAGAGAACAAATTGCATTTGAAGAAAAAATCTCTATATTCAATTATGTAGTTGTAGGAAGACTCCGCAAAAATTCAAAAATTGCAATTTTCGAAAATTCAGTTAACTGTGAAAATCTGACCTATGCCACCTTTATAAGTGTATTTTACTTTATTCTTACAAGAAATTTGAAGAAAACATTTGAAGCCGGTTTTGAGAAAATGTTGAAAATGACCCAGGGGCTTTATGTAAAGTGCCCTCAAATTTTAAGGATTTTTTCAACGGACGGAATACGTACTTTTTTCCACTCTATGGGATGGACGGACGGACGTTTTGCCGACCTTTGGTTTTTCGGTATTAAGGACTCACAAAAAAGGGTTTTTGGTTACACTGCGCGTTAGAGGATTTTTTGGTTAATTTTGCAACTGGATTTATCCACTTTTTTGTTACCTATGATTTTTTTATTCGCCCGGCAATGAATTTTTTTCTACCTAAAATAGTTTTTTCGTGCATCATTACATAACTTTCCGTATTATAGAAATATTACTTCGTATATACATATGATACTGGAAAGTAAAAATTGGATTAATGTCCAAAATATTTGTTGCGGCCAATTCGCAGTACTGAGAAGTAGGGATTGGGTCCACAATGCACGAGGCGTGCGTCAACCGTTCTGAAGGTCTCTCGCACCGCATGGCCTTTCGTAAACACGCGTCGCCTAAAGGCGGCTCCACGCATGCGGCATTCGGCGAATCCAGAATAATGGGGATGAGTTGCTTCATACTTGCCGAGCGACGAACATTCGGTGCTCGCCCTACCCACCGCGTGTCGGTCTTTAGGACACATCAAAGGGAGCGAACATTCGGCGAACACATCAGCTGTTCGGAATTGGATGAGCTGCTCTGCGAATGCCGAATTATGGAGTCGCCTTAATAGCGCCTTCCCTCGCCTCGCTCAACACCAGTCTCACTTGACAGAAGTGGCGCGACTTTCGGGGCCGCAGGTCCCGCAACGCAGGCAGGCGCACGTCAAAGACGGCCTGCTTTTAGGCTGAAGAGTTTGCGATTATAAGAATACCAATTACTTCACACCTACTTTCTCTGAAACTTTGCGATAGTTGATGCAATGAAATATTAAAAACAGTATCTTCCCAAAGATCGATTTTTCCGCTTCGGTACTACCTTGTGTAACCCTGTTTCTAAATCAACAAAGGTAAGCAATTCATTCAGGTTTAATAACAGTGTTAATTTATAAAAAAAAATAATAATAAAGACAGGCGTCATTTTCTTACTATTGGGTATTAATCCTAGATTGATAAAGTGGAATCTGTCAAATGATATTTATTATATTTAAGGGACTAACACTACTTTTGTTTGCAGCACACTTTTATAAAGGGGGTCCGGATGTAAGATTTGCGAGCGCGCCCGCACTTATTTCGCTACGCTGTTGCTTGGGAGTGAATCTCCGGGCCACCAGCGGCACGCACGTTCCCCTCAAGCCGATTGGGCAGTTCTGAAATAGTAATAATTGTACTAAATGAATACTCGGGCAACGCCGGGTATTATCTACTATCGGTATACTCTATTTAATGCTTTTTCCAACTCTTTTTTTCACAGATCTACATTGTGTACTGTACAGTTTTCCGTATTCATTGCAGAAACTATTGTCATTTTGTGTAGAAGTTTTTTTTTCTTTTTCAATTGTTCTTTTAACAAGAAAACGAAACACATTTTAGATACATAGTGGGATATTTAATATTAAGTCCTACCCACGTATATCAATTTGACAAGGTACAGTAAGTTGTAGTGGGGTAAATTATTACAATAATTTTCGCAAAAGAGTTCTACGATTGTAATTAAACTTAAGTTTATTAAATAGCTCTCCTCTTCAAGTACACAGAACAATACATACAAAAGAACATTGAATACGCTATTTTCTTCTCTTCAGTTTACATATCAGGGCACTGTTTCTTCACATGTCCTATCAACAATCTCTTCAATTCTGCGATGGCTTTTCCAGGGTTCAGATTCTGGAACGCCAAGACGTGGTTCAGAATGTTTCATAATCATAAAAAAATATAACTGTAACAAAACACTAGTGATCAGGTTGAGAAGTGATGAAAGAAATAGCGTAAATTGATGTTGTAAAGTTAGAAAAAAATGAGTCTTGTTCAATAATTCAACTCTTAAATTATTGATTGTAGTTCATTGAATTCCACTAATGACAATCAAAGTAGATAGGAAAATATTATTCAAATAAAACCCAGAAATACTAATATATAATTCACACTTCTTATTTATAGTGTGTTATCACACTTGTAGTCGCATTTTATTTAAATGGCGCCGAATGGATAAGTAGAAGTTCTCAATATACGAGATATAGTAGTTGGTTTTAAATCTACTTTTCAACTACTGTACTTCTAGCGCCGCTGCCAGAGCGCACCACTGACTGGTCAAGCATACGATTCCAAGGATCTTCAATTCCCAGAAGACGTCAGTTTGCTTGGTACCAAATAATATACAAGTCTATACATAGTCTATGCTAGGGGTGGCAAACTTCCAAAGCCTCAAAGGCTAAACCTATATCCTTTAATATGGTTGCGAGCCATATTTTCATTACCCAGGCTGTCCCCACGTGACCCCATATTGTTGATTTCTGCAGGTCGCCCGGCTTCTCGAAACAGGGGTGGGGGTGGCCGGTGGAACCATGCGTGATATTACAAGCGCACGTTTTCTTGAGCCCCGGAATACCTACCCCCACTCCTTTACTAACATAGGTTTAAATTGTGGATAAATGCTAGTGACAAACGTTTACAAAATATATTTACCAGAAATGTTCGCTTCCGTGTAATTGAAATTACTTTGCGCTGAAAAACAAACTGCAGATATGATATAATAGTCCTGACATCAAAATATTCAACCCCACACCCTTCCGCATCTAACCAATGCATTTAATGTAGTTGAACATCGAGAGAACAACACTGGGCCACGTCATGATCCTTGAATCTTGGGTTTTATTTTGATGACGTTTTCCCATTCAGTCTGATTGTCCCCAAAAGTGAACTTACAGTGTAACATAAAGAATATTTCAATTAAAATCATCCCTATCAATCACAAAAATCCTGTGCCTATTCATATGCATTAATCTTCTTATTCAATTTATAATACCATTATGAAGCATTCGAAGGTTTCAGATGCAAATTAATTATGAAAACTGAATATCATGAACAATGATACTCTAAATATTTTCAAAATTAATGGAAATAATTGAGCTATTTATCATTGCCTGTTGACTGCGATACAACCCTTTCATACCTGCTGCAAAACCCTTTAAGAACGACTCGATATATAGTATTTTTTTTGAAAAACAAGATAAAAAGAGTGTTTAATTCAAAAAACTCTGTCTAAAGAAACGTGATGCCATAAAAGTAACGTCGGTTTTATATGCAAATTAAGCATTTGATATTATTTTAGAAAATAATAACCTTCAATTTTACGACTTTAACATCTAAAAATATCACTATAATTGTCATATAGTACAAAAAATCGTGTATTGCAAAGTATGAATTAGCAAGATTATGAATTTCTTTAAAAAATATATAGATGTGTAAAAATTTTAAAACGGATGTAATTGAAATTTGCTATAAAAATTTTATTTTAATTCATTACCCAACGCATCCCGAAGGAGTTTTAGTTACTTCACTCAAAATGGAGTGACCGGTTTCACGAAAAACTAGCCTTTCCCTTCTTCTCGGGCTTCTTTACAGCTCAAGTCGGGCCAAATTTTCTCAGATTTTATGTCTTTATCATATTCATACATTCAGCACGTTCAGCTTGATACTTAACATTAACATACCTTGGGACAACAACTGGTGCAGTTCATAATAGTGTGGCATCGGTACACAGAAAAGTAATCAGATAGGTTTCGTAGTCTCTTCGCCGTGTTCTGATCTCTTGAATCTATCACCCAGCGGTAAGCCTGCAAAGGAAAACCAGTGGTGCTACAACAGCATATACTTTATCGCATTATTTCTAAATTCGCAATTTTCGAAAATTCAGAGAGTTCAACAAAAATGAAACCTGCGCCATTCTTTTAAGCATCCATTCTTCTATATGTGGAAAAGATTGAAGAAAAAATATGGAGTGGGTTTGAGAATTATTTTTAGAAGTTACTCAAAATCTGCTAGTTTTTTTCAAAGAATTGTATATAACCTTTTTTCAAAGAGCTTTTTTTATATCAGAATTTGGCTAAAGAAAAAATCTCTATCTTCAATTCTGTAGTTTTGAAATGTTACTTTTTTGCAATTTTCAAACAAAAAAAACGGAGAAATCGTCGGAAATGGGATTATACCGTTTCTTGATACGTATGGGGAGAAAATTTAAAGAAAAAAATTAGAGTACTTAAAAAAATGATTAAAAAAATTGCCTATATTTTGGGCAAAATTACGCAAAAATTATTCAAATTTTCGAAAAATTGTACTTGATTTCATTTCAAGATGTCTTTGATAAACAGATTTTATTAAGGAAAAAATATATGTCTTCAATGATAGTTGCAGGAAGATGTCCTCAAAAAGTTGCACTTTTGCAATTTTCGAAAAATGTGGAAATTGTCTAAAAAATGGCACCAAATGTTTTGATTAAAATTCGCCCTTTGATAGCATAACTAACGCTTGAGAGAATGCTGCTTATGCAAAATAGAGAAAGTGCTGCCGGAAATAATGATACGGGAAAAAAGGCAACTAACTGTTCAGCCGATTTTCTCCAAAATCGATGTTCTCCAGTCGATCTGGTTGATTCGACGGCCTCTAGAATTTGAAACCTATATTTTAATTTAGAGGGAGGTACTTTACATGAAGCCCCTCGGACATTTTAATTTTTTTTAAATGTCACCAAAGGAGATAGCGGATTAAGGTAAGCATAACTATTCTCGGGGATAAAACATTTTTATGTTGAAAATCGTAATTGAAGTGTGAAAAAAAGTTTTTCATCGGATTTGAATCAATTTACCCAGAGTACTTTGAACAAATTTTTAAAAAACGTATTTTTTAACCGCATTAAGCCAACGAATATTGACTTTAATTATCCTTGCACTTTTCTATAGACAGTAAAAAATGTTCAAGAATTGTTTCAGGCGTTTATATCTTTAATTTTGGGAAACTATAGAGAATTTAAAGGGCTACAATTTATATATTTATATTTACCCTTGTAAGTGTTGTCCTTAACAATAAAAATAACTTTTCCCTCTTCTGACGCAATCATAATCAGGGCTAAATATAAATATATAAGTTTTAGCCCCCTAAATTCTCTACAGTTTCCCAAAATTTCAACCATTTATTTTGTAAATTGCACCCGATAGCTCAATAGAAATAAAATTGTAGTTTAATTGATTTTTATTTTCTTAAAATTAGGTTTTTCTTTATTAATTTTCCTTGGTTTTGTTTTATATTTATTAGATATTATAAATGAAGGAAACATTGTAAGAATAATAATATAACAATTGTAATTTGAATATTGAACGAATTAAGATTTTAACTAAAAATGAGTTTTTATACTTTATCTTCCTTACTAGAATACTTTCGTTGTTTTGATAATTTAATAATAACGCGCCTGTTTCTCTATTTGGCGCGTAAAGGCATGTATAAGGATGTGTTTAACTTGATTATATGAAATTCCCACCACGTGCTCATTGGCGAAAACTGATCCTTTTCTACTCCCTACACGCACTAGAAGTTTGTATAAAACATTAATTTTGAACTGCGTATAACAGCCTTCTCATTGGTCGGACATTTCCAAGGGTTGCTCGGCGAGTTTCGTGGCCATTGAAGGCTTGGGACAAGTCTAACAAAGAAATATTACGATTGAATGACTCAGTTTGCAATTCTTGCTTTATTTGGAAACAAATCTGAATTAACGAACATGGGGTGCTATAGTCAACAACCTCATTTGATCTTATTATATCTTATGTTTCGTAGTTGTATGATATAACGATTAGGTCTGTATTTTCTAAATTTCAGTGATATCAACCTTTATTTTTCCTGAGTGATATCACTTTATGCGACGTCATAACACATTTGTTTAGAAAGTAAAGATAGTATAGACAATTTTTGATACCTTTTCGACAGATACTTTATCATTCACCCTCGTATTATTGTTGACTTTTTCTCTAAGGTTTTTACTCTAAAACATATAAACGATATGAACCTGCATGAGAATAGCGGGGCCCAGGAACTTCTCGTAATGCCACCAGTAGGCCGGGCACGACGCAGAGCAACAGCCGCACAGAATGCACTCGTACAGCCCGTCCTATCCACGAGCGACGGCCACGCCAAGGAACCGCAGGGTGACATAGAACATAAAATGCATGCGACTTCAGAACAATTGAAATCAGAAACGTTTACCTTTTGATATTTTTATGCCAACACGAAAATAATCATTTTAATAACATAAATACATTTTTTTAAATACTACTTAATACGTGTTAGATTTTTCGCCTTCTGCTCACGCAGTATAGAGAAAGTATTCGGAGGAAAAAGACGATTTTTCAACAGTGTAACTATTGCCGGGCCCTCGTATCGAAAAAGTCGATCATGTTCATAAATATAGTAATTTCCTACCATAAAAAACACCACCTTTTCGGTGTCGTCTGTCAATCCATCAATCAGTCCGCCCATCTGTCTGTCCGTTCACTCATATGTCCGTCTGCCTGACTGTCCGAAATATGGGTTGTTCTTATTCAACTTTCCTTTTAAAACAGCATCAGGAAGCTTACGCGTGTAGCATCAGGAAGGTTGTTATGCAGCCTGAGCTATTTGATAGAAAGTATATTCTCGTAGATTGCTAAATGTAAGTAGTGTGTAAATGAGAATCTCAGCTTGGAAGAAATGTTGTGGGTCAAGGGCAACATTTGAGGGTTCAAGTAGTTTTATAATATTACCTAACTTACGAAACGTGTGTAAAAATTTTGAAGTTGTAGAACTACTATTAAGTTAAGAGCCAAATATTGTTCAACATTAGGTCTCGTAATGCTTAAGAATGTTATATATATTGAAGAATTGAAGTTTTGAGTAAAGGAGGAAAAATAAATGCAAAATAAATTTTAAATAAATTCATTAGTTATCTCAATAGCCATCGATTGTGAGATAAGTGTTCTGGTGTAATACAATTCCTCTCCCTCACGTACATTAGACTACATTTGCCTTGACCCTCACCTCCCCCAGAAAGTCTCACGTAATTTATGAATGGCCCCTGAGCGAGGTACCGTCGGTAATTTGTTCCAAAATGTTCTAAAAGCTGTTCAAGCTTCCCAATTTCATTGGCAAGTACATCTCTTCCCCTTCACTTTGAAAGTCTTCTCGTCAGCAACGAAACGAAGTAAATTCAGAATAGAAAAGATCTCCGTCATATGCCCGTGTGATTTTGTTCGATGTAAACTTTGTGCCTTTTGGCAACGAAGAATTATTTAATCTTCCAGTGAGCGTGCGTAAAATGTTCACACCAGCAGGTGCGTGTCGTAAATTTTACGTTATTCCATTAATTTTGAATAAACAAAGAAATAATAAAACAACGCAATTTTATTATATGTCGCTTTATAATATCTAAGAATTCTATCGTAGTGTCAGACAATCCTCGAATTACCATAATTTCCGAACGCAAAGTGAATTTGCAATATATATCGTCTAAAATCGGTTAGTACTCTCACTATATTAAGAGCTTGTGTTTTTGAAACTGCTCTATACGCCAGGTCACGCCATTCTGATAATTTGTGAACATTAGTATTTACGCCATTGTGAGCAATTAGTGTTTGCTACCAAAAACACATTCGTTGATAAACATTCGTATTTATTAATAGAAGGGTTCTTGTTCCGATCCAGTATCATGCTGATGATCGTGTATGTTTTCAATACTCAGATCACTATCACTACCAAATTCATGATCTTCCTGCCGATCAGACAGCTCTTGTAGAACATTCTGAATTTCATTTATATGAATTTTTTCTCTGGGCACTTTATACAAAATTTCGATTAGGCCGAATTAAAGTTTTAGTAGTTTTCGCTCAATATTACGTTCAATGTGTACAATTTAAAACATAACAAAACAAGATTTTTTCGAAAACGGCTCCAAATTATTTCTTTTAACTTTTGGTAGGAATGGTGCAAAATGTACTCTATGAGGTGACATACAAGTCATTTTGCTCAATTCTTTTGCTTTTGCAAAAATTCAAAAAAGTAATTAATTGTTTTGTCTCTCACGTCGTCAATTTTTACATTTACATTTTGACATATTATTGTATTTATGAGTAAATGATTTCTTATAACATTTCTAAATAGTGCAAAAGTATTCTGTAAAAATGAGCTCAAAATTTCGCATTTTCAGAAAAATTTTCAATAGCATATTCTCAAAAAACGGCTACTATTTTGTTCTTCAAACGTCTCGTGCGGATGCAAATTGCAATGTTTAAGTTAACACAAAAATAATTTTGCTGTATTCTTTTGGTTTTTTTAAATTACACAAATTTAATTTTTTAAATATCTCTCACGCTTTTAATATGCTTACTTCATGCAATTTGTATACATTATTGCATTTATGATTGAAAATGCTTTAAATGACTTCCAATAATGTTTTTCGAAAACTCAATAGGTTTCTGTGATAGTTTTAAATTTTGCATTTACAGTAACGATTAAATGCCATTTTCGTAAAAACAGCTCCATATTTTTCAATGAAAATTTGCATACAGGACGAGATTTTACTCTCCTATGATATTCTTAATATAGTTGCTTGTTTGGAGGTGGACTTCCGCGTATCCATCTTTCAAAGGATTCCCAATAAAACACTAATTTAGATCATCTCAGTTTTTCCATTTTTTACATGTGCAAACCAGGTTAGGCGTTTTTTATTTATATAATCGAGTATATAATATCGAGTGTGATACATTCATCTTTTTGTAATAATTTCATTTCGAATATTGTCTCTTCTGGAAATTCTTGCCGATCTTCTGAAATTATCCTTTTCCGTTGCCTATAATATTCTTTTTAACTGTGGATTTATCGTCCAAACTTCTGAGCCAAAAGTCAAAATACATCTAATTATCGTTTTTAATATTTTAATTTTGGTCTCTTTTGTGATACCTTCATAACATAAAATAATATTTAGACTTGAAATCATATTTTTTTCAGAATTCATTTTCGACGGATTTTCTTTATACTGTTTTGCATAATTTGTAAAATAACGAGCATCTGTTGATAGAAAAAAAACAGACACATACAAATCTGTGGCCACGCGGTTTGAGTTTTAAGTCAAAAATCTTAGTTCGGAGAAAACAAGGGTTACATTATTGAGTAGCTATTGATGAGTGGCATGAAGCTATATTTGCCAACGCTTTTTTGGTGTGAAAGAGGTATCACTTGTATTCGGTCGTTTTACTAAAATAAAATATAGACACTTAACTTGTAGTTTCAGTACTTAACCCCATTTTGCCACAAATTGACTTAAGAACATTTACCCCGTGACCACAGAAACAGCGAATGTCTGTCTAAAAAAAAAAAAAAAAAAATGAGGCGAGATTTCGAACTGTACCACTTCAAAGGTCCCTTGTAAGTTACGAAACAATGTTCCAAGTAAAATACTCTCGGGGGAGGTTCGCATTTCCGCCTTTTCCCCTTCCTTTCCTTTCCTTTCCTTTCCTTTCCTTTCCTTTCCTTTCCTTTCCTTTCCCCGCCAAATGGACAGTGCCCGGGGCCAGTCACGCCTCAACTAATTTTTATAAAAAGAAAGAATTTTTACAGAAGAGCACAAAGCTCTGCACTTCCTAATTTCAATTACTTCTCGTGGTGCACTATATTTTCGTCGGACGAGGACATCACAGCAGGGAGCGTCGTAACTATTTACAAGTTAGCCAACTGCAAACGAACGAATGGAGGAAGGAGAGTCTAATAAGTTCACGGACACAACGACCACAGAATCGTCGGCTGTGTTGCCAGCACTAGCTGCCAAACCGTCCCGTTCTAAAGCAAATCGCACAGTACCAGCTTGGCGCGGTCGCGCTCGCTCTGCAGCAGGGACTTGGGGCGGGTGCCGCTCGCGGGCGAGTGGCGCTGCAGCCAGGGCTGCACGCGCGCGTACTGCGCGAAGAAGTGCGTCTGGTCGGTGACGAGGTCGCGCAACACGTACATGTGCGGCAGCGGGTACACGCGCAGGATTTTCTCCTTGCCCGCCAGCGGACTGCCGACAGCGACAACGACAACGTAATAATAATAATAATAATAATAATAATAATAATAATAATAATAATAATAATAATAATGATAATAATAATAATAATAATAATGATAATAATAATAATAAATAATAAATTACAACAATAATAATAACAAATAATAATAATAATAATAATAATAATAATAATAATAATAATAATAATATAAATCAAATTGCAGGAATGACTCTGGAGGAAGTTATTTAATGACAGCAGGAAATCAAAGCTTAGGTGTTAAACTAATAATCGTAACGTATCATGGTTCAAGTCCACCACTTCAGGTTCGTCGTTGTGGTTATAAAGAATACTGCGATATGCCCGGATATCCCGACGGAAATTATGATTTAAAAATAATAGACTAATTTGAAGTATTCGTACCCGGAAATGACAATATGGGAGTAGCATAGTATATTTAAAACGAGGACATTGGGTAGCCATATTGTTCTTCATATTTTTCTTATATTATCCGTTGCGTCTGTCATTTTCTTTTATTCTGGTTAGAACTTTACGACTTGTTTAGCCTAGCTTGTTTTTTGGAAATCGTTGCAATCAATGCCGTATACGGCATTGGCTCTGTTCAAAGCAGAAGTATAGTCTTTGACATTCCTGATAACAGAGTGTTTATTACGGGTTTTGTTAGCGAGCCAACACTGGTATTTTTCTTAAAGAACCTGTTCTAATTTATAATTATAGGAACTAAAGGTAACAATAAAGATTTATTTTCAAAAGTATTTCTATCCTTTAATATTGGTTTGAAATGTGACTCAAGAAACTTCATTCTCTTTTTATCAATAAAAGTTTTCGGTAATTATTGTTTCTTAAAATAGCGTTAACTACTTGTGAATTAATGAGATGGACTTTTTTATTACCTAACTTCACTGCGCGGTCATTTAGATTATAGATAAATCCAGTTTTATTCTTCTACTAAGTAAGGGGTTGTAATTAAGCACTTGTCTGCAAATATCTCTTTTCTGAACCAATGTTTTGTTTTTACGTGATCATTTCTAATGAAGGTAACATCTAAAAAAATTGACTTTGTTAAATAATGCACTTTCAATAGTAAATTTCAGTTCAGGATGGAAGTTATTCAACTCTGAAAATATATGAACTCTACTTTGTTATAGAATAATAAACTTATCGACCACGTAACGACGATAAAATAGAACATTTAGTTAAAATATAATATTGTAGTTTCCGCACTATAATTTCAGAATAAAAACTGCTTAATACACATTCAAGGCACCATTAGTCTGTTTACAGACTACGTCTTTGAATTTAAAAATTGTTATTAGAATTACATTTACTGCAATAAAATAATTACTTCTAACAAAACTTCTCGAGTGCTCGCTACGATGATCAAATATCTTCTGACAAAATTACGGTCTCGATGAAACATGTCACCTCCGTTTTCGTTTGTCTTTTATCTCTCAGTAAGTAATTTTACCATTGGATTCATCTCGTCTTCAGTGCTTATTTTATATTAGGAATATTCAATGTCAAATTATTTTTATTTATTTTAGCCACGAACATTTCTGAGACTTATTATTTATGTTGTAATATTTGAATTTCATTCTAGCTTGCCCAATATGGCTACCCAATTTTCTCGTTTTATTATTAACAAGAACAAAACACTGTTTCTAGAAGATAATTTTCTTCTCAATATATTATTATACAATTATCAATATATTTTGAAATGATATATATTTTAACTGCAGTTAAATATATTAAAAAATGAATTGAAGGAATTAATTTTTGAATAAATTTTCGAGGTTCCACTTAAGTGGTAATGCACATCTGCGTCCATGCATTTGTGTGAGTGGGGGCTCGTACGTGATACAGGCGAGCGAGTTGACGCCGCGAATGTTGACGGCGCAGCAGCCACAGATGGCCTCCCGGCACGAGCGCCGGAAAGACAGCGTGGGGTCAATCTCCGCCTTGATGAACGTCAGCGCATCCAACACCATTCCCCCGCACCTGCGCAAGCGAATCGCAGGTGCGCTCTACAAGACGAACAACCAAAGAGCCGAGCGCGCGTTAAAGAGAGAGAGAGGGGGCGAGTGAGCTAGAGACAGAGGAAGGAAGAGACGGAGGGAGCGAGCGCGCGCGCGTGCGAGAGAGGTGGGAGAGAGAGGAAGTGACGAGGGAATGAGTGAGAGAGGGAGTGAGCGACAGAGGGAGGAAACGAGAGAGAAAGGGGAAAGTGAGCGAGAGAGGGAGTGAGCGAGAGAGAGGGAGTGAGCGAGAGAGAGGGAGTGAGCGAGAGAGAGGGAGTGAGCGAGAGAGAGAGCGAGGGAGTGAATGAGCGAGGGAGGGAGGGAGAGAGGGAGGGCGCGAGAGGGAGGGCGCGAGAGGGAGGGCGCGAGAGGATGGGAGCGAGACAAAGAGAGGGAGGGAGTGAGCGAAAGAGGGGACGGAAGCGTGAGAGGGAGAGTGAGCGAGCGAGCGAGAGAGGGAGAGAGCGAAAATTATCTCTAACCTGACCTACGAGCGAGAGCACAAGCTAAGAGAAGATAGACGCCATTTTAGTCTGTCACCAAAGATTTTCACATTCATTCCTAGCAAATCAAATTAAAGGGACGTAGATGATGTGAAACATATCGAAATGATGCACATTCATTTCACAACAGTTTTGAAGTGTAAGGAAACTGTGTTTCAGCATGTGCTATGAAAACTTCTCCCTTATGTCTTAATAATAAGTTAACTAACTTATTCATGTCGATCTCGAACTTCTGCATGTGCGGTTTATTTTGTGGTGTTTCCGGGTTGTAACGGTAGACTAGGAGTGTCTTCGGCTGGGGGGGTTTCTGTTTAGGACTTGGCGGGTCCTTCTGCTTCTCTTTGGACGATGATTCCTTCTCTTTGGGTGGTGCAGCTGACTTCTCTTTGGATTGCTTCTCTTTGGGAGGTGCAGCTGACTTCTCTTTCGATGATGCGGCAGCACAGAACATTGCTTTGGCGAGGACTTCATGAGGCAACTGCACATAAAGACATTTGAATTTTTTAAAAATTGTATTTCAAAGTTACTAACGTACTTGATTTGGAAATGATTTTTTATATAATGAAAATACCTTATGATTTTAAGATCGATTGAACTATTATTAGAAATATCGAATAACTTTGTCCAATAATTTATTTTTGAAGGTCAATGTTTATAACCATTACTACATTAAACCAATCGTTATATTACCATTAAACATTGACTTTAAAATATAAGTTATTGGACAAAATTATTCGATATTTCAATTCAAAGAGTCACAAAGAATATATTGTGCATATTATTAGAAATGTTTAAAAATATGTTCTGTGTAAATCACTCAGTTGTTTATTAGATGACTTGTTCACTCTAATTTGTTTCATGGTCAAATAGCGATCATTGTGCGATATTAAGAATGAATACAATCAATAATATATGATATCTAAAAATGCGCACCTCTTGAATGATTGTGGTGTAATGCTCGTGTTGATAGAAGTAAACGAAAACTTTGATCCTCTTAACTATGAACAATCTGTAACTAGGTAGAACATTTTTGTGTTCACAAAATAGTTGCTTCAATGAAATAATTTCAAATGCAATACATGTTTATAATTGGAGAAGTGTCGAAAGGAAAATTAAGTTGCTAATGTGAGCTGACTTGGCCTCACTGTCATTGATTAACAACAACTACAATTTGCAAGAGTTCAAGTTGCTTGTTGAAAATTTAACTTAACATGCTTCCTGTCGGCTTCTTCGATTTCGTTATTTACTGTTTGACTATCATAAACTTTTCAGTTCTCTTTTAGCTTTTAATATTTTGCTCCTTTCTCGAAGGAAACGAATTGCTCAAAATATTCTTCACAAATAGTTGTAACATAGTTCCTAACTTTTTAACACTACTAAAAATGAATTTTTAACATTTTTATATTCTAATACAAAATAATCATCAATCAAATATCTTTTATCATTTAAAATCTGTAGAACACAAGGTTACAATAACTGTTAACTTTTATTCAATTAACATGAACTGCTTTAGAGATTTTAGATGTTTTCTCTCATGAAAACTCATTGTAAATGGGAAGTGCAAGAAGCAAAGTTATAAGGTTAAAGATTTATCACAACCCGTACTCTGCTAGGAAGGACTCACCTGAATGAGTTTTAATGGCGACATAAAAATAAGACTCAAAAACGCCATTCGGATGGTTATATTCAAAATATATGGCCACGAAGTTAAAACTTATGTCAACATACAAGATTGCTTCAACAACCTAGCCGCAAATAAATAGAACTTGGGTATTCTATACTCACGAAGATCTTCAAACTTTTGCGCGTAACTGGTTGTTTCTATAGGAACATCTAAATATAGTATAAATAAAATTGAATTGTATTGCTTGAGGTGTCAAAATATTAACATTTTCTTAAAATAGATCAGGAACAATACTATTGTATTTGTAACACTGATACCAATGAGTATTTTGGTTCGTGCAGTTCTGAGATATGTATTGAAGCTCAAAAGGTGGTCGGTGCTTTATTAATAATGATGCTAGTGCTTTATTAGTAATTGATGTGGAACGTTTTCTTAATACAAATAAAACTTAGTGTCACGAATGCTGGAATCAATTTCAACGATTTCATATACATTGTCGGCAAAACGATCGGTTTGCGAAAGTCGAGATCCTAAAATTTCGAAGAGGGATAGTTCAGGATATAGACTCTTTGGTTCAGGACAGAGGATAAATTGAAAGGGGCCGTGACCGCCCTTGTAATGGATGATTTGCGCGCGGGTTTCAAATTTGGCTCTGCGTTTGCGGTCGTTTTCACAGTTATCCTCGTTTTGGGGTGAGAGTAACAGAAATTAAAATACAAAATGAAAGAACAAAACAACAGCTGCATATATATAAAGTTTAGATACACGTTTTCTATACCAGCTCCCATTTTTGAACAATACAGATATGCTAGGTTTTACACGAAAGGTCTTCAACATTCACAATTAATTACTGATTAAAGAACTACGAAGACGTTCTTCTCGTAAAATTTCGTTCTAAAGAGTTACACTCTACTAACTTAGACACTGAATTTGAACTTGGAACAATGAATTTGCACTTGGAACAATGAACTTGCTCGTTGCAATTAATACGTGCCGTACTTAACCATTCGGGTGATTAAGGTCTCTAGCTTCAAGTGTTTCCCGTTATATCACAGAGTGTTTTATATTGTCTCTATAATATTTGGTTATATACTACACATTGAAACGAGAGTTATCCTCATGTTCTGTATTGCTGCTGCTAAAAAATCTTCTGCTGAATTGCTCTCTGCTGAAAAATCTTATTTTCCTGAAGCATTACATACATTTCTCAAAACTATGTATGTAGTATGTGCGAAAGTAAGCATGTTCTTGTGAGGTAATAATAAATATAAAGGTGATAAAATTCATTTTTAAAAAGCTGACAAGCACGTGTGAATAAAATAAGGAGGAAGTCTCTTCTGCTCAAAAAGGATATTCACTGTGTTCGTGGAATTGACCTTAATCAAACTTCCACGGTGGTACGCACGGTCGTTTAGAAACTTTTAATGTCAGGGGAGGGGAACGCTGGATTGGAAGACTGAGAACCAATAAACTGGTCACTGTTTGAAAAGCTGGGCATCTCTCTTAGAAATTCTCTTTGCTCGTAGACAATCATTTATATATTTCAAAGATCTAGTATATTTCCAGTAGCGACGCTGAAGGGTAATCTGGTAGCCTTAGAATACCCAAAATATTTTGCAACGAAGTCTGTCGTTAGTGCCACGTTTTCCTGTATTTTTTTACTGACTTGTTAAAGAAAATTATATGTTTTCTACTTCTTTTCCCCCCTTTTACGCACGAGGAAATTATAGCAGAACAACTTTGTAATCTCCCTTCGACAGCGCATGCGCGAGAACGTGTGTCTCCCATCATCAACCGCTACTTCCCCTGAATCTCTCTCTCTCTCTGTTTCTCTCTCACACTCTCTCTCTCGCGCGCTCTTTCGCTCTCTCTTTCGATATTTCTCTCTCTCTCCCTCTAACTCTCTCTCTCGCTCTCTCTCGCTCTCTCTCGCTCTCTCTCGCTCTCTTTTTTTCTCTCTCTCGCCCTCTTTTTTTCTCTCTCTCGCCCTCTCTCTCTCGCTCTCTCGCCCTCTTTCTCTCTCTCTCTCGCTCTCTCGCCCTCTTTCTCTCTCGCTCTCTTTCTCTCCTCGCTCTCTTTCTCTCCTCGCTTTCTTCTCCTCCTCGCTCTCTTTCTCTCCCCTCGGCTCTCTTCTCTCCCTCGCCTTTTCTCTCCTCGCTCTCTTTTCTCTCGCTCTCTTTCTCTCCTGCTCTCTTCTCTCCTCGCTCTCTTCTCTCCCTCGCTCTCTTTCTCTCCCTCGCTCTCTTTCTCTCCTCGCTCTCTTTCTCTCCCTCGCTCTCTTTCTCTCCCTCGCTCTCTTTCTCTCCCTCGCTCTCTTTCTCTCCCTCTCTCTTTCTCTCTTCTGCTCTCTTCTCTCCCTCGCTCTCTTTCTCTCTCGCTCTCTTTCTCTCTGCTCTCTTTCTCTCTCCTCGCTCTCTTTCTCTCCTCGCTCTCTTTCTCTCCCTCGCTCCTCTCTCTTCTCTCTCGCTCTCTTTCTCCTCCCTCTTGCTCTTCTTCCTCCTCCTCTCTCCTCGCTCTTTTCTCTCCTCGCTCTCTGTTCTCTCCCTGCTCTCTTCTCTCCTCGTCTCTTCTCTCCCTCGTCTCTTTCTCCTCGCCTCGCTCTCTTTCTCTCTCCTCGCTCTTTCTTCTCTCTCGCTCTCTTTCTCTCTCTCGCTTCTCTTTCTCTCTCTCTGCTCTCTTTCTCTCTCTCCTCTCTTTCTCTTCTCGTCTTTTCTCTCTCTAGCTCTCTTTCTCTTCTAGCTTCTTTCTCTCTCTAGTCTCTTTCTCTCTCTAGTTCTTCTCTCTTCTCTCTCTCTCTCTCTCTCTCTCAGCTCTCTTTCTCTCTCTAGCTCTCTTTCTCTTCTAGCTCTCTTTCTCTCTCTAGCTCTCCTCTTCTCTCTTCTAGCTCTCTTCTCTCTAGCTCTCTTTCTCTCTAGTTCTTTTCTCTCTCTAGCTCTCTTTCTCTTCTAGCTCTCTTCTCTCTCTAGCTCTCTTTCTCTTCATCTCCTTTCTCTCTAGCTCTCTTTCTCTCTCTAGACTCTCTTCTCTCTCTAGCTCTCTTCTCTCTCTAGCTCTCTTTCTCTCTCTAGCTCTCTTTCTCTCTCTAGCTTCTTTCTCTCTCTAGCTCTCTCTTCTCTCTCTAGCTCTTTGCTCTCTCTCTAGCTCTTCTTTCTCTCTCTAGCTCTCTTTCTCTCTCTAGCCT